>CM040622.1:69704358-70241653 GCA_022817965.1 Solanum lycopersicoides | reverse complement strand
GTCAATACAGAATTAGAGTAACTAAGAAACATAAGAGTAAGATGTCGGCAAGCCCTCGGGGAGAGTGAGGACCTACCACTGGATGGTAAGATATCCAAGTCTTCCTTTCCAGCAATTCGGAGCAAGTTCAACGACCCGAACCTAAAATATTTGGGAAAAAGGGAAAGAATGGGGTTAGTACTCCACATGTACTAAGTATGGAACCATGTATACAATTACCAATCAAATATACTTAGAAAGGATATTTAAGACAAATCATTATGAAACATATACAAGTGAATCATAGGCAAAGCAAAGCATACTAACTATAACTTCATAAAGTCACAAGTGCAATGATCAAGTAAATTCCATGACTCTTACTTAATCAAGTAACCTATCAAGACTACAATTAGCAATTAACCTTACCTAACATACTCTCCCATTTCATGAAAACATTCTTCTTCAACCAAAGCAACAACCTTATACTCATAAGCATGTTATTCAATGTACAAAGTTATTTACATTACATCACTACTTTACATACATAATTGACCTCTCAAAGCTCCCATCAAGGCAAACTAGTGCAAGGCTTAAGTAGAGTCCCATACCCCTACCTAAGCTATAGCCAAACCCTTTCAAGTTACTTCGATTAGTCTATATCTTATTCATTCATTTTAGTTTAGGGAAACCTTGCCTTAACCGACATAGACCACATGAGCAAATGTGGAATCCGGTGTCATGAAACCTTACACCGATGGAAGGTGGTCTACCGGCCAAAGTAGAACCTAACATAAACGTAGCTATCTAGGTGGATCCACTAGCTAGTATCCTATGGTGGCAACATAGTTCAAGAACTAAGAGGTAGATATCCCTATTCATACCATTAGGTAAAGTGGGCCTCCTCATGGGAATCCCTTAAATGACATGTCCCATAAACAAGGGAGTTAACATCACATGGGCAACTTTAGGATGATTCTTTCCTTCTATGGATAAGTCATCACCTCCCATTGTCAAGTTCGCTCGGTGCTAAGCTAAGTCCCCATTTAGAGAAGTCTTTAATACTTTATTAATCTTCTCAATTAGTTTAGATAATAGGGTCAAACCCTTGTATATTCATCATCATAGCTCAATAAGAATTGTATGAGAAATAATCCTTTCATTAACAATTCATATAGGTGAAGTTAGCCCTTACACATCTCATCACAATAGGGCACATCTTTACATAACAACTTCCCTATATCATGTATTCTTAGGCAGCCTCACAACCAACCTAAACATTTCAATTCAATCATCATACCAACCTATCACCTTAAGCAAGGTATACTTCAACACACATTATCACTTGATGACAATTAATCACCATTTGAAGCAAGGATTAGGATAATGAAGACTTACCAATACTTCTCCATAGTTCACCAATAAAAGGGCCTTACCATCAACCCATAGACTAACCCAATTTGGGTCATCACATCAATGTAATTCAATAGTCAACATAAGAACTAATTTAAGAGAAGCACTATACCATAATGCAATACTACATCAAAGCTTGGTAACATGATATCAAAGTCTATCTTCTTACCCTAGATTCGATACTCAAGAAATAGGCAAGAAGAACTTCAATTCACCACAATAGATTCATGATCGATGCAATAACAATCATTAAAGATGATTTAAACAAGAACTAGATCAATTACTTCAATCCAACCCAAAATTCATATCAATCTCATACCTAGGGTTAAGGGTTAGGGGTCATCACCCACAATCTAGATCAAACTACATCAATTCATCATAATCAAGTTGCAATACATGATAATCTATTCATTATAACTCAAATAATACCTAAACAACTCAATTCATATACTCAAATTCGAAATTGGATGAAACCCATATGAAACTCAACTTTTTAGAAAATCTTTGAAGGAGCCCTTTGAGGAAAGAAGTCTCAAAGGTGAATTAGATCCCATACCTTAAGGTTTGATGACGTTTTGATGGTGATTTCGTGCTAAAACCAGTCCCCAATGATCTTCCCAAGCTATTCTCCAATGGAGTCTTCCAATAGAGAGAGAAAGTAGAGAGAAGGAAGAGAGTTTTGTTTGGAGAATTGTGATTAGGTTAATGAAGGTTGGGGTATTTATAGTGGGGTCTTAAGTCACTTAATTAGTCTTCCCTTAATCCCCTAATTACCCCTAAGACACTTAATAAAATAATTAACTAAAACTTAAATCCCTGAAAACACTACAGGCCCTCCCGACGACTCCCCGCCGACGAGCCGTCGTGGGCGTGACGGACAGGCCCCTCCGTCCTGCACGTCCGTCGCGTTGGTCAGAGACTGTGCAGGCGGAGGCTTTCTTCCCAGCAGCTAAGGCTGGCACGACGGTGGCCTCGACGCCCCGTCATGGGGTCCGTCGTGGCCTACTGTCTCAAGGGTCCTCCTCGAGGGCCCTTAGTTGATCCTCGGGGAGTCGTACCCTGACTTTTCCAACATGAAACCATCCCACACTATGTGTTACACCTATTGTTACAAACTTTTACTAAATTCCGACTCTTTAACTTGGTTAAACTAAAAGAACACTCTAGCCCTCTTATGAACCAACTTACCGGACGTTATGAACGTTTTGGTTCCAAAACACTTCAACGACTCCATATACGCCTAATTTGGCTAGTAACAATGGTTTAGACCTTAAGGAGCCTATTTAAGTCTTATAACATGACCTTGGGATTTCAAAATGTTACATTATCCCCCCATTAGGAACATTCGTCCCCGAATGACACCAAACACTCTTTAAATGAGGGAATAGACTCAAGACTAGCAGCTCAACCAATTCACAATATTCAATTAGCATGAATCATATTATTTCAATAAAAATACTTCAAAACATCATTTTATCATACATAAGCTCCAAAATTTCCTCATGAGGTTTCTCCTTTTCACATATACATGAGCTCAATCATTTGATATACAAGTCACTTAGCACAAAGTTCATCTTATCAATATGCTCGATACACGACGTGACTCAAATATGCAAGAAGCAAGACAACTTTCAAATTTATCTAAGGTCACCTTAAAGTGACTCCTTTTTAGAAGTCTCCAAAACTAGGAGTTTTGCAAAGCTTCACCAAAACATCAAAGATTCACAATATCTAACGTATTTAAATCATTAGAGAGAGATACTAACCTTAAACATCAAAAAGATGAGGATAACGGGTTTTCATGTCGGCCTCAGCCTCCCATGTCGCACCCTCAACTAGGTGGTTCTTCCATAACACTTTTACGGAAACCACCTCCTTGTTCCTCAACCTTTTCACTTGCCTATCAAGGATTTGGATAGGAACCTCCTCATAATAGAGGTTATCCTTGACTCCAAGACCTTCAATAGGAAGAATAGTCTCGGGATCCCCAACACACTTCTTCAACATCGAGACGTGGAAAACCGGATGAACCGAAGCTAAATCGTTAGGTAGTTTCAAGCGATAGGCAACTTTACCAACCCTTTCTAAAATCTCATAAGGACCCACATAACGAGGGCTCAACTTCCCTTTCTTGCCAAATCTTACCACCCCTTTCATAGGTGAGATTTTTAAATACACCTTGTCACCCTCTTCAAACTCCAAATCTCTTATCCTATTGTCGGCATAGGACTTTTGTCGACTATAGGCTGTTTGCAACCTATTCCTTATGATATGCACATTCTCCAAAGTCCTATAAATCAAGTCGGGACCAAACATTGCTGGTTCACCAACTTCAAACCATCCTATAGGAGACCTACACCTCCTACCATACAAGGCTTCAAAGGGAGCCATGGAGATGGACGAATGGAAACTATTATTATAAGCAAACTCCACCAACGGCAAGTGCTTATCCCAGCTCCCTTTAAAATCAATAATGCAAGCTCTAAGCATATCCTCAAGAGTTTGAATTGTGCGTTCCGCTTGACCATCCGTTTGAGGATGAAAGGCGGTACTCAATTTCACTTTAGTACCCAAACCTTTTTGAAAAGACTTACAAAACCTAGATGTGAATTATGCACCCCGATCCGAAATGATGGATAGTGGAATACCATGTCGACAGACAATCTCCTCTATGAAGATCTTCGCATAATCCTCCGCCGAATACGTGGATTTGACGGGAATAAAATGAGCGGACTTAGTCAATCTATCAACAATCACCCATATAGAATCATATGACTTTTGAGTCCGAGGCAACCCTACCACAAAGTCCATATTAATGTCTTCCCACTTCCAGGTAGGAATTTGGATCTCTTGTAGTAAGCCACCCGGCTTTTGATGTTCCGCCTTCACTTGTTGGCAGTTTGGACACTTAGCAACAAATTCTGCTATGTCCTTCTTCAAACCTTCCCACCAATATATTTCTCGAAGGTCATGATACATCTTAGTAGAACCCGGATGGATGGAATAGTGGGATCCATGGGCTTCTTCAAGGATCCGATACCTCAATCCATCAACATGAGGAACACATAACCTCCCTTGGTACCTCAACACACCATCTCCTCCTAAGGAGAAAGGCTCATTCATCTTGCCAAGAACAGATTCCTTCAACTCCATCAATAGTTGATCAAGGTGTTGTTTGGACTTCACCTCAACCACCAATGATGATTCAGAGCTATGATGAACCGTGGCACCTCCATTTAGAGAACTCTCTAAATGAACACCCAATCTAGTCAAACTATGAACATCTTTCACTAATTCTTTCTTGTCTTCATCAAAATGAGACACACTACCCATAGTCAAACGGCTTAGAGCATCCGCCACCACATTGGCCTTGCCGGGGTGATATAGGACACTCATATCATAATCCTTCAACAATTCCAACCACCTTCTTTGTCGGAGATTCAACTCTTTTTGAGTAAACACATATTGAAGACTCTTATGATCGGTGAAAACATCCACATGAACACCATACAAGTAATGTCTCCATATTTTTAAAGCAAACACTACGGCCGCTAATTCAAGGTCATGAGTGGGGTAATTTCTCTCATGAACCTTAAGTTGCCGTGAAGCATAGGCAATCACCTTCCCATTTTGCATAAGCACACACCCCAAACCTATGCGGGATGCATCACAATACACAACGAACCCTTTAGAACCTTCCGGTAAAGTTAATACCGGAGCTGAAGTAAGCCTATCTTTCAACAGTTGGAAACTCTTCTCGCAGGCCTCCGACCACTCAAACTTTTTACCCTTTTGAGTTAATCAAGTCAATGGAGATGCAATGGATGAAAAACCTTCTACAAACCTTCGATAATAGCCTCCTAAACCCAAGAAACTCTTAATGTCAGTTGGGGTCAAGGGTCTAGGCCAATTTCTTACCGCATCAGTTTTCCTTGGGTCTACCTCAACTCCCTCACAAGAGATGATGTGCCCAAGAAACGCTACCGACCTCAACCAAAACTCACACTTGCTATACTTGGCGAACAATTTATGCTCTTTAAGGGTTTGTAATACTACCCTTAGATGACTCATGTGATCAACCTCATTCTTCGAATACACCAAGATATCATCGATAAATACAATAACAAATGCATCAAGGTAACTTCGAAACACTCTATTCATTAGGTCCATGAACGCCGCCGGAGCATTTGTGAGACCAAAGGACATAACCACGAACTCATAATGCCCATACCTAGTCCGAAAGGCCGTCTTTGGAATATCTTCATTTCTCACCCTAAGCTGGTGATACCCTGACCTCAAGTCAATTTTGGAGAAGTAACTCGCTCCTTGGAGTTGATCAAATAAATCATCAATCCGAGGAAGAGGATACTTGTTCTTGATAGTAACCTTGTTGAGTTGGCGGTAGTCAATACACATTCTCAAGGACCCATCCTTCTTTTTCACGAACAAAACCGGAGCACCCCATGGAGAAATGCTAGGCCTTATAAAGCCCTTGTCTAGCAAATCTTTAAGTTGTGCCTTCAACTCCTTTAACTCGGCCGGAGCCATTCTATAAGGAGGAATAGAGATAGGGTTTGTTTCCGGTAGCAAATCAATACCGAAATCGATTTCCCGTTCGGAGGAATGCCGGGAAGGTCATCAGGAAAGACCTCCGTAAATTCACTCACCACGGGGACCGACTCAATAGGAGGAACTTCGGAATCGACTTCTTGGACTCTCACAATATGATAAAGACACCCTTTTGAGATCATTTTACACGCTTTTAGACATGATATGAAACGACCTCTAGGAAGAGAATTTTCACCCTTCCACTCGATAACGGGTTCATTAGGGAAACTAAACCTCACAACTCTAGTTCTACAATCAATAGAAGCGAAACTAGCATGCAACCAATCCATACCTAAAATGACATCAAAATCAAGCATGTCTAGTTCAACTAGATCAACATGAGAAACTCTATGGGGTATAGAAATAGGACAATTTCGATAGACTCTTTTTGCTACAACCGACTCACCCACCAGAGTAGACACTACAAAAGGTTCATGCAAATCATCGGGTAAAGTACTAAACTTCTTAGCTACTAAGGGAGTAAAGAAAGACAAAGTAGCACCCGGATCAAGTAATGCATACACATCAATAGAAAAGATTTGTAACATACTAGTCACCACATCGGGAGAGGCCTCTTGGTCATCTCTCGAACGAAGAGCATAAAAATGGTTCTTCTTCGGAGCCTCACTTGCTTGCTTTTGCACATTCCTTTCTCGGTTCCTTATGTTAGGGCAGTCCCTACCTTTGTGATCACTCTTTCCACAACTAAAGCAATTCCCCGTTCCGATCAAGCATTCACCATAATGTTCATTTCCACACTTAGAACAAGTAGGCTTTTCATTAGATGAGTTTCCACCCTTTCCCTTTGCAACTTTTGGTCTAGGGGATTTAGAATCCCTAGTCTTGGGAAATTTGGATGGAACTTGATTTGAGAACCTCTTCTTAAATCTAGGCTTGTCTTGAATTCCAAACCTATCTTTAATAGTTCCACTCTCAAAAGACCTTGTCCTTCTTAAGTCCTTATCCTTATCCTTCCTTTTTGCTCTAGCCTCCTCAACCCTTTTGGCATGCACCATGAGACGACCAATATTCATGTTATCATGAAGCATAGCCGATTGACATTCTTTTTGCAAATCATCTGACACACCTGTCACGAATCGACTCATCTCGTCTCTAGGATCGGAGACCAAGGAAGGAGCATACTTAGCCAATTGAATGAACTTCAAAGAGTACTCATGAACACTCATTTATCCTTGGCGGAGATTGATAAACTCCACCACCTTAGTTTCTCTCATCTCTCTAGGGAAGAACCGATCAAGGAAAGCCCTTTTTGAACAACTCCCAAGTCACTGGCCCACTTTGAAGTGGCCTATTGTCATTCCATTGCACATGCCATGTCTGAGCCACATCCTTGAGTTGGTATGAGGCCAACTCGACATTCTCACTAGAAGACAACCCCATAGCACACAAAATCTTATAAACCTCATCAATGAATTCTTGAGGGTCTTCATCAACCTTAGACCCATAGAAGATAGGAGGATTCATTCGGGTGAAGTCTCTAAGTCGGGAAGCCATAGTTTGCTCATGAACTCTAGGTGCCAAATCATTATTAGCTTGGGCAGTCATGGCTTGGGCTTGCACCGTTGCGGCTTGAACTTGAGTAGTCATGGCTTGATCCATTTGAGCAAGAATAGCCCTCATCTGAGCCTCTTCCATAGGTGGAGGATCAACGGGAACCTGATCATCAACAACAATCTCTTCAAGAAGAGGACCTGGACCACCACGGGGAGGGATTCCCGCAGCAGCAATCTCCTCCTCAAGTCTTCTGGCTGCATTCCTTCTAGTATTCATTTCCTATAACCAAAACACAAGTTTTAGGCAAATACATATATGACGTACATTCTAAAGGCACGATATGGATTTCCAACAATGAGAGTGATTCCTAAGCATCAACTAAGTTCCTATTCATAAGTGTGGCGCGCTTTACAATTATGAATACAAACCTATATAACGTGGTGAGAGAGGCGTTAACATCAAGGATATTCAACCTCATGCTCTGATACCAAGTTTTTCACATCCGGGTTTACCCCCAAGACGTAACCGGCGTCGTCGTCCTTTTTGAGGACTAAGACAAGCCTCTTAGCCTCGTCGCGACATTTATCGATTAAAAATGTGAAGGAATTTAAAACTTTTTATCTATAACTACTCGGGGGTTTACATAGACCTCTGCATACACATAATCGTATTTATATCAAGTATACATAGACTTGTTCGTATACGAAGATTACATAATCTTCTACTTTTATTTCACCCATTTATATAGTAAAGAATAATAGTCATAAAAGCCGTCTCATCTAATAAACCATCTATCAAGACAATAAATCTTGGGCATAGCCTTACATCAATACAAGAAGCCACATATAGGCTATATACAACATCATCTCATACGAATAATAGAGTCAATACAGAATTAGAGTAACTAAGAAACATAAGAGTAAGATGTCGTCAACGCCCTCGGGAGAGTGAGGACCTACCACTTGGATGGTAAGATATCCAAGTCTTCCTTTCCAGCAATTCAGAGCAAGTTCAACGACCCGAACCTAAAATATTTGGGAAAAAGGGAAAGAAATGGGGTTAGTACTCCACATGTACTAAGTATGGAACCATGTATACAATTACCAATCAAATATACTTAGAAAGGGATATTTAAGACAAATCAATATGAAACATATACAAGTTAATCATAGGCAAAGCAAAGCATACTAACTATAACCTTCATAAAGTCACAAGTGCAATGATCAAGTAAATTCCCATGACTCTTACTTAATCAAGTAACCTATCAAGACTACAATTAGCAATTAACCTTACCTAACATACTCTCCCATTTCATGAAAACATTCTTCTTCAACCAAAGCAACAACCTTATACTCATAAGCATGTTATTCAATGTACAAAGTTATTTACATTACATCACTACTTTACATACATAACATTGACCTCTCAAAGCTCCCATCAAGGAAAACTAGTGCAAGGCTTAAGTAGAGTCCCATACCCCTAACTAAGCTATAGCCAAACCCTTTCAAGTTACTTCGATTAGTCTATATCTTATTCATTCATTTTAGTTTAGGGAAACCATGCCTTAACCGACATAGACCACATGAGCAATTGTGGAATCCGGTGTCATGAAACCTTACACCGATGGAAGGTGGTCTACCGGCCAAAGAAAAAACTAACATAAACGTAGCTATCTTGGTGGATCCACTAGCTAGTATCCTATGGTGGCAACATGGTTCAAGAACTAAGAGGTAGATATCCCTATTCATACCATTAGGTAAAGTGGGCCGCTCCTAATGGGAATCCCTTAAATGACATGTCCCATAAACAAGGGAGTTAACATCACATGGGCAACTTTAGGATGATTCTTTCCTTCTATGGATAAGTCATCACCTCTCATTGTCAAGTTCGCTCGGTGCTAAGCTAAGTCCCCATTTAGAGAATTCTTTAATACATTATTAATCTTCTCAATTAGTTTAGATAATGGGGTCAAACCCTTGTATATTCATCATCATAGCTCAATAAGAATTGTATGAGAAATAATCCTTTCATTCACAATTCATATAGGTGAAGTTAGCCCTTACACATCTCATCACAATAGGGCACATCTTTACATAAAAACTTCCCTATATCATGTATTCTTAGGCAGCCTCAGAACCAGCCTAAACATTTCAATTCTATCATCATACCAACCTATCACCTTAAGCAAGGTATACTTCAACACACATTATCACTTGATGACAATTAATCACCATTTGAAGCAAGGATTAGGATAATGAAGACTTACCAATACTTCTCCATAGTTCACCAATAAAAGGGCCTTACCATCAACCCATAGACTAACCCAATTTGGGTCATCACATCAATGTAATTCAATAGTAAACATAAGAACTAATTTAAGAGAAGCACTATACCATAATGCAATACTACATCAAAGCTTGGTAACATGATATCAAAGTCTATCTTCTTACCCTAGATTCGATACTCAAGAAATAGGCAAGAAGAACTTCAATTCAACACAATAGATTCATGATTGATGCAATAACAATCATTAAAGATGATTTAAACAAGAACTAGATCAATTACTTCAATCCAACCCAAAATTCATATCAATCTCATACCTAGGGTTAAGGGTTAGGGGTCATCACCCACAATTTAGATCAAACTACATCAATTCATCATAATCAAGTTGCAATACTTGATAATCTATTCATTATAACTCAAATAATACTTAAACAACTCAATTCATATACTCAAATTCAAAATTGGATGAAACCCATATGAAACTCAACTTTTTAGAAAATCTTTGAAGGAGCCCTTTGAGGAAAGAAGTCTCTAAGGTGAATTAGATCCCATACCTTAAGGTTTGATGACGTTTTGATGGTGATTTCACGCTAAAACCAGTCCCCAATTATCTTCCGAAGCTATTCTCCAATGGAGTCTTCCAATAGAGACAGAAAGTAGAGAGAAGGAAGAGAGTTTTGTTTGGAGAATTGTGATTAGGTTAATGAAGGTTGGGGTATTTATAGTGGGGTCTTAAGTGACTTAATTAGTCTTCCCTTAATCCCCTAATTACCCCTAAGACACTTAATAAAATAATTAACTAAAACTTAAATCCCTGAAAACACTACAGGCCCTCCACAATGACTCCCCGCCGACGAGCTGTCGTGGGCGTGACGGACACGCCCTCCTCCGTCCTGCACGTCCGTCGCGTTGGTCAGAGACTGTGCAGGCGGAGGCTTTCTTCCCAGCAGCTAAGGCTAGCACGACGGTGGCCTCGATGCCTCATCGCGCCTGTGACGCCCCGTTACGGGGTCCGTCGTGGCGTACTGTCTCAAGGGTCCTCCTCGAGGGCCCTTAGTTGATCCTCGAGGAGTCGTACCCTGACTTTTCCAACATGAAACCATCCCACACTATGTGTTACACCTATTGTTACAAATTTTTTACTATATTCCGACTCTTTAACTTGGTTAAACTAAAAGGACATTCTAGCCCTCTTATGAACCAACTTACCGGACGTTATGAATGTTTTGGTTCCAAAACACTTCAACGACTCCATATACGCCTAATTTGGCTAGTAACAATGGTTTAGACCTTAAGGAGCCTATTTAAGTTTTATAACATGACCTTGGGATTTCAAAATGTTACAATAGTCATAATCACACTATTCATATTTTTAATGTAAGAATTCATGCACTTACTTTAATGAGAAAGAATAAAATCCAGAAATTCACTTGATTAATCAACAAAAATACAAACAATCAATTCCAGACAAAGTGTATCAATTACCGAAATTAAATCTTCAATACTTGAACAAGAGAACTAAAAATTATCCAAAAGTCTAACCACAAAAACGAGTTTTTTAGAACTATTTATAATAAAAACAAAGCCTAATAAATGAAAGATTCTAATTAATGAAAATCTGTCCAAACGCGTCTGAGTCGACGGACCTCGTGATGGACCATCGTGGGCACGACGGACCGTCATGTCCTCCGTCGTCCCATACTTCACAAATTCTTCTGATGATTTCTTCATTACCCTCGACGGACAGGTATGACGGACCGTTTCAAGCACGACGGTCCGTCGAGGGGCTCTGTTCCATAATACTTAACTTCTTGGAATTGGGTACTGGGACTACTCTCTTATCATCACGACTAACAAGCAGGACGGACCGTTGTGGCTATGACGGTTCGTCATGAACTTCCGTAGTCCCACACTTGGTCAGACTTCCCCATCTTCCTTCAGCAGCTTCTCTTCTCACTACGATGCCACCTACGGACCTTCACAGCCTCGACGGACCGTCATAAGCTCTGTAGGTGGTCTCTTCTGCATTTCTTGCTCAAAATCTCCCGCGTTCATCTTTGGACAGATTTCCTGCAAATAAATAGAAACCTACATAAAAAATCAATACAAAAAGGCTTTAGACACACACTAAACTTAAGAAAAAGGCATTAAAAGTACCGTGAAACCACGGTACATCAACACCCTCAACTTAAATTCGTTGTTTGTCCTCAAGCGACACACTATGACTCACTACAAAATCTTTGTACAAGAGTATCCACATTTTAGCTTTCGCAATCATTTGGCTATCAATCCCGATCATTCTCATTATGTTCATGCATGTTATCACTATTAGGCTTGAATTATGTGGAATCAGCCCATGAAACAGACTCATTACGCAATGACACCTATCCTCTCCAATTGCTCACCGAGGTGCTAATATTTCCGGTATTGCAACTACTGTCCTCACTTCAAAATAACATACTCATTTTTCACACAATGATTTCAGTTTGAGTATAAGGATTACTTTTCAACACTCACTCTCAGAACATATTCACAACTCATTTATACATATTGCCATAAGCTTGCCCTTATTTTCACTGCTTTAAGTTCGCCATACAACTCTTAGGATCACGATAGGACTTTCTTAGCTTGTAACATAGGCTCAGGGTCAGGTAGGGTATATTTAGGTATACTTTAGTGACTTGTTGCCCTCCTTGACATATCGGCTAAGCGTACCACCTTTTTATCATTTATTTTGCCCTATTTCTCAATTTTCTTTTCACCTTGCTGTTTTCCCTTTCTTATCCTTATGTGTAAGTGACTTTTCTCTTTTCTTGTGTTTATTTTGTTTCATATGTATACTTTATTTTTTTTTATATTTTTTTATATAGTCACTTCTGTTTTATTCTTTCTTCCTCTTCATTCTTTCAACCCAACTTTCTGGAGTATTCCTTATAACAGCCACCCTCAACTCATGACTTTGCCATGAGTCAAGGTTCACAATACCCATGGTTGGGTCAGGGCCACGACAAGGTTGTTTTGTGCATTAGCCACCCTCAAGTTATGATTTTGGCATAAACTGAGGTGCATATGTCCAAGGAGGGACCTGGGCCAACACATTGTTCCCAGAGAAGATCAGTTGGGGTGAAAAAGAAAGATCTGTTTTAGGTTCAAATCATTTGGATCAATAAGGGATTAACTTCATTTGGTTTTCTGTTATTTTTAGGCTCAAGATTGACTATTTCGAACAAAGGCCTATGATCCTTTCCTAATTGTTTATTTTTGCTTACTTTTAGCAAGACTAACCAGGCAAGTTCTAGCTCAATATCAATGGTGGATCATTCGAATTTCCCTCACACTCACTTGACATTCATAACATTCTCAGATTATTAGACACCTAGTTCGAGTCTTAAATTCAGGGTCATGCAGTAGTGTATCTCTATGTCATGTTTAGAGCCACACAATTATCAATTACTATGCCTAGTCATGCATCATTTTCATTATATCGGGATATCATATTTGTTTTAGCCATCATGCTTCAGAGTTATACTATGTACACAAGATATAACATGCCGGTTCAACAATAAAAGTAAAATCAGTCTTTTGGGGAAAAAGAACACAGGCAAGAAAACCCCAAAAGAGGATCTTGAATTGGGCTACTCAGACTTCACCCTAGCACTCACTTTCCATTTACCCCACCCCCAACAAAAAGATATGCAATTGTCCCAATGCATAAAAAAACTAAAATACGCGAGTGGTAGGTGAAGCAAACCTGAGGCGCAAAGCGCCGGCGATCAGCAAGCTGGTGGGTCCGGTTCCCCAGAACCCACTCCCTCCGTAGTCTGGACACCCTCAGTAGTGTCCTCATCAGCAAAAGCACTATCAGTCGTGCCTCTCACTCTCTCCACAAATCTGGAGCTAGACGCCCCGACATCTAACTCTATGGCACTCAACGTGCGGTCCTCCTCATCAGCAATCGAGGCTCTCCTCACAGCCTCCATCTCACGGCGCTCCTTCTTCCTCGACCTAGCCTCATCCTCCTCTCGACCTCTGAGCCTCTTGGTATGCTCTCGTGGGGGAGGTGGTGGAACATCAGAAGTGGCGAATAAAGCAGCCATCACTGTGTCCTCAGCAGGCTCTGCATAAGGGGCCTCAGACTCAGGCACCCTATACTCTAGGATCGTATCAAGATCCGCTCGCAAACTCTCTACCGCAGCCTGAAGGGTCGACACGTCCACCAGAGGGGCTGGTCGGGCTAGCACCCGTAACTCAAAAGCGTCTAAGCACTGATGAACCTTCGCGAGCTTCATCTCTATGTGATGTGCCATCTTACACTCCATGCGCTCCTCCACCTCAGCAATAGACCTCTGCATCCACGGCTGGATGTGATGCAGATGTGTGGCCATCTGAGCCTCTAATTTCTGGACCCGATCAAGTGGGCCTAGAGCGGGGGAAAGAGCCGAGCGAGAGGAGCTCGGGGCAGTGCTACTAACCGGGATAGACTCGACCGGGATAGTGTCAGTGGGTGCAGAAGCAGCCTGGGTAGTCGCTTGAGCATGCTCTATAGTATCTGCCAGGTTCTCACCAAGTGGAGGCACCTCCGGGCAGGGCCCTCTGCGTGGAGCCAACTCATTGGCGTCATCCCTGATGAGGACGATATCAGCATTGCCCTGCGGGGTCTTGAGCTGATCAATGTGCCAGATGGGCACACCTGCGGACCTGCATAAGGAAAACACAATGCACGGAAAAGGGTAAGTAGTGGTGACCTTGAAGGCCCTCTCGCGCATGACCGCCTGAAGAAGCCAAGCGAAGTCAACCTCAAACCCTGCCATCATCGCTGTCATTTGAACTGCGCGATCCCATGTAACTATATTATCTGCAGCAGTGGCGGACAATCAACCATAGAAACTTAGCCGTGAAGGTCAAGTTGGCCTTCCTGATGGCTCCCTTCGGCTCCATTACCCAGTCAGCAGCCTATCCATCAATAGATAAGTGCTGGGCCATCCACCTCTTGGTGGTCTCTCTTTGCGATGGATCTCGCAAGAACCGGCCCTCTTTAACAATTTGCCACCGATAGTCGAACTCGGCGATGAGAGGGGTCCTGGTGGAATCAACATCCTCGCCGTACAGATACCGGCGTATGGCTGGTAGGGAGATGTCGACCTGTATGCTACGGACTCTGACGTGATGAAGTGGGGCCTGTTTTGCGGGGGTAGCCCGCCTATCGATCTGTGATCGGAGAGTAGCCACATAAGAGGCGTAAAACTCTCGGACCAACTCCTCACTGTATCGGCCCAAAGAACGAGCCATCCACTCTAGCCGGTGTCTAGTGAAGAGAGTGTGGATATCCGGCATGGTGGGAAGACTTCCCATAACAACCCGCCTCTCCTGTGTAAGGGTCCATGTCATGACGCCCTTAACATTTAGCAGCTTGGCATCTGAATACACTTGGTATTGCCCGTCGATACACCACCGGTTGGGCTGGTCGGCAACCGGGGCGGGAACTCCAGTCGATGAGCCTAGAGTGGAATCAGTACTGTCAGCCTCATCAGACGAGGCAGACTGTGCAGCTGAGGAGGGTGCAGAGGCTTCTGCGGACCCGGAGGCTTCCTCCGACCAAGAAACTCCTAAGGAGCCAGACGCTCCTTCATCTTGTGCAGCTAACCCAGAAGGTGTGCCGGTCAATGTGCGCTCCTCATCAGACTGGGAGGCAGTGACTACGCCGGACGCCACCTTCTTGGGCGTGGCTCTGGTTGCACGTGCAGCTCGTGCTGGAGTGGCAGTGCCTGGGGGCACGTACTCGGGATCATACTCATCATCAGACCCTATAACCAGTCGGGCAGACGGGGCGACGGACTTTGAACACCCACGTGCGTAAACTTGATCTTGTTTCGGTGCCATAAGAGATAGTACCTATAAATAATCATTATTAGTACTAGGAGGAGCAAACAAGACAAGAAAAAACGAAACAAAATACACATAAGATCAAAGCTGTAATGACATCTCTGAATTAGAAGTGAAACACGACGGACCAGTTGACGGCCCATCGTGAGTACGACGGACTGTCATGGGGGTACGTCATGAATTACTTAACATTATTTATTTGGAGACCTCTGAAGGAAAGTCTATGAAAGTCATGACGGATAAGCAGGACGGACCGTCGTGGAGGTCCGTCATGGGACACTTTGAAAAAGTATGGAGACCCTTAGGAGTGGGGTCTTTGACCGTCATGACGGTTGTGCAGGACGGACCATCGTGGGTACGATGGTCCGTCGTATAGGTCCGTAATTGGACACTTAGAAAAAGTTGGAGACCCTTAGGACTTGGGTCTCTGACAACCATGACGGTTGTGCAGGACGGACCGTCGTGGGTACGACGGTCCGTCGTATAGGTCCGTCAGTGGACACCTAGGTAAAACAAATAGTGGGGTGTTTGACGGACCCTGCGACGGTCCGTCATGGGTACGACGGTCCGTCGACGGGCTCTCGTTCTGTCATTCAGTGACAGAACTGAGGATGCCACAATCAGCTCCTGTGAGTCCAAACTAAAGGCTTGATAGTAACCCACATATTTCTAACCCAAATACCCAGGAAACTAGCAATGCTAAAACACTATGGTTCTCAAGTTTTAACATGTCAATTCGGGGGACTATCAACCTAGGTCAGACAAGTTTTCAAAAACATATACCACTGCTTTGATTGGGTTAACCCACTACCCACATCAATTTTATTTATCAGTGTGGGTCTCTAAAGCATGTCATAAGGTATTTAGCATTCAACAAGGAGTCAAAAATCAAAAGCCCAACAAAAAGAAACAGGCCACTAGTAATTAAAAACAGTAATGTAGTGTAAATCTGTAGAGATCAGAAACACATACCTGAGACCTTGAGAAGTGGAGAAGAAAGAAACAGGTGAGGCACACAGCTAGATAGATCGAAAACACAGCAGAAGACTCCGACCAGCAAATAGGAGATTGTGGGAAGGGGAAAATGAGAGTGTGGGAATATGGGGAAGTGATGGTGGATCAGTTGATATGGAAGAGGATGAGAGTGGAAGGAAGTTGAAAAGGGAGGAAATGGGAGAAAGAGGGAATGAAAAGGTTTAAGTGAAGGGGTGGGGAGTTTAAAAGTTTTAAAACTTTTAAAATTCCCCAGCCGGGTCGGGTTGGGTTGCTGGTTAATGACGCGACGAGTCCCCGAAGACGGTCCATCACATGTGTGACGGTCCATCGTGAGTTCCGTCGCGGGTGCCCTTATATTTTTTAAAAAATAGAAAAACTTACCTGGAACGACGGATTCCTGTGACGGTCCGTTGCAAGCGTGATGGTCCGTCGATGGATCTGTCACTGAGTTTTTCAGACCAATTTCTGCAGATTTTTCTGGTGATGTGCTACCTGCAAAGTTAACACCCATTAAGCTATTCTCTATGTGTTTGACTGGAGACTTAGTGGACACGGACCCTAAACTACGCTCTAGCCAACACTTCTAACAAAACGAAAAATAAAGAAAATGCGACTATTACTAGAAAAAAACTATAGTTGGCTTAGAGGATACATATTGGGTTGCCTCCCAACCAGCGCTTGATTTAACGTCGCGGCACGACGGAGGATACTCGATTACTCAGACTTCATCAAGATGGTATGCCTCGATCACTTCATTCGCCGATTCAGCATGCCCCAAATAGATTTTTATTCGTTGTTCGTTCACCTTAAACCGCACACCCTCCTTGTTTTCCAACTCAACCGCTCCGTGAGGGAATAGTTGGGTGATCAAGTAAGGGCCAGTCCATTTGGACTTGAGCTTGCCCGGAAACAAATGCAACCTAGAATTGAATAAAAGCACCAAATCCCCAACTGTAAAATCGCGTTTCTCAATCTTTTGGTCATGGTATTTCTTCATCTTTTCTTTGTAGAGGGCTGAACTTTCATAAGCTTTTAGGCAAAATTCATCGAGTTCATTCAACCCATTTAACCTCTGTTCTACAGCTTCATTCCAATCCATTTTCAACTTCTTCATAGCCCACATGGCTTTGTGCTCTAATTCAACCGGTAGGTGACAAGCTTTCCCATATACAAGTTGGTATGGGGACATACCTATGGGAGTCTTATATGCTGTCCGGTAGGCCCAAAGAGCATCATCAAGCCTTTGACCAGTCCGTTCTACACTGTTTTTGACAAAATCTGTTTGATCTCCCTATTTGACACCTCAACTTGCCCACTAGTTTGAGGATGGTAAGGAGTGGCCACATTATGGCGAACCCCGTATTTCTCCAATAATCCCTTAAACAATTTGTTGCAAAAGTGGGATCCCCCATCACTAATAATTGCCCTTGGGGTACCAAATCGAGAGAATATATTCTTTTTCAAGAATAGAGTGACACTCTTCCCTTCATTGTTTGCGAGGGCGATAGCTTCCACCCATTTAGATACATAATCAACCGCTACTAAAATATACTTCATTCCATGAGAACTCACAAAAGGACCAATAAAGTCAATTACCCAAACATCAAATAATTCAATCACAAGAATGGGGTTTAGAGGGAGCTCTTGCTTTATTGATACGCCGCCATCCCTTTGGCATCTATCACATGCTTTGGCGAACTCATGAGCACCTTGATGAATAGTTGGCCAATAGTAACCACATTGTAAGATCTTATGAGCGGTCCGGATTCCACTATGATGTCCACCAACGGGTGAGGAATGGCATGCCTTTAAAACACTTAACATCTCAACTTCTGGCACACAACGCCGAATAAGACCATCGGCACAACTCCTATATAAGTATGGTTCATCCCAAAAGAACTTCTTCACATCGTACATGAACTTTTTCCTTTGATGAAAGGACAAGTCCGATGGAACAATATCGCTAGCCAGATAGTTCGCAAAATCTGCGAACCATGGAATCAAGTCTTGTGAGGCAGCCAATACATGCTCATCGGGGAAAGTATCATCAATATCAGTCTTATCCCAACTCTCTCATAGCTTCATCTTCTAAACGGGACAAGTGATTAGCAACTTGATTTTCGGTCCCTTTTCTATCCCTCACCTCAAAGTCAAATTCTTGCAGTAGTAAAACCCAACGAATCAACCTCGGTTTCGCATCCTTCTTTGCCATCAAATATCTCAACGCTGAATGGTCAGTATGCACTATAACTCTAGTACCTAGCAAATAGGATCAAAATTTTTCAAAAGCAAAGACTACTGCAAGGAGCTCTTGCTCAGTCACTGTGTAGTTCTTCTGGGCTTCATTGAGGGCTTTACTAGTATAGTAAATGGGATGAAGGATTTTGTCCCTTCTTTGTCCCAATACCACACCTAGAGCAACCCCACTGGCATCGCACATCATCTCAAATGGACTGCTCCAATCCGGAGAAATAATGATAGGTGCAGACACCAACTTCTCTTTTAACTCGTCGAATGCTTTAAGACAGGATTCATCAAAATAAAATTTACACTCTTTCTCCAGCAATTTGCACAACGGATGCGCAATTTTTGAAAAATCTTTGATGAACCTCCGGTAAAAACCTGCATGCCCAAGAAAGCTTCTCACACCTTTTACAGAGATAGGTGGGGGAAGTTTCTCTATTACCTCGACTTTAGCTCGATCAACCTCTATACCCTTCTCTGAAATGCGATGACCCAAAACAATACCTTCTTTCACCATGAAGTGGCATTTTTCCCAATTTAATACTAGATTGCAGTCTTCACACCTCTTAAGAACCTCAGATAAATGACTCAAACACCGCTCAAAGGAGTCACCAACCACAGAAAAATCATCCATAAACACCTCAATAGTGTCCTCCACCATATCGGAGAATATCGACATCATACATCTCGGAAATGTGGCAGGTGCATTGCACAACCCAAACGGCATTCTCTTGAAAGCAAAGGTCCCATATGGGCAAGTGAAGGTGGTTTTCTCTTGATCTTCCGGTGCAATAGAAATCTGATTATACCCCGAATAACCATCAAGAAAACAGTACCACCCTTTTCCGGCAAGTCTATCCAACATCTGATCCATGAAGGGCATAGGAAAATGGTCTTTTTGGTCCATGCATTTAATTTCCGGTAATCCATACACACCCTCCATCCAGTCACCGGTCTCATTGGAACAAGTTCATTTTTTTCATTGGGGACCACAGTCATTCCCCTTTCTTAGGTACACACTGAACAGGGCATACCCAACTACTATCGGCGATCGGATATATTACTCCGGCATCCAACCACTTAATGATTTCCTTCTTCACGACCTCTTGCATAGGTGGATTTAAGCGTCTCTGGTGCTCAATACTTGGCTTATGGTCGGGCATGAGTTGGATTTTATGAGAACAAATACCAGGAGGGATCCCAATAATGTCCGCAATAGTCCACCCAATAGCTCTTTTGAACCTTTTTAGCACTTTCACCAAACTCTCAATTTGTTGTTCATTCAGTCTGATGCAATGATTACCGGCAAAGTGTCACCATTTCCTAAGAATTCATACCTGAGATGAGGTGGGAGAGCTTTTAGTTCTAACTTTGGAGCCTCCTCTATAGATGGTTTCGCGGGTGGAGACTCGCGATTCTTCATATCTAACTCATATTTCTTCGATTTAAACCAAACATCACCACGATCAGAGCCGCGACTAATGACCATACTCTTCAATGCAATCGCTATCAAAATTCATTATCACTGCGCTAGTGCTTCTACACCTAGACGTTCTTCTATTTGTGTCTCGGATGACTTATCAACTTTGTAGGATATAGCAGATACCGATTGGAGCTCACCACTCTGCCTCATGGACCTACAAATGTTGAAGGTCACTTCTTCATTGTTCAACCGAAATTTCATCTGCCCCTTTTCCATATCAACTAAGGCTCTACCCGTAGCAAGGAATGGCCTCCCAAGAATAATAGGCACCTCAAAATCGACTTCACAATCAAGAATAACAAAATCGGCCGGAAATATGAATGACTCCACTTTTACTAGCACATCGTGGAGTATCCCAATAGGCCTTTTTACTGTTCGATCGGCCATCAGTAGCCGCATCGCAGTGGGCTTTGGGTTACCCAAACCCAACTTCTTGTAAATAAATCGAGAGGGCATAAGATTTATGCTTGCCCCAAGATCACATAATGCTTTCGCAAAATGTAATAACCCGATTGTACAAGGAATAGTGAAAGCACCCGGATCTTCCTTCTTTTGCACTAGAGACCTTGTAGCAATAGCACTACAATGCTGCATTCTATCATCATCCTCAAAAGTGACCGATCTTTTCTTCGTAACCAGATCTTTCATAAACTTGGCATAACCGGGCATTTGTTCCAGAGCTTCTACCAAAGGGACATTGATGGAAAGCTGCTTCAACATCGTTATAAACACCGATATTTACCATCCTCGGTCTTTTTCACTAATCTTTGAGGGAAGGGGGTGGTGGTCTAGGCATGGGAGTCACCTTTTTGGGCACTTCAGCATCTTTTCCCATTTTATCTTCTAACTCACCACTAAGCTCCACCACTTTATCATTATCTCTTATCACCTTTTCTGCATCAGACGCATAGGTGGGTCAATGGTTTGCTTACCACCCCGAGTAGTGATTGCCATACAGTGTCCATCATTTTTCGGATTTTGGAAGTGTTGCTAGGGAGAGTGCCCGGTTGCCGTGTGTTCACCGTCACAGATAATTGGGCCATTTGCAACTCAAGCTGCTTAATCGATATTGCATGTGTATCGACTTTCTGCCCAATACCCGCTAAATCACTCCTTAACTCTTTAGTGTGCTCATCACTAGCATCGAACCTCATCATCATTTTGTGCAACATATCCTCAACTCGCGCCATACTACCTCCACCATCCCTAGGAGCAACTTCACGATTTTGAGGAGGAATATAGGGCCCACTCCTATCATTTCTGTTACCATAGTTACCCCTGTTGAAGTTGTTGTCGCGGTTGTAATTTCCATCTCGGACATAATTACCTCACGGTTATAATTACCATAGTTCCGACCTTGGTTTCCTTGACCTTGGCGCCAATTTTCCTGATTGGAGCCTTGGGCATTCGGCCGGAAACCCCATGTCTGCTCATTCACCGCATAGTTCACTGCATTTATCTTTTCTGCACCGCCAGTGACATGTTTTAATACCAACCCAAGCTTCGTTCTCATTTGAGCCATTTCTTCACGAATCTCGTCTGTGGCTGGGTTGTGTGCGGATTGCACTGCAAAAGTGTTTCTTCCAGTATCTGACTTCCTAGTACTCCAAGCTTTATTATTCCGAGAGATTTCTCTAACTTTTCAGCAATCTCGGCATAAGGACACTCCCCATAAGAACCAGCAGTATAGTATCCAATACCGCTTTATTATTATCATCCTGTCCCGATAGAAGTATTCTTTCAGTGATTCATCATCAATGCGGTGATTGGGACACTTCTCAAAAATGAAGTGAACCTATCCCAAGAACTGCTAACTGACTCTCCTGGTAGTGCCACAAAGTTGTTCACTCTGTCTTTGTGATTTAGTTTCTTAGAGACCGGGTAGTAACGTGCTAGGAAGGCGTCCCTTAGTTGATTCCAAGTGAAAATAGAGTTATAAGGGAGCTCAGTAAACCAAATAGCAGCCTCTCCCGTCAGTGAGAGAGGAAATACCCTTAGCCCTATTACATCCATATTTAAATCGGGCCTCCCTACGCAACTTTTGCACACTGCCCTTACTTTAGCAATGTGGGCATGTGGATCCTCAGATGGTAGCCCTGAAAACAAACCTCTAGAAGTGAGCATTTGCATTAGACTACTAGTTACCACAAAGGTGTGACCATGTGGTAGAGGGGGCAAGACAAGTGGTCCATCAGAGTCTGCGATTATCATAGCCTCTGTAGTACTCTTGAGGACGTGGGGCAGGGTTTTGTCCCCTTTGTTCATCTTCACGATGATTTTCGGGTAATAATCGACCACGAGCATCAACTGGAGCAGGGATGTTCTGGTTGGGATCATCATCATTAATACCCAAATTTCGATTCATATTTCATAATGTACGCTCTAATTCGTGGTCGTAGGGAAACAAAGGTTCTCTTCCTCTTCGCGTATTTGGCATACAAGAAAGTTAGTTCTGCAAGAGACAAAAATAACAAATAAAGTAAAATTAGGAAAATAATGACTAAACTTTAGTAATAAGTTTTAGTTAATCTCAAAGACACTTTCCTTGGCAGCGGCGCCAAAATTTGATACGCTCAAACTTACTTCTCTAATAAGAAGTAAAAGCGTTCGTATCAAGTAGAGAACCCAACTAATGAGGTTAGGGTCGATCCCACGGGGAAAATGGTTCAAAACTTAACTTATTCTATTATTACTACTATTTAGTCAACTTTTCCGAGAAAAAACTAAAAAGGGGTTTTAATTAATAAAAAACAATTAACTAAGTTAAAGTAACCAACTAACATATTAAGTATTGAATTTAATCAAGTGATGAGATTAACTAGGCTTAAGTGTTCCCCACAGGATCCTAACTCGGTAATTCTAGCTATAACAATTCTTTCCTAATATCTTGCATGCAAAGTGATAAGTTAGGTATCTCTAAATCCTTGGTCCGGCATTTAGAGAATTTCACTCCACACCTTGATCCGGCTACGTGTGTTGCTTTACTAAACCTTATCTTTACTCATATTAAGCATCGTAATCGATATTTGACGAAGTTATTACTACGTACCAACCAACACTAGCCT
The DNA here is from genome assembly GCA_022817965.1 of Solanum lycopersicoides. NCBI lineage: Eukaryota > Viridiplantae > Streptophyta > Magnoliopsida > Solanales > Solanaceae > Solanum > Solanum lycopersicoides. Next base: position 70,218,187 of record CM040622.1, on the reverse strand, counting down.
ATTAGATAGTATACACTAAATCTACGTTGATAATTCTTTTCCTATTATCTACCTCCTTGGTCCGGCAAGTAGCATTAAGGCGAGTTCTAACGTTGGCCATCCGTTAAAAGGACTACTAAACGAAAGAATTATCAATACATGCAAGACACTTTCTAGAATTGTTATTTTAGTTAGATATTACCTTATTATTCAACCATGGTTCCCACAACCCTAGTTATGGAGTTTAGTTACCCATATTCATAATCACACTATTCATATTTTTAATATAAGAATTCATGCAATTACTTTAATGAGAAAGAATAAAATCCAGAAATTCACTTGATTAATCAACAAAAACACCAATAATCAATTCCAGACAAGTGTATCAATTACTGAAATTAATTCTTCAATACTTGAACAAGAGAACTAAAAATTATCCAAAAGTCTAACCCCAAAAATGAGGTTTTTTGAACTATTTATAATAAAAACAAAGCCTAATAAAATAAGGATCTAATTAATGAAAATCTGTCCAAACGCGTCTGAGTCGACGGACCTCGTGATGGACAATCGTGGGCACGAAGGACCGTCATGGCCTCCGTCGTCCCATACTTCACAAATTCTTCTTCTGCTTTCTTCATTACCCTCGACGGACAGGTATGACGGACCGTTTCAAGCACGATGGTCCGTCGAGGGACTCTGTGCCATAATACTTAACTTATTAGAATTGGGTACTTGGACTACTCTCTGATCATCACAACAAACAAGCAGGACGAACCGTCATGGCTATGACGGTCCGTCATGAACTTTCGTAGTCCCACACTTGGTCAGACTTCCCCATCTTTCTTCAGCAGCTTCTCTCCTCACTACGATACCACCTACGGACCGTCACAGCCTCGACGGACCGTCATAAGCTCCGTAGGTGGTCTCTTCTGCATTTCTTGCTCAAAAACTCCCGCGTTCATCTTTGGACAGATTTCCTGCAAATAAATAGAAACCTACATAAAAATCAATACAAAAAGGCTTTAGACACACACTAAACTTAAGAAAAAAGCATTAAAAAGTACCGTGAAACCACGGTACATCAACAACCCTCTCACCAAAGGTTATCCTAAGACTCACTTAAGTGATACTAAGAGAGACCGCCCATACACCCTCTCTAAGTACACCTAAATTTAAGACTTCCTAAGATAAGATCAAGTCTCACTTTATTTATTAAACTCCCAACCCAGAATTACGCTAAGACTCACTTAGGTAAACATGAAGAGACTGCCCATACACCCTCTTCAAGCCTACCTAAGAAATCCTCATATCTACTCTAGATAATACCTTTTTCATTAACATTCCTTTGCTAAAGTAATTATGTTCATTTAGTCATTAGGAAACATTTCATTCATTATCGACTTCATATAATGGTCTTGGAAAGACCTAGGGACTCACATACTAACATCTTCAAAGACTAATCGTGCAATGTTCAGATAGCGTCCCATTCCACTACCTAAAATTCATAGTACTTATCCAACACTAGCATGTATCCGACATGATGAGAATAAGCATAACCGACATAGACCATACTAGCTAAGCAAATAGGAGATTGTGGGAAGGGGAAAATGAGAGTGTGGGAATATGGGGAAGTGATGGTGATCAGTTGATATGGAAGAGGATGAGAGTGGAAGGAAGTTGGAAAAGGGAAGGAAATTGGGAGAAAGGAGGAAATGAAAAGGTTCAAGTGAAGGAGCGGGTGGGAGTTAAAAGTTTTAAAAACTTTTTAAAAATTCCCAGCGGGTCGTTGGGTTGCTGGTTAATGACGCGACGAGTTCCCGAGGACGGTCCATCACTATGTTGTGGACGTCGTCCATCGTGAGATTCCGTCGCGGGTTCCCTTATAATTTTTAAAAATAGAAAAAACTTACTGGACGACGGGTCCTGTGACGGTCCGTTGCAGCGTGACATGGTCCGTTCGATTGGACTGTCACTGAGTTTTTCAGGACCAATTTCCTGAGATTTCTTCTGGTGATGTGGCTACTGCAAAGTAACACCCATTTAAGCTATTCTCTATGTGCTTGACTGGAGACCTGTAGTGACACGGACCCTAAACTACGCTCTAGCCAACCACTTCTAACAAAAACGAAATAAAGAAATGCGACTATTATAGAAAAAAACTATAGTATGGCTTAGAGGATACATATTGGGTTGCCTCCCAACCAGCCGCTTGATTTAGTCGCGGCACGACGAGGGAGACTCGGATTACTCATGCACTCATCAAGATGGTAAAGCCTCGATCACTTCATTCGCCGTTCAGCATGCCCCAAAAATAGATTTTTCATTCTTGTTCGTTCACGCTTAAACCGGCACACCTCTTGTTTCCAACTCAACACGCCCATGAGGATAGTTGGGTGATCAAGTAAGGGCCAGTTCCAATTTGGGACTTGAGCTTGCCCGATCGGAACCAATGCAACCTAGAATTGAATAAAAAGCACCAAAATCCCCAACTGTTAAATCGCTGTTTCTCATACTGATTTTAGGTCGATGGGATTTCTTCATCTTTCTTGTAGAGGGCATGAACTTTCATAAGCTTTTAGCAAATTCATCGAGTCATTAACCCATTTAACTCTGTTCTACAGCTTCATTCCAATCATTTTACTTGCTCATAGCCCACATGCTTTGTGCTCTTAATTCAACCGGTAGGTGACAAGCTTCCCATATACAAGTTGGTATGGGGACATACCTTATGGAGTCTTATATGTTGGTCCGGTAGGTCCACCAAGGAGCATCATCAACCTTTTTGACCAGTCCGTTTTACAACTGTTTTGACAAAAATCTGTTGATCTCCCTATTGTGACACGCTCAACTTACCACATAGTCTTGAGGATGGTAAGGAGTGCGCCACCATTATGGAGAACCCATATTTCTCCAATAAATCCCTTTAAAAACAATTTGTTGCAAACAGTGGGATCCCATCACTAATAATTGCCCTTGGGGTACGATCGAGGAATATATTCTTTTTACAGAACACATTGACACTCCTTCCCTTCTTGTGCGGAGGGCGATAGCTTCCACCCATTTCTAGATACATAATTCAACAGCTTACTAAAATATACTTCATTCCATGAAAATCTCACAAAAGGACGCATAAAGTCAAACCCCAAACATCAAATAATTCAATCACAAGAAGGGGTTTACGAGGGAGCTCTGCTTCTTGGAAATGCCGCCATCTCTTTGGCAATCTATCACATGCTTGGCGAACTCACCAAGCATCTCTGATTGAATCGTTGGCCAATAGTAACCCACATTGTAAGATCTTATGAGTGGTCCGTATACACTATGATGTCCACCAACGACCGGGTGAGGATGGCATGCCTCTAAAACACTCAAACATCTCAACTTTTTGCACACAACGCGAATAAGCCCATCGCCAGCTCCTATATAAGTTATGGTTCATCCCAAAAGAACTTCTTTCACATTGTATCATGAACTTTTTTCTTGATGAAAGCAAGTCCGCATGACAATATCGCAGCCAGATAGTTCGCAAAATCTGCAGAACCATGGAATCAAGTCTTGTGAGGCAGCTAATACATGCTTTGCACCGGGAAAAGTATCACCCCAATATCAATCTTATTCCAACACTCTCTCATAGCTTCATCTTCTTAATGGGCCAATGTGATCAAACAACTTGATTATTCGCGTCCCTATTCCTATCCATCACGCTCAAAGTCAGATTCTTTTGCAGTAATACAAACCCAACGAATCAACCTCGGTTTCGCATCCTTCTTTGCATCAAATATGTCAACGCTGACATGGTCAGTTTGCACATACACTTAGTACCTAGCAAATGAGGATCGAAATTTTTTCAAAGCCAAAGACTACTGCAAGAATCTTGCTCAGTCACTGTGTAGTTCTTTCTGGCTTCATTGATGGCTTTACTACATAGTAAGGGATGAGGATTTGTCCCTTATTGTCCCAATACAACACCTAGAGGCAACCCCATAGCATCGCACATCACCATCAAATGAATGCTCACAATTCGGAGAAATAATGATAGGTGCAGACACCAACTTTCTCTTTAACTCGCCAAATACTTTAAGACAGGATTCATCAAAATAAACTTTAACACTCTTCTCCAGCAATTTGCCCGAACGGATGCACAATTTTTTAAAAATCTTTTGATGAACCTCCGTGAAAACCTTGCATGCCCAAGAAAGCTTCTACACCTTTACGAGATAGGTGGGGAAAGTTTTCTCTATTACCCGACTTTTAGCTCTATCAACCTCCTATAACCTTCTCTGAAATGCGTATGACCCAAACAAACCTTCTTTCACCTGAAGTGCGCATTTTTCCCAGTTTAATACTAGATTGCAGTCTTCACACCTCTAAGACCTCAGAATAAATGACTCAAACAACCGCTAAGGAAGTCACCAACCACAGAAAATCAATCCATACACCTCAATAGTGTCCTCCACCATATCGGAGATATACGACATCATACATTTCCGAAATTGGCAGGTGTGCATCGCAACAACCGAAACGGCATTCTCTTGAAAGCAAACGGTCCCATATGGGCAAGTGAAGTGGTTTTATGATCTTCCGGTGCAATAGAAATCTGATTATACCCCAAATAACCATCAAGAAAAGGAGTACCACCCTTTCCGGACAAGTCTATCAAACATCTGAGCATGAAAGGCATAGGGAAATGGTCTCTTTTGGTCCATGCATTTAATTTCCGATAATCCATAACCCCGCTCCATTCCATTCACCGGTTCGTCATTGGAACAATTTCATTTTTTTCATTGGGGACCACATCATTCCCCTTTCTAGGTACACACTGAATCAGGGCATACCCAAACTATATCGGCGCATTAGATATATTACTCACGGCATCCAACCACTAATGATTTCCTTCTTCACGACCTCTTGCATATTAGGTGATTTAAGGTCTCCTGGTCTCATACTTGGCTTGATGGCGGGATGAGTTGATTTTCATGAGAACAAATACCAGGAGGGATCCCCAATAATGTCCGCAAAGTCCACCAATAATCTTTTGACCTTTTTAGCACTTTCACCAAATCTCAATTTGTTGTTCATTCAATCTGATGCATATGATTACCGCAAGTGTCACCATTCCTAAGAATTCATACCTTGAGATGAGGTGGGAGACTTTTAGTTCTAACTTTGGAGCCTCCCTATAGATGGTGTTCGCGGGTGGAGACTCGCGATTCTTCATATCTAACTCATATTTCTTCGATTTAAACAACAACCATCACCGCGATCGAGAGCCGGACTAATGACCAATACTCTTCAAGCAATCGCTACAAAATTCATTATCACTGTCCGCAGTGCTTCTACACCTAGACGTTCTTCTATTTGTGTCTCGGATGATTTATAACTTTGTAGGAATATGAGCCAGATACCGATGGAGCTCACGCACTCTGGGCCTGATGGACCTACAAATGTGGAAGGGTCACTTCTTCAGATTTGTTGCAACGAAATTTCATCTGCCCCTTTCCATATCAACTAAGGCTCTACCCGTAGCAGGAATGGCCTCCAAGAATAATAGGCACCTCAAAATCGACTCAATCAAGAATAACAAAATCGGCCGGAAATTGAATGACTCCACTTTTATCACCACACATCCACGCACATCGTGGAGTATCCCAATAGGCCTTTTTACTGTTCGATCGGCCATCAGTAGCCGCATCGCAGTGGCTTTGGGTTAACCCAAACCAACTTCTTGTAAATCAGAGGTGCATAAGATTTATGCTTCCCCAGATTACATAATGCTTTCGCAAAATGGTAATAAACCCGTTCTTACAGGAATAGTGAAAGCACCCGGATCTCTTCTTTGGCACTTTTGGACCTTGGTTAGGCAATATGCACTACATGTTGTATTCTATCATCATCCTCAAAGTGACCGATCTTTTCTTCTTTAACCAGATCTTTTATAAACTTGGCATGAACCCGGCATTTGTTTCCAGAGCTTCTACAAAGGGAATTGGATGGAAAGATGCTTCAAACATCGTTATAAAACACGATTTTTACCATCCTCGGTCTTTTTCCACTAATCTTTGAAGGGGAAGGGGATGGTGGTCTAGGCCATTGGGAGTCACCTTTTTGGGCATTATCTTTTTCCATTTTATCTTTCTAACTCACACTAAGCTCCACCACTTTATCATTATCTCTTTATCACCTTTTGCATCAACGAATAGGTGGGTCAATGGTTTGCTTACCAACCCCGAGTAGTGATTGCCATCAGTGTCCATCATTTCGGATGTTTTGAAGGTTGCTCGGGAGAGTGCCTCGGTTGCCGTGTGTTCACCGTCACAGATTATCTTGGGCCATTTGCAACTCAAGATGCTTATCGATATTACCATTGTGTGCTGACTTTCGCCCAATAACCCGCTAATCACTCCTAACTCTTTAGTGTGCTCATCCCTAGCATCGACCCTCATCATCATTTGAAGCAATATCCCACTCGGCGCCATACAATACCTCCACCATCCTAGAGAAGAACTTCACGATTTTGAGGGAATATAGGGCCCACTCGCTATCATTTCTGTTACATAGTTACCCCCTGTGTGAAGTTGTTGTCGCGGTTGTAATTTCCATCTCGGGACATAATACCTTCACGGTTATAATTACCATAGTTTCGGCGACTTGGTTCCTTGACCTGGGGCCAATTTCCGGATTGGAGCGCTTGGGCATCGCCGGAACCCATGTCTGGCTCATTTCACCGCATAGTTTCACTGCATTATCTTTTCCTGCACCCCCGCCCCATAAGTGATGTTTTTTTTTAAATACCAACCCAAGCTTCGTTCTCATTTGAGCTTTCTTCACGAATCTCGTCTGTGGCCCTTGGGGTTGGTGTGCGGATGCACTGCGAAAGTGTTCTTCCAGTATCTGACTTCCTGCACTCCAGCTTTATTATTCCGAGAGACTTTCTCGTAACTTTTCAGCAATCTCGGGCATAAGGGACACTCCCATAAGAACAGGCAGTTATAGTATCCAATACCAGCTTTTTATTATCATCTGTCCCCGATAGAAGTATTCTTTCAGTGATTCATCATCAATTGCGTGATTTGGGACACTTCTCAAAAATGAAGTGAACCTATCCAAGAACTTCTAACTGACTCTCCTGGTAGTGCCAACAAAGTTGTTCACTCTTTCTTTGTGATTTAGTTTCTTAGAGACCGGTAGTAAAGTGCTAGGAAGCGTCCTTTAGTTTGATTCCAAGTGAAAATAGAGTTATAAGGGAGCTCAGTAAACCAAATAGCAGCCTCTCCGTCAGTGAGAGAGGAAAACCCTTAGCCCTATTACATCCATATTTAAATCGGGCCTCCTACGCAACTTCTTGGCACACTGCCTACTTTAGCAATTGTGGCATGTGTGGACTCACGATGGTTAGCCCTGAACCAACCTCTAACAGTGAGCAATTTTGGCATTAGAGGGCCTAGAGCGGGGGAAAGAGCCGAGCGAGAGGAGCTCGGGGCAGTGCTACTAACCGGGATAGACTCGACCGGGATAGTGTCAGTGGGTGCAGAAGCAGCCTGGGTAGTCGCTTGAGCATGCTCTATAGTATCTGCCAGGTTCTCACCAAGTGGAGGCACCTCCGGGCAGGGCCCTCTGCGTGGAGCCAACTCATTGGCGTCATCCCTGATGAGGACGATATCAGCATTGCCCTGCGGGTCTTGAGCTGATCAATGTGCCAGATGGGCACACCTGCGGACCTGCATAAGGAAAACACAATGCACGGAAAAGGGTAAGTAGTGGTGACCTTGAAGGCCCTCTCGCGCATGACCGCCTGAAGAAGCCAAGCGAAGTCAACCTCAAACCCTGCCATCATCGCTGTCATTTGAACTGCGCGATCCCATGTAACTATATTATCTGCAGCAGTGGCGGACAATCAACCATAGAAACTTAGCCGTGAAGGTCAAGTTGGCCTTCCTGATGGCTCCCTTCGGCTCCATTACCCAGTCAGCAGCCTATCCATCAATAGATAAGTGCTGGGCCATCCACCTCTTGGTGGTCTCTCTTTGCGATGGATCTCGCAAGAACCGGCCCTCTTTAACAATTTGCCACCGATAGTCGAACTCGGCGATGAGAGGGGTCCTGGTGGAATCAACATCCTCGCCGTACAGATACCGGCGGTATGGCTGGTAGGGAGATGTCGACCTGTATGCTACGGACTCTGACGTGATGAAGTGGGGCCTGTTTTGGCGGGGGTAGCCCGCCTATCGATCTGTGATCGGAGAGTAGCCACATAAGAGGCGTAAAACTCTCGGACCAACTCCTCACTGTATCGGCCCAAAGAACGAGCCATCCACTCTAGCCGGTGTCTAGTGGAGAGAGTGTGGATATCCGGCATGGTGGGAAGACTTCCCATAACAACCCGCCTCTCCTGTGTAAGGGTCCATGTCATGACGCCCTTACATTTAGCAGCTTGGCATCTGAATACACTTGGTATTGCCCGTCGAAACCACCGGTTGGGCTGGTCGGCAACCGGGGCGGGAACTCCAGTCGATGAGCCTAGAGTGGAATCAGTACTGTCAGCCTCATCAGACGAGGCAGACTGTGCAGCTGAGGAGGGTGCAGAGGCTTCTGCGCGACCCGGAGGCTTCCTCCGACCAAGAAACTCCTAAGGATCCAGACGCTCCTTCATCTTGTGCAGCTAACCCAGAAGGTGTGCCGGTCAATGTGCGCTCCTCATCAGACTGGGAGGCAGTGACTACGCCGGACGCCACCTTCTTGGCGTGGCTCTGGTTGCACGTGCAGCTCGTGCTGGAGTGGCAGTGCCTGGGGGCACGTACTCGGATCATACTCATCATCAGACCCTATAACCAGTCGGGCAGACGGGGCGACGGACTTTGAACACCCACGTGCGTAAACTGATCTTGTTTCGGTGCCATAAGAGATAGTACCTATAAATAATCATTATTAGTACTAGGAGGAGCAAACAAGACAAGAAAAAACGAAACAAAATACACATAAGATCAAAGCTGTAATGACATCTCTGAATTAGAAGTGAAACACGACGGACCAGTTGACGGCCATCGTGAGTACGACGGACTGTCATGGGGTACGTCATGAATTACTTAACATTATTTATTTGGAGACCTCTGAAGGAAGTCTATGAAAGTCATGACGGATAAGCAGGACGGACCGTCGTGGAGGTCCGTCATGGACACTTTGAAAAAGTATGGAGACCCTTAGGAGTGGTCTTGACCGTCATGACGGTTGTGCAGGACGGACCATCGTGGGTACGATGGTCGTCGTATAGGTCCGTAATTGGACACTTAGAAAAAGTTGGAGACCCTTAGGACTGGGTCTCTGACAACCATGACGGTTGTGCAGGACGGACCGTCGTGGGTACGACGGTCCGTCGTATAGGTCCGTCAGTGGACACTTAGGAAAACAAATAGTGGGGTGTTTGACGGACCCTGCGACGGTCCGTCGCATGGGTACGACGGTCCGTCGACGGGCTCTCGTTCTGTCATTCAGTGACAGAACTGAGGATGCCACAATCAGCTCCTGTGAGTCCAAACTAAAGGCTTGATAGTAACCCACATATTTCTAACCCAAATACCCAGGAAACTAGCAATGCTAAAGCACTATTCTCGAGTTTTAACATGTCAATTCGGGGACTATCAACCTAGGTCAGACAAGTTTTCAAAAACATATACCCCGCTTTGATTCGGTTACCCACTACCCACATCAATTTTATTTATCAGTGTGGGTCTTTAAAGCATGTCATAAGGTATTTAGCATTCAACAAGGAGTCAAAAATCAAAACCCAACAAAAAGAAACAGGCCACTAGTAATTAAAAACAATAATGTAGTGTAAATGTAGAGATCAGAAACACATACCTGAGACCTTGAGAAGTGGAGAAGAAAGAAACAGGTGAGGCACACAGCTAGATAGATCAAAACACAGCAGAAGACTCCGACCAGCAAATAGGAGATTGTGGGAAGGGGAAAATGAGAGTGTGGGAATATGGGGAAGTGATGGTGGATCAGTTGATATGGAAGAGGATGAGAGTGGAAGGAAGTTGAAAAGGGAGGAAATGGGAGAAAGAGGGAAAGAAAGGTTTAAGTGAAGGGGTGGGGAGTTTAAAAGGTTTAAAACTTTTAAAATTCCCCAGCCGGGTCGGGTCGGGTTGCTGGTTAATGACGCGACGAGTCCCCGACGACGGTCCATCACATGTGTGACGGTCCATCGTGAGTTCCGTCGCGGGTGCCCTAATTTTAAAAATAGAAAACTTACCTGGCACGACGGATTCCTGTGACGGTCCGTTGCAAGCGTGACGGTCCGTCGATGGATCCGTCACTGAGTTTTTCAGACCAATTTCTGCAGATTTTTCTGGTGATGTGCTACCTGCAAAGTTAACACCCATTAAGCTATTCTCTATGTGTTTAACTGGAGACTTAGTGGACACGGACCCTAAACTACGCTCTAGCCAACACTTCTAACAAAACGAAAAACAAAGAAAATGCGACTATTACTAGAAAAAAACTATAGTTGTCTTAGAGGATACATATTGGGTTGCCTCCCAACCAGCGCTTGATTTAACATCACGGCACGACGGAGGATACTCGATTACTCAGACTTCATCAAGATGGTATGCCTCGATCACTTCATTCGCCGATTCAGCATGCCCCAAATAGATTTTTATTCGTTGTCCGTTCACCTTAAACCGCACACCCTCCTTGTTTTCCAACTCAACCGCTCCGTGAGGGAATAGTTGGGTGATCAAGTAAGGGCCAGTCCATTTGGACTTGAGCTTGCCCGGAAACAAACGCAACCTAGAATTGAATAAAAGCACCAAATCCCCAACTATAAAATCGCGTTTCTCAATCTTTTGGTCATGGTATTTCTTCATCTTTTCTTTGTAGAGGGCTGAACTTTCATAAGCTTTTAGGCAAAATTCATCGAGTTCATTCAACCCATTTAACCTCTGTTCTACAGCTTCATTCCAATCCATTTTCAACTTCTTCATAGCCCACATGGCTTTGTGCTCTAATTCAACCGGTAGGTGACAAGCTTTCCCATATACAAGTTGGTATGGGGACATACCTATGGGAGTCTTATATGTTGTCCGGTAGGTCCAAAGAGCATCATCAAGCCTTTTTGACCAGTCCGTTCTACACTGTTTTTGACAAAATCTGTTTGATCTCCCTATTTGACACCTCAACTTACCCACTAGTTTGAGGATGGTAAGGAGTGGCCACATTATGGAGAACCCCATATTTCTCCAATAATCCCTTAAACAATTTGTTGCAAAAGTGGGATCCCCCATCACTAATAATTGCCCTTGGGGTAACGAATCGAGAGAATATATTCTTTTTTAAGAACACATTGACACTCTTCCCTTCATTGTTTGCGAGGGCGATAGCTTCCACCCATTTAGATACATAATCAACCGCTACTAAAATATACTTCATTCCATGAAAACTCACAAAAGGACGCATAAAGTCAATACCCCAAACATCAAATAATTCAATCACAAGAATGGGGTTTAGAGGGAGCTCTTGCTTTCTTGAAATGCCGCCATCTCTTTGGCATCTATCACATGCTTTGGCGAACTCAAGAGCATCTTGATGAATAGTTGGCCAATAGTAACCACATTGTAAGATCTTATGAGTGGTCCGTATACCACTATGATGTCCACCAACGGGTGAGGAATGGCATGCCTCTAAAACACTCAACATCTCAACTTTTGGCACACAACGCCGAATAAGCCCATCAGCACAGCTCCTATATAAGTATGGTTCATCCCAAAAGAACTTCTTCACATTGTACATGAACTTTTTTCTTTGATGAAAGGACAAGTCCGATGGAACAATATCGCTAGCCAGATAGTTCGCAAAATCTGCGAACCATGGAATCAAGTCTTGTGAGGCAGCCAATACATGCTCATCGGGGAAAGTATCATCAATATCAATCTTATCTCCAAACTCTCTCATAGCTTCATCTTCTTAATGGGACAAGTGATCAACAACTTGATTTTCGGTCCCTTTCTATCCCTCACCTCAAAGTCAAATTCTTGCAGTAATAAAACCCAACGAATCAACCTCGGTTTCGCATCCTTCTTTGCCATCAAATATGTCAACGCTGAATGGTCAGTATGCACTATAACTCTAGTACCTAGCAAAGAGGATCGAAATTTTTCAAAAGCAAAGACTACTGCAAGGAGATCTTGCTCAGTCACTGTGTAGTTCTTCTGGGCTTCATTGAGGGCTTTACTAGCATAGTAAATGGGATGAAGGATTTTGTCCCTTATTTGTCCCAATACAACACCTAGAGCAACCCCACTAGCATCGCACATCACCTCAAATAGAATGCTCCAATTCGGAGAAATAATGATAGGTGCAGACACCAACTTCTCTTTTAACTCGCCAAATACTTTAAGACAGGATTCATCAAAATAAACTTTACACTCTTTCTCCAGCAATTTGCACAACGGATGCACAATTTTTAAAAAATCTTTGATGAACCTCCGGTGAAAACCTTCATGCCCAAGAAAGCTTCTCACACCTTTTACAGAGATAGGTGGGGAAAGTTTCTCTATTACCTCGACTTTAGCTCTATCAACCTCTATACCCTTCTCTGAAATGCGATGACCCAAAACAATACCTTCTTTCACCATGAAGTGGCATTTTTCCCAGTTTAATACTAGATTGCAGTCTTCACACCTCTTAAGAACCTCAGATAAATGACTCAAACACCGCTCAAAGGAGTCACCAACCACAGAAAAATCATCCATAAACACCTCAATAGTGTCCTCCACCATATCGGAGAATATCGACATCATACATTTCCGAAATGTGGCAGGTGCATCGCACAACCGAAACGGCATTCTCTTGAAAGCAAAGGTCCCATATGGGCAAGTGAAGGTGGTTTTCTATTGATCTTCCGGTGCAATAGAAATCTGATTATACCCCAAATAACCATCAAGAAAAGAGTACCACCCTTTTCCGGCAAGTCTATCAAACATCTGATCCATGAAAGGCATAGGAAAATGGTCTCTTTTGGTCCATGCATTTAATTTCCGATAATCCATACACACCCTCCATCCATTCACCGGTCTCATTGGAACAATTTCATTTTTTTCATTGGGGACCACAGTCATTCCCCCTTTCTTAGGTACACACTGAACAGGGCATACCCAACTACTATCGGCGATTAGATATATTACTCCGGCATCCAACCACTTAATGATTTCCTTCTTCACGACCTCTTGCATAGGTGGATTTAAGCGTCTCTGGTGCTCAATACTTGGCTTATGGTCGGGATGAGTTGGATTTCATGAGAACAAATACCAGGAGGGATCCCAATAATGTCCGCAATAGTCCACCCAATAACTCTTTTGAACCTTTTTAGCACTTTCACCAAACTCTCAATTTGTTGTTCATTCAAGTCTGATGCAATGATTACCGGCAAAGTGTCACCATTTCCTAAGAATTCATACCTGAGATGAGGTGGGAGAGCTTTTAGTTCTAACTTTGGAGCCTCCTCTATAGATGGTTTCGCGGGTGGAGACTCGCGATTCTTCATATCTAACTCATATTTCTTCGATTTAAACCAAACATCACCACGATCGAGAGCCGCGACTAATGACCAATACTCTTCAATGCAATCGCTATCAAAATTCATTATCACTGTCGCTAGTGCTTCTACACCTAGACGTTCTTCTATTTGTGTCTCGGATGATTTATCAACTTTGTAGGATATAGCAGATACCGATTGGAGCTCACCACTCTGCCTTATGGACCTACAAATGTTGAAGGTCACTTCTTCATTGTTCAACCGAAATTTCATCTGCCCCTTTTCCATATCAACTAAGGCTCTACCCGTAGCAAGGAATGGCCTCCCAAGAATAATAGGCACCTCAAAATCGACTTCACAATCAAGAATAACAAAATCGGCCGGAAATATGAATGACTCCACTTTTACTAGCACATCGTGGAGTATCCCAATAGGCCTTTTTACTGTTCGATCGGCCATCAGTAGCCGCATCGCAGTGGGCTTTGGGTTACCCAAACCCAACTTCTTGTAAATCGAGAGGGGCATAAGATTTATGCTTTCCCCAAGATCACATAATGCTTTCGCAAAATGTAATAACCCGATTCTACAAGGAATAGTGAAAGCACCCGGATCTTCCTTCTTTTGCACTAGAGACCTTGTAGCAATAGCACTACAATGTTGTATTCTATCATCATCCTCAAAAGTGACCGATCTTTTCTTCTTAACCAGATCTTTTATAAACTTGGCATAACCGGGCATTTGTTCCAGAGCTTCTACCAAAGGGACATTGATGGAAAGATGCTTCAACATCGTTATAAAACACCGATATTTACCATCCTCGGTCTTTTTCACTAATCTTTGAGGGAAGGGGAGTGGTGGTCTAGGCATGGGAGTCACCTTTTTGGGCATTATCTTTTCCCATTTTATCTTCTAACTCACCACTAAGCTCCACCACTTTATCATTATCTCTTATCACCTTTTCTGCATCAGACGACATAGGTGGGTCAATGGTTTGCTTACCACCCCGAGTAGTGATTGCCATACAGTGTCCATCATTTTTCGGATTTTGGAAAGTGTTGCTAGGGAGAGTGCCCGGTTGCCGTGTGTTCACCGTCACAGATAATTGGGCCATTTGCAACTCAAGATGCTTAATCGATATTACATGTGTATCGACTTTCTGCCCAATACCCGCTAAATCACTCCTTAACTCTTTAGTGTGCTCATCACTAGCATCGAACCTCATCATCATTTTGTGTAACATATCCTCAACTCGCGCCATACTACCTCCACCATCCCTAGGAGCAACTTCACGATTTTGAGGAGGAATATAGGGCCCACTCCTATCATTTCTGTTACCATAGTTACCCCTGTTGAAGTTGTTGTCGCGGTTGTAATTTCCATCTCGGACATAATTACCTTCACGGTTATAATTACCATAGTTCCGACCTTGGTTTCCTTGACCTTGGCGCCAATTTTCCGGATTGGAGCCTTGGGCATTCGGCCGGAAACCCCATGTCTGCTCATTCACCGCATAGTTCACTGCATTTATCTTTTCTGCACCGCCAGTGACATGTTTTAATACCAACCCAAGCTTCGTTCTCATTTGAGCCATTTCTTCACGAATCTCGTCTGTGGCTGGGTGGTGTGCGGATTGCACTGCAAAAGTGTTTCTTCCAGTATCTGACTTCCTAGCACTCCAAGCTTTATTATTCCGAGAGATTTCTCTAACTTTTCAGCAATCTCGGCATAAGGACACTCCCCATAAGAACCAGCAGTTATAGTATCCAATACCGCTTTATTATTATCATCCTGTCCCCGATAGAAGTATTCTTTCAGTGATTCATCATCAATGCGGTGATTTGGGACACTTCTCAAAAATGAAGTGAACCTATCCCAAGAACTTCTAACTGACTCTCCTGGTAGTGCCACAAAGTTGTTCACTCTGTCTTTGTGATTTAGTTTCTTAGAGACCGGGTAGTAACGTGCTAGGAAGGCGTCCTTTAGTTGATTCCAAGTGAAAATAGAGTTATAAGGGAGCTCAGTAAACCAAATAGCAGCCTCTCCCGTCAGTGAGAGAGGAAATACCCTTAGCCCTATTACATCCATATTTAAATCGGGCCTCCCTACGCAACTTTTGCACACTGCCCTTACTTTAGCAATGTGGGCATGTGGATCCTCAGATGGTAGCCCTGAAAACAAACCTCTAACAGTGAGCATTTGCATTAGACTACTAGTTACCACAAAGGTGTGACCATGTGGTAGAGGGGGCAAGACAAGTGGTCCATCAGAGTCTGCGACATTATCATAGCCTCTGTAGTACTCTTGAGGACGTGGGGCAGGGTTTTGTCCCCTTTGTTCATCTTCACGATGATTTTCGGGTAATAATCGACCATGAGCATCAACTGGAGCAGGGATGTTCTGGTTGGGATCATCATCATTAATACCCAAATTTCGATTCATATTTCGTAATGTACGCTCTAATTCGTGGTCGTAGGGAAACAAAGGTTCTCTTCCTCTTCGCGTATTTGGCATACAAGAAAGTTAGTTCTGCAAGAGACAAAAATAACAAATAAAGTAAAATTAGGAAAATAATGACTAAACTTTAGTAATAAGTTTTAGTTAATCTCAAAGACACTTTCCTTGGCAGCGGCGCCAAAATTTGATACGCTCAAACTTACTTCTCTAATAAGAAGTAAAAGCGTTCGTATCAAGTAGAGAACCCAACTAATGAGGTTAGGGTCGATCCCACGGGGAAAATGGTTCAAACTTAACTTTATTCTATTATTACTACTATTTAGTCAACTATTTTCCGAGAAAACAATTAACTAAAAAGGGGGGTTTTAATTAATAAAAAACAATTAACTAAGTTAAAGTAACCAACTAACATATTTAAGTATTGAAGTTTTAATCAAGTGATGAGATTAACTAGGGCTTAAGTGTTCCCCACAGGATCCTAACTCGGTAATTCTAGCTATAACAATTCTTTCCTAATATCTTGCATGCAAAGTGATAAGTTAGGTATCTCTAAATCCTTGGTCCGGCATTTAGAGAATTTCACTCCACACCTTGATCCGGCTACGTGTGTTGCTTTACTAAACCTTATCTTTACCTCATATTAAGCATCGTAATCGATATTTGACGAAGTTATTACTACGTACCAACCAACACTAGCCTATTAGATAGTATACACTAAATCTACGTTGATAATTCTTTTCCTATTATCTACCTCCTTGGTCCGGCAAGTAGCATTAAGGCGAGTTCTAACGTTGGCCATCCGTTAAAAGGACTACTAAACGAAAGAATTATCAATACATGCAAGACACTATTCTAGAATTGTTATTTTAGTTAGATATTACCTTATTATTCAACCATGGTTCCCACAACCCTAGTTATGGAGTTTAGTTACCCATATTCATAATCACACTATTCATATTTTTAATATAAGAATTCATGCAATTACTTTAATGAGAAAGAATAAAATCCAGAAATTCACTTGATTAATCAACAAAAACACCAATAATCAATTCCAGACAAAGTGTATCAATTACTGAAATTAATTCTTCAATACTTGAACAAGAGAACTAAAAATTATCCAAAAGTCTAACCCCAAAAATGAGGTTTTTTGAACTATTTATAATAAAAACAAAGCCTAATAAAATAAGGATTCTAATTAATGAAAATCTGTCCAAACGCGTCTGAGTCGACGGACCTCGTGATGGACAATCGTGGGCACGAAGGACCGTCATGGCCTCCGTCGTCCCATACTTCACAAATTCTTCTTCTGCTTTCTTCATTACCCTCGACGGACAGGTATGACGGACCGTTTCAAGCACGATGGTCCGTCGAGGGACTCTGTGCCATAATACTTAACTTATTAGAATTGGGTACTTGGACTACTCTCTGATCATCACAACAAACAAGCAGGACGAACCGTCATGGCTATGACGGTCCGTCATGAACTTTCGTAGTCCCACACTTGGTCAGACTTCCCCATCTTTCTTCAGCAGCTTCTCTCCTCACTACGATACCACCTACGGACCGTCACAGCCTCGACGGACCGTCATAAGCTCCGTAGGTGGTCTCTTCTGCATTTCTTGCTCAAAAACTCCCGCGTTCATCTTTGGACAGATTTCCTGCAAATAAATAGAAACCTACATAAAAATCAATACAAAAAGGCTTTAGACACACACTAAACTTAAGAAAAAAGCATTAAAAGTACCGTGAAACCACGGTACATCAACAACCCTCTCACCAAAGGTTATCCTAAGACTCACTTAAGTGATACTAAGAGAGACCGCCCATACACCCTCTCTAAGTACACCTAAATTTAAGACTTCCTAAGATAAGATCAATCTCACTTTATTTATTAAACTCCCAACCCAGAATTACGCTAAGACTCACTTAGGTAAAACATGAAGAGACTGCCCATACACCCTCTTCAAGCCTACCTAAGAAATCCTCATATCTACTCTAGATAATACCTTTTTCATTAACATTCCTTTGCTAAAGTAATTATGTTCATTTAGTCATTAGGAAACATTTCATTCATTATCGACTTCATATAATGGTCTTGGAAAGACCTAGGGACTCACATACTAACATCTTCAAAGACTAATCGTGCAATGTTCAGATAGCGTCCCATTCCACTACCTAAAATTCATAGTACTTATCCAACACTAGCATGTATCCGACATGATGAGAATAAGCAATAACCGACATAGACCATACTAGCTAGGCATGGAATACAGAGTCATAAACCTACTCCGATGAAGGGTGTTCTACTTGCCAAGGGTAGAACTAGGACACATCCCATGTAGGCACATGATTAAGGAATATCAAGGTCTTTTATGTACTCTAGTCTCATTCTCAAGTAGAGATACATTGTAGTCTAGTCTCCTTATTAAGTAGAGCTACAAACCATAACATATTCACTCGGTGCTAGCCTTTGTTCTCATAGATTAAGTTCAATAAAAATGGGCATATGAAAAGCTACCATCTCTTAGTCATTACCTAGTCATAATACACCTACCAAAGATGGGTCCACTAGGGCTGCCACTCAATAGTGTATAAGGATAGCTCATTCTTAAGATTCTCTCTATATAGAAAGTTCCACATATTAGTCATTCTTAGAAGGGCACAATCTTAGGTCTACCGATTGTAACAACCCGAAAATAACTATGTGAAGTAATGCCTAAACGTACCTAGAATGCCTAGATTAGACCGGGTTCACACGGCTTGATGCGCGTGGAACCAGACCTCAGAACCCATGCACTAGCCAAAACAACCAACTTGGTGAGTTATTTGAGCTAGGCAAGGTTGGGACCAACCATGTAGGGCACCCAAATTGAAAGGATTCACCAAGATGAGTTTTTACCGGACTTGAAAGGGGTAATCTTAGGTTTGGAGGGTCTAGGGGTAAAATGGTCTTTTCCAGGATAGGGGTAGTATTGTAATTACCCTAAATATTTAATTAATTAATTAATTAATATAAAAAGGTGGGCAATTCGGGTAGGGTTGGCCGAATTTGACCCTTTTCGCAAGTAAAGCTTCACCCGGGTTCGATCCTTGGTGGAAGCAATGTTAAATTGAATTAATTGATATTAATTATCTGATTTAAGTAAGGGCATGATGAGTCATTTCACCTAAACCTTAAAAAATCTGATTTTTAATTAATAAATAATAAGTAGTCCTAGTTTGACGAAGTCTTCAACTAAAACTCCTACACTTACTCTCATGTCTCTCCACTCTCATTCTCACGACTTTCTCCACTCTCTTCTCACGTTATTTATCAGCAAATAGAACAAAAAAATCAAAGTTCATCACTTGAAGAACTTGCACACAAAAACTCAAAAGAAAAACTAAACTAGAAACGAAAAGCGAAAGAATCATTCAAACGGTTTGCGCGTGAGTTTTGTTGGAGAAGCATTTATTTTTCGTGGGAGTTTTCAACACTTGAGATCAGATTTGAAGGGTGTTAAACGACGATAAAAGGTATGGGTTTTCTTCCTCTTGGTCCCTTTCCCAAGAGACCCCAAAATTCAGTCAAATTCTAATCCGAAAACTAGGAATGTTCCCCGTTGCATGTCCCTGTCACTACCTCCCATTGATTTTGTAGGTTGGGTATGTTTTACTGGTAGAATTTAGGGATGTGAGGTGTTTTCGTGATGATGATGTTCAATTATGTATGTTCGGATTTATGTGAGTAATAAGCATGCTTTCCGAATCTATGTGTTAAACGTGTGTGTACATTGTGTATGCCATGACTTTGGTCATGGGTTGAAGTGAGTAATATGCATGTTAAATTCTTGTGTTTTGTATGAAATTACATGAAGTAAATCGTGATGTTCATAAGTGGTGTAATGTTTCTGAATTAAGTGAAAATTCTTGATCAAATGTAACCATGAAAATGAACAAAATCAACGTACGAAATTTCCAATGAATTGTCCAAAAGTCTAACGTATAAATTGTTGAGGAAATGGACTGGAAAGCGTGATCAAATTTTCAGATTTGCTGGAAATTGGTTTCGGCTAAGTTATTGGAAAAATTGGAGAGTTAAAAAAAATATTTTAAATATGTGAGGTCATCAAGGATTGAACCCAAGACCTCACTATATGAAGGCTGCTGAAAAATTAATATTTAAAGTGAGGGGAGGGGGATTCGAAATGGGGTAAGGCTGGTGAAGAAATAAGAGAAAAAGGGAAAATAAATAAAATGTGGAGTGTGGGGATCGAACCCACGACCCCTCGGATAGGTGAGAAAAGTAGGAGAAGTCTAAAGAAAAATTAAATGAGGTGTGTGGGAAACGAACCCACAACCTCTCGGATAGGTGAGGGAGTTAGGAGAAAAATTAAAAAATAATAAAATGAGGTTGTGGGGGATCGATCCCACATCCTCTTGGTCAAAAACAGAAAAGTCAAGGAGAGAAAAGAAAGAAAAATAAATGTAGGTGTTGGGATTTGAACTTGGGTCCCCAAGATTAAATTTTAAATCAAAATTTAATATAAGACTAAGTGTTGCTCAAGGAATTTGAAATGGGGTTCCCTTGCCCAATTCCGTATTGATGCATAAGTCTTACGTGAAAAATACTTAATGAAAGCTGCCTATAGGAATCAAAATCGATACCTAGGCATACTTACAAGATGCATAAGTCTTGTACCACATAATCTTGGGTAAGTATGAGTCACTTAGACGAATTATTAACGAAGTCTCATGGCTTGTACGTATGGGTTCATAAGTCCAGCGTACATTTAAAAACAAATAAACCTAAGATGTATGTGAAGAAATAATGTGAACCCCGGAGGGTTAAGTAAGAATGTGAAACACACTAAAAGGCCAAGTGCATTGGAATATGACGAAATGAACATTCACGTAATAAGGTGAGTAATTATGTTATACTATGATGCTAATGAAAATAGTGACAACATGATAAGAGGCTAGTGCAAGTGAGACAAGCTGCATCTACGCCTAAAAATCAATGTCACTAAATGAAATTTCTAAGAGAGTATATTTATACTAAACGATGAATAAATCAAGAAAGAGTGTCTACATGAGGATAGACTAGTACAAGTGATACAAGTTGTATCTACGCCTAGAATCAATGTCCCTCAAAATAAATTCCGAGAGAGCATATGTATGTTATACAATGAACAAATAATGAAAGGTGAGTAAAGATGAAATGAAAATATGTTAAGAAAGAACAGGGTGGCATCATAATATGAGGCTAGTGCAAGTGAGACAAGCTGTACCTACGCCAATATAAGGTCACCAAAAGTACTCACCTAAGAGAGTGTTGAATATTAAGAGACAAGTCTCAATCGCACTCTATATGTAAGTGTAAGGACAATTCACACTTAATACGTAAAGAATAGATGATAAATCATCTAATGAGCTATGACTACCTCATCCTAGGAGCAAACTTTGACGATGTATGTGTTGAATGTAAATAGGAACTTCAAATGGAGCACCGATAGGCTAGCTATGAGTGGTGATGCCTTCTTTCGGGAAGCGAGGAGGTTCACGTAATTCTCATGAGATGAGACTGTCCACCAAGGTGGGTATAGGTCTCCCTAAATCTCCTAGTCTTTGATCTATGCTGCCAACATAGGGAACTAGCCAGTGGTTTTCCACCTAAGAGAGCTAGGGATGTTTTGGTTTCATCTTGGCCAGTGACTCCACCTCTTTTCGGTGTGGGGAAGACACCGGATTTTTATGATGCTCACATGATCTATGTCGGTTAAAGTTGAAGTTCCTCAATGTATGAAAGATAATGAAATAAATGATACCAAAGGTGTTTGGATAGGATAATCAAGAGGTGAACTAGACTCAAGTAATGACACTATGTCATTCTTGGTCATTGCACAGTGAACTCGATGAGAGTCTTAAATAATATCCTAGTATAACTGGTGTTCACACCAGCCTACGAACGAATAAAAATGAAGTAAGTATGAATGAATGAAGCAGACTCTGTGTTTGCTAAAGAAGGCTCCGTAGTTGAGGTCCCATATGTTGAGCCCTCATTTTGGGAAGTCCTAATGTTAAGTCCGTGATTCCACGGTCTCACGGCATATGAAGGAATGATATGTAATATATGTATGTGCTATATGAAATATGTTATGTGTTGTGTGATTGTTCTTGATCATGCATGTCCTTGGTGTGTACTTGCATACACCCATACTTAGTACAAGTATGTACTAATCCCATACATTATACTATTTCATATGCAGGTTCAGGAGGGTGTTGAGACATTCATTGCAGCTGTTCGGACATCAGAGCTTTTCATCCGAACTTGGTAGGTTCTGATGCATTCGAGGATGATTGTCGTTGTGTTTCTAGCTTAGTAATAGGTTTAGGCTAGTGGAGCATGTTCCACTAGCATTTATTTCCTATTTTGTTCAGACTTATGTAATGGTGCCATTCTGGCAATTGTTACTTATGCCATAAGACTATTTATTTCCAGATTGAATGATTCTTTATTAGATGGTTGATACACATGAGCAATGAACTTCTTTATACGCATATGCATCTTATAACTATGAAGTCTATGTACACTTCAAACAAAACAAAAAGTTTCAAATTTTCCGCTAAAATTAACCTAACGAATGTAATGACGACGTAAGTAGGCTTGTCTGCGATCTCTGAGAGGTCAACGACGCCGGTTTTTACTAGGGTCTAGACCCCGGTCATGACAAACTTGGTATCAGAGCATTAGGTTAAATATCTAAGACATCAGGCTCATATCAACCACGTTAAGTAATTTCTAAGTTATGGTAGTGAAGTGCACCACTATCATGAATTAGAGACTACATAATGCTTAGAAAATTTTCCCTTCTTGAAATTATATCGTGCCTTATGAAATTTTGATTTCTTGGTATTAAGAGTTCCAAGGGTCGCTATGATAGGGATTTCGAGCCCAAGTTAACGGAAATAATGAAGTAGATACACCTCAGGAGAGGCCACCTTGTAGGAAGTGTGGCAAACTGCATGGAGGAGAGTGTATGATGGGCTCTAACGCTTGTTACAGTTGTGGCAAACTGGGTCACATGATGAAGGATTGTCCGAATAGGAGAGGTAAAGAAAAAGGAAAGGAGAGAGTTGAGCCGAATGGTCCAAGTGAAGAGGCTCCAAGGAGGCAACGATTCTTCGCACTCATGTCTAGGGGTGCAGGGGAACACACTTCTCGTAAAGCCTCGGGGGCGTAGCCTTAATTAGTCTTTCATGTATTTGACTGTGTATGGTGTTTATGCACTAGTATGAGGTTAATATGTTTGAGTCATCATGTTAGTTGCTGATTTGTATGACTTATATGTTTACTTATGTTGTATGCTTTGATGAAACTAATTTAGGAAAGAGTTCCTTAGTCTATTAATGTGAAACTGCTAGTAGGTTTCAAGAATGTGCACCATCATGTTAATATGTGAATCAGATATTCACCAATGAGGAGTATTGAATTGCCTATGTATGCATATGTTCTATAGATGACTTACTTGTTGGTAGTAAAGAGTAGTGTCATTGGGGGACAAATTTTCCTAAGGGGGGGATAATGTAACAACCCGAAAATAATTATGCGAAGTATTGCCTAAACGTACCTAGAATTCCTAGATTAGACCGGGTTCACACGGCTTGATGCGCATGGAACCAGACCTCAGAACCCATGCACTAGCCAAGGCAACCAACTTGGTGAGTTATTTGAGCTAGGCAAGGTTGGGACCATCCATGTAGGGCACCCGAATTGAAGAGATTCACCAGATGAGTTTTTATCGGACTTGAAAGGGGTAATCTTAGGTTTGGAGGGTCTAGGGGTAAAATGGTCTTTTCCAGGCTAGGGGTAATATTGTAATTACACTAAATATTTAATTAATTAATTAATATAAAAAGGTGGGCAATTCGGGTAGGGTTGGCCGAATTTGACCCTTTTTGCAAGTTAAGCTTCACCCGGGTTCGATCCTTGGTGGAAGCAATGTTAAATTGAATTAATTAATATTAATTATCTGATTTAAGTAAGGGCATGATGAGTCATTTCACCTAAACCTTAAAAAAATCAGATTTTTAATTAATAAATAATGAGTCCTAGTTTGACTAGGTCTTCAACTAAAACTCCTACACTTAGTCTCATCTCTCTCCACTCTAAATCTCACGACTTTCTCCACTCTAGTCTCACGTTATTTATCAGAAAAAAGAACAAAAAAATCAAAGTTCATCACTTTAAGAACTTGCACACAAAAACTCAAAAGAAAAACTAAACGAAAAACGAAAAGCGAAAGCATCTTTCAAACGGTTTGCGCGTGAGTTTTGTTGGAGAAGCATTTGTTTTTCGTGGGAGTTGGCAGCACGTGAGATCAGATTTGAAAGGTGTTAAACGACGAGAAAAGTTATGGGTTTTCTTCATCTTGGTCCCTTTCCCAAGAACCCCTTGTCACGAGCGGAATCTAGACCCCAGACGAGACCGGCGTCGTTGACCTCTCACAGGTCGCAGACAAGCCTACTTACGTCATTCTTACTTCATCTAGGTTAATTTTAGCAGAAAATTTGAAACTTTTTGTTTCTTAACATACTTGTTAAACATTCTTATCATTTCATAATTGTTTACCATCAACCATCTAACATTAAGAGATAACCAACTGAAAGAAATAGTTCAATAAGTATTAGGTGTATAATTGCCAAAATGGCACCAATACAAAGTCTGAATAAAAACAGGAAAGAAACTCTAGTGGAACATGCTCCACTAGCTCAACTCTAAAACTAAGCTAACATATAAAACATTAGCATCCTCGAAAGCATGAGGACCTACCAATTCCAGATGAATGCTGGACGTCCGGATAACAGCAACAATGATCATGTAGCTCTATCGTCCACCTGTGCCTGCACCTAAAATAGTATAGTTGTATAGGGTTAGTACACACTTGTACTAAGTATGGGTACATGCAAGCACACACCAAGGACATGCATGAGAAATAATAGCTCTTCCCTAACAACATGATTATGGGATGTCAAGTCAGTGGACTTGCCAAATTTGGATTAGGAAAGTCAGTGAGCTTTCCAAATTTGGATTAGGAAAGTCAATGAGCTTTCCAAATTTGGATTAGGAAAGTCATGCCATGAGAGTAACATGTATCATCATATATATCATATTGCACACATCACATAACATCGTACATATAGCACATATCATAGCACATAACATATAACACATGGCTTCCTTCATATCATTCATTCATATGCCATGAGACTTTGGAATCATGGACTTGACATTAAGACTTTCTAAAATGAGGGCTCAACATATGGGACCTCAACTAGGGAGTCTTCATTAGCAAACACAGAGTCTGCTTCATTCATTCATACGTACTTTATTTCATTTCATTCATAGGCCAGTGTGAACACCAGCTATACCTAGGGTGTAGTTTAAGACTTTCATCGGGTTTGCTGTGCAATAATCAAGAATAACCTAATGTCATTACCTGAATCTAGCTCACCTCCTGATTATCCTATCCTAACACCTTTGGTATCATTCATTTTATTATGTGCTTCATTTGAGTCTGGCCTCATTCATTCATTGGGAACTTTAACTTTAACCAACATAGATCATGTGAGCATCATGAAAAGCAGTGTCTCCCCCACATCGAAAAGAGGTGGAATCCCCGGCCAAGGTGACCCAAAAACATGCTAGCGTACATGGGAATTTAACCCCGCCAGATCCCTATATTGGCAGTATAGGTTCGAAGACTAGGATATATAAGGAGACCCATACCCGGCAAGCCGTACAGTCTCATCTCATGAGAGTTACGTGAACCTCCGCCCTTCCCGAAAGAAGGCATCACCGCTCATAGCTAGCCTATCGGTGCTCATTATAAAGTTCCATTTCATTCATCTCATACGTCATGGAAGCTGGCTTCTAGTATGAGGACATCATAGCTCATTTGATGATTTCTAATCTCATCATTAGTATTAAGTGTGTTAATCTCAATACTTTCATTAGAGTGTTCATAGAGACTGGTCTCTTCATTATCTTACACTCTCATAGGTGAGTACTTTTTGGTAACATTTACTTACGCTCATTTGAGATTTCTCTCATCATTAGAATTAGCCTCATATCATGTTGTCACCACATTCATTGTCATTAGCACATTTACTCTTCATATTTACTCACCTCATTTTACGTGAATGTTCATTTCATCATATGCCAATATACTTGGCCATTGGTGTTTTTCATACCCGTACTTAGCCCTTCTAGGGTTTCATCATTTCATTGTTCATTTCATCATCCAATACATATATCTTAGGTTCACTTACTTTTAAACGTATACTAGACTTATGAGTCTATACACACAAGCCATGAGGCTTCATTCATAATTCGTTAAGTGATTCATACATTCCTAAGATTATGTAGTACAAGACTTATGTATCTTGTATATATGCCAAGATCTTGATTTCGATGTAAGTAGGTGGCATTATTCTTGGATATTTTGTTCACGTATAACTTATGTGTCAATACTGCAGTTTGGGCAAGGAAACCCAATTTTGAATCACTTGGATATCATTTACATTTTTCATTGATTTTATTTTTAATATTCATAACATTATAACTGTAGATTAAATCCCAATATTAATATCGTATCATTAATTTTCTACTTAGTTTTTCTCTTAAGTTGGCCGAAGGGTTGTGGGTTCGAACCCCCACAACCCTTTTTTATTTTTCATTATCATCATATTGCCCATTCTCGCCTAAACCAAGAGGTTGTGGGATCAAACCCCCACAACCTCTTTTATTTTTGTTATTTAATTCCCTGGGCTAGGGAGGTTGTGGGTTCGAACCCCCACAACGTCCTTATTTAAACTTTAATTTCGCTGAGGCTGTGAGGTGGTGGGTTCGAACCCCCACAGCCTCCTCACTTTATTTTTTTAATTAATTTAGGCGAGTGGCAGTGAGGTTGTGGGATCGAACGCCCACAGCCTCACTTTATTTCTTTAGTTAATTTCGCCTTCTTCTTTTTCAGCATTGAGGTCGTGGGTTCGATTCCCACGCCTCACGTTTTCTTTTCTTTATTTTTCTCTTCCTTCACTCACTACCTGGAGTTCGTGGGTTCGAATCCCACGCCTCCCATTTATTTATTTAATTTATTTCTCTCTTCTTTCTCCTCCAGTAGCCAGGTTCGATTTCCCCCAGCCCCATTTTCTTTTTTTCCTTCTCGCGAAACTAGTAGCCAGGTACGATTCTCCCCAGCCCCATTTTCTTTTTTCCTTCTCGCGAAACCAGTAGCCAGGTTCGATTCCCCCCAACCCCATTTTCTTTTTTTCCTTCTCGCGAAACCAGTAGCCAGGTTCGATTCCCTTTAACCCCCTTCACGTTTTTAGCCCTCTTAACATGTGAGGTCTTGGGTTCAATTCCCATTGACCTCACTTGTTTTATTTTCACTTTAAAAAACCCAGATTTTAACCTCCTTGTTGACCGAAACTATAGTACACAAATCTGGAAATTCATTCATAGTTTTTTTAGCTTCCTTTAATCAACTTTTCATGTTAGTTTCTTAGGGCATTTCACCAAGCACTTAGTATGTAGTTTAGGGGTTACATTAGTTAATCGTTTTCACCCAAAATTTGTAACTTCATGCACCTTATGAACATCACATTATGCACAACTTTAACACATAGAATACAAGAAGAAAAAAATGCCTTACACGTCTCCTAACAGTGGCTAAAACTCACTGCCAACGTACACACACACACATTTTCTTCGATTACACATTGGTTATCATTTTCGTGATTTAACGCACATAAACATATTCACATTCAACATAAAAACATCACACATACCTAAATCTACCAGCAAACAAATCCAACCTACGAATCATTGGAGCTAGTGACAAGGACATGCAAAGGGGGAACAACCCTAATTTCGGAGTGAATATCTTGAATCGTAAGGGATCTCTTGAGAAAGGGACCAAGAGAGAAGAAACCCATACCTTTAATTGATGTTCAAACGTGAAGTTGCTTCCCAAAATCCTCTCCAAAAATCAGTCCAAGCCTCCTTAAGTTTCACCACAAACTCGACGGAATCTTCTCTTTGCCTTAACATTTTTGGTTACTTTGTTTTTCTTAAAATTTCATATGAGTTCTTCAAGTGTGAAGAACTCTTAATATCATTTCAGTTCTTGAAGTTGTTTTGGCAGAAACAAACGTGAGAGAGGTGATGAAACGTGAGAGAGATTATTTGTGAGAGAGTGAAACGTGTGAAGTTGTTTAGGCTTAGATAATGACTTAGTCAATTTAGGACTCTCCTTAATATTTAAAAATCTGATTTTTTCCTTTTATTTTAAATTAGCTAATAAATAATAAATATAAATTAATTACATTAATTTATCAATTTAACTAAAAACAATTTAAATCATTGCTTCCACCTAGGTTCGAACCTGGGTGGAGCAAGACTCCCCTCCAAGAGTTCTATTTCGGCTCTCTCTCCCCAAATTGACCCTCCATCTTATTAAATAATTAATTAATTATATATCTAGGGTAATTACGATACTACCCTTAGCATGGTAAAAGACCATTTTACCCCTAGACCCTCAAAACTTAATATTTCTTCTTTTTAAGTCCAGTAAAGACTCATTCGATTAAATCTTTGTTTTTGAGAGCCTTACTTGGTTGGTTCCAACCTTCCAAGCTAAACTAACTCCCCAAGTTAGTTGGCTTGGTCGTAGTAAGGGTTCTGAGGTCTGGTTCTACGCGTATAAATTCGTGTGAACCTTGTCTAATCGCAAGCATTCTTGACACCTTAAATATTTCTTATCTTCTTCATTTTTAGGGTTGTTACATTATCCCCCCCTTAGGAACATTCGTCCCTGAATGACACTACTCTTTACTAACAATAAGTATGTCATCTATAGAACGTACGCATACATAGGTACTTCAATACTTCCATTAGTGAATATCTGATTCACATATTAACATGATGGTGCCCATCCTTGAAACCTACTAGTAGCGTCACATTAATAGACTAAGGAATTCTTTCCTAAACTAGTCTCATTAAAGCATACAACATAAGTCACCATATAAGTCATACAAATCAGCAAACAACATGATGACTCAAACATATTAACCTTATACTAGTGCATAAACACCATACACAATCAAATATATGAAAGACTAATTAAGGCTACGAACCCGAGGCATCATCAGAAGTGCCTTCCCCTGCACCCCTAGACTTGAGTGCGAAGAATCGTTGCCTCCTTGGAGACTCTTCATTCGGGCCATTAGTCTGAACTCTCTCCTTCCCTTGTTCTTAACTTCTCCTATTAGGACAATCCTTTACCATATGGCCCAGTTTTCCACAGCTGTAACAAGCGTTAGAGCCCATCATACACTCTCCTCTATGCTGTCTGCCACACTTCCTGCAAGGTTGCCTTTCTTTAGGTGTATCTACTCTCTTGTTTCTCTTATCTCTGGACTCGGAATCCCTACCACAACGACCATTGGATGAACTTGACTCCCTTTGGTGGGAGAGTCCCTTCTTAAACCTTGGATGCTCACGGACGCCAAAGTTGTTTCTGTGGCCTCCATGGCTGGGACCTGCCTGATCTTGAGGCCTAGGCCTCCTAGCATCACGAATACCCCTCTTTCTACGGTTGTCCTCCACTTGCTGGACATGGACCATAAGCCTGGAAAGGTCCATGTTGTCATGAAGCATAGCTGCCCTACACTCCTCCTCGAGATCCTCATCAATCCCTGTCAAAAACCTACTCAGCTCGTCTCTGCTGTTAGACACAAGAGAAGTGGCATACCTGGATAATTTCACAAACTTCAGGGAATACTCCCTGACTGTCATAGATCGCTGCTTAAGATTTATGAACTCCTCAACCTTGGCTTCCCTCATCTCTCTGGAAAAGAATCTCTCCAAAAAGGCTGTCTTAAACAGCTCCCAAGTGACTGGAACACCGCCCAAAGCTCGGCTATCCTGCCACATCTTGCACCAAGTCTGTGCAACAACGTTGAGCTGATAGGAAGCCTTCTCAGCCTTCTCAGTATCCGTGGCCCCCATAGCCACCAAAATCTTATGCACCTCGTCCACAAACTCCTGGGGATCCTTTGAAGTCTTGGACCCTGTGAAAATAGGAGGATTCATCCTCGTAAAGTCTCTCAACCTGTCAGCCATGCTACGAACCGTTTGACCTGGGCAGTCATTGCCTGGTCCTACATAGTAATGGCCTGTGCCATCTGTGCCAGAGATGCCCTTACCTCAGCATCAGTCAACCCATCTAGGTTAACTGGTATATCCACTCCTTCAGCTGGAGCCTGGGGTGGAACCTGATTGCCCCCAGAAGCTGCACCTCCAATCCTCTGACCAATAGTCCTCCTAGTGTTCATTCTCTGAAAACAACAATGATTGATGTTAGACACGCTCATAACACCAAGATATTAGACATTAGGAAAAGCACGATAAGATCAGAAAAAGGGAAATTTTCATACGCATCATGCAATCTCTAACCCAGGATAGTGGTGCACTTCAATACCATGACTTAGAAACTACTGAATGTGGTTGATGTGAACTTATTATCCTCGGAATTTAACCTAGTGCTCTGATACCAACTTTGTCACGAGCGGAATCTAGACCCCAGACGAGACCGGCGTCGTTGACCTCTCAGAGGTCGCAGACAAGCCTACTTACGTCATTCTTACTTCATCTAGGTTAATTTTAGCAGAAAATTTGAAACTTTTTGTTTCTTAACATACTCGTTAAACATTCTTATCATATCATAATTGTTCACCATCAACCATCTAACATTAAGAGATAAGCAACTGAAAGAAATAGTTCAATAAGTATTAGGTGAATAATTGCCAAAATGGCACCAATACAAAGTCTGAATAAAAACAGGAAAGAAACTCTAGTGGAACATGCTCCACTAGCTCAACTCTAAAACTAAGCTAGAATATAAAACAGTAGCATCCTCAAAAGCATGAAAACCTACCAACTCTGGATGAATGCTGGATGTCCGGATAACAGCAACAATGATCATGTAGCTCTATCGTCCACCTGTGCCTGCACTAAAATAGTATAGTTGTGTAGGGTTAGTACACACTTGTAATAAGTATGGGTATATGCAATCACACACCAAGGACATGCATGAGAAAGAATAGCTCTTCCCTAACAACATGATTATGGAAAGTCAAGTCAGTGGACTTGCCAAATTTGGATTAGGAAAGTCAGTGAGCTTTCCAAATTTGGATTAGGAAAGTCAATGAGCTTTCCAAATTTGGATTAGGAAATTCATGCCATGAGAGTAACATGTATCATCATAAATATCATATTGCACACATCACATAACATCGTACATACAGCACATATCATAGCACATAACATATAACACATGGCTTCCTTCATATCATTCATTCATATGCCATGAGACCTTGGAATCATGGACTTGACATTAAGACTTTCCAAAATTAGGGCTCAACATATGGGACCTCAAGTAGGGATTATTCATTAGCAAACACAGAGTCTGCTTCATTCATTCATACGTACTTCATTTCATTTCATTCATAGGCCAGTGTGAACACCAGCTATACCTAGGGTGTAGTTTAAGACTTTCATCGGGTTTACTGTGCAATAATCAAGAATAACCTAATGTCATTACCTGAGTCTAGCTCACCTCTTGATTATCCTATCCTAACACCTTTGGTATCATTCATTTCATTATGTGCTTCATTTGAGGCTGGCCTTATTCATTCATTGGGAACTTTAACTTTAACCGACATAGATCATGTGAGAATCATGAAATCCAGTGTCTCCCCCACACCAAAAAGTGGTGGAATCATCGGCCAAGGTTACCCAAAAACATGCTAGCGTACATGGGAATTTAACCCCGCCAGATTCCTATATTGGCAGTATAGGTTCAAAGACTAGGAGATATAAGGAGACCCATATCCGGCAAGCCGGACAGTCTCATCTCATGAGAGTTACGTGAACCTCCGCCCTTCTCGAAAGAAGGCATCACCACTCATAGCTAGCCTATCGGTGCTCAGTATAAAGTTCCATTTCATTCATCTCATACGTCATGGAAGCTGGCTTCTAGTATGAGGACATCATAGCTCATTAGATGATTTCCAATCTCATCATTAGTATTAAGTGTGTTAATCTCAATATTTTCATGAGATTGTTCATAGAGACTGGTCTCTTCAATATCTTACACTCTCATAGGTGAGTACGTTTTGGTAACATTTAGTTAGGCTCATTTGAGATTGCTCTCATCACTAGCATTAGCCTCATATCATGTTGTCACCACATTCATTGTCATTAGCACATTTACTCTTCATATTTACTCACCTAATTTTATGTGAATGTTCATTTCATCATATGCCAATATACTTGGCCATTGGTGTGTTTCATACCCTTACTTAGCCCTTCTAGGGTTTCATCATTTCATTGTTCATTTCATCATCCAATACATACATGTTAGGTTCACTTACTTTTAAACGTATACTAGACTTATGAGTCTATACACACAAGCCATGAGGCTTCATTCATAATTCGTTAAGTGATTCATACATTCCTAAGATTATGTAGTACAAGACTTATGTATCTTGTATATATGCCAAGATCTTGATTTTGATCTATGTAGGTGGCATTATTCTTGGATATTTTTTTCACGTATGACTTATGCGTCAATACGGGAGTTTGGGCAAGGAAACCCAATTTCGAATTACTTGGATATAATTTACATTTTTCATTGATTTTATTTTTAATATTCATAACATATTACTCTAGATTAAATCCCAATATTAATATCGTATCATTAATTTTCTACTTAGTTTTCTCTTTAGTTGGCCGAAGGGTTGTGGGTTCGAACCCCCACAACCCCTTTTTATTTTTCATTAACATCATATTGCCCATTCTCTCCTAAACCAAGAGGTTCTGGGATCAAACCCCCACAACCTCTTTTATTTTTATTATTTAATTTGCTAGGCTAGGGAGGTTGTGGGTTCAAACCCCCACAGCCTTCTTATTTAAACTTTAATTTCGCTGAGGCTGTGAGGTGGTGGGTTCGAACCCCTACAGCCTCCTAACTTTATTTTTTTAATTAACTTAGGCGAGTGGCAGTGAGGTTGTGGGATCGAACCCCCACAGCCTCACTTTATTTCTTTAGTTAATTTCGCGTTCTTCTTTTTCAGCCTTGAGGTCATGGGTTCGATTCCCACGCCTCAGGTTTTTCTTTCTTTATTTTCCTTTTCCTTCACTCGCTACCTGGAGGTCGTGGGTTCGAATCCCACGCCTCCCATTTATTTATTTAATTTATTTCTCTCTTCTTTCTCCTCCAGTAACCAGGTTCGATTCCCCCCAGCCCCATTTTCTTTTTTCCTTCTCGCGAAACTAGTAGCCAGGTACGATTCTCCCCAGACCCATTTTCTTTTTTTCCTTCTCGCGAAACCAGTAGCCAGGTTCGATTCCCCTTAACCCCCTTCACGTTTTTAGCCTTCTTAACATGTGAGGTCTTGGGTTCAATTCCCATTGACCTCACTTGTTTTATTTTCACTTTAAAAACCCATATTTTAACCTCCTTGTTGACCGAAACTATAGTACACAAATCTGGAAATTCATTCATAGTTTTTTTAGCTTCCTTTAGTCAACTTTTCATGTTAGTTTTTTAGGGCATTTCACCAAGCACTTAGTATGTAGTTTAGGGGTTACATTAGTTAATCGTTTTCACTCAAAATTTGTAGCTTCACACACTTTATGAACATCACATTATGCACAACTTTAACTCATAGAATACAAGAAGAAAAACATGCCTTACACGTCTCCAAACAGTGGCTAAAACTCACTGCCAACGTACACACACACAGTTTCTTTGATTACACATTGGTTATCATTTTCGTGATATCACGCACATAAACATATTCACATTCAACATAAAAACATCACACATACCTAAATCTACCAGCAAACAAATCCGACCTACTAATCATTGGGAGCTAGTGACAAGGACATGCAAATGGGGAACAAACCTAGTTTCGGAGTGAATATCTTGAATCGTAAGGGGTCTCTTGGGAAAGGGACAAAGAGAGAAGAAACCCATACCTTTAATTGATGTTCAAACGTGAAGTTGCTGCCCAAAATCCTCTCCAAAAATCAGTCCAAGTCTCCTTAAGTTTCACCACCAACTCGATGGAATCTTCTCTTTGCCTTAACGTTTTTGGTTACTTTGTTTTTCTTAAAATTTCATCTGAGTTCTTCAAGTGTGAAGAACTCTTAATTTTATTTTAGTTCTTGAAGTTGTTTTGGTAGAAACAAACGTGAGAGAGGTGATGAAACGTGAGAGAGATTGTGAGAGAGTGAAACGTGTGAAGTTGTTTAGGCTTAGATAATGACTTAGTCAATTTAGGACTCTCCTTAATATTTAAAAATCTGTTTTTTTCCTTTTATTTTAAATCATCTAATAAATAATAATATAAATTAATTACATTAATTTATCAATTTAACTAAAAACAATTTAAATCATTGCTTCCACCTAGGTTTGAACCCGGGTGGAGCAAGACTCCACTTCAAGAGCTCAATTTTGGCTTTCTCTCCCCAAATTGCCCCTCAATCTTATTAAATAATTAATTAATTATATATTTAGGGTAATTACGATATTACCCTTAGCCTGGTAAATGACCATTTTACCCCTAGACCCTGAAAACTTAAGATTTCTTCTTTTTAAGTCCGATAAAGACTCCTTTGATTGAATCTTCATTTTCGAGAGCCTTACTTGGTTGGTTCCAACCTTTCCAAGGTCAACTAACTCCCCAAGTTAGTTGGCTTGGTCGTATTAAGGGTTCTGAGGTCTGGTTCTACGCGTATAAATCCGTGTGAACCTTGGTCTAATCGCAATCATTCTTGACAACTTAAACATTTCTTATCTTCTTCATTTTTAGGGTCGTCACAGCCCTAAGTTTCAGTCGAATTCTAATCCGAAAACTAGGAATGTTCCCTGTTGCATGTCCCTGTCACTATTTCCCATTGATTTTGTAGGTTGGGTATGTTTTTCTAGTAGAATTTAGGGATGTGAGGTGTCTTCGTGATGATGATGTTCAATTATGTATGTTCGGATTTATGTGAGTAATAAGGATGCTTTCCGAATCTATGTGTTAATCGTGTGTGTCCATTGTGTATGCCATGACTTTGATCATGGGTTGAAGTGAGTAATATGCATGTTAAATTCTTGTGCTTTGTATGAAATTACTTGAAGTAAATCGTGATGTTCATAAGTGGTGTAATGTTGCTGAATTGAGTGAAAATTCTAGATCAAATGTAACCACGAAAATGCACAAAATAAACATACGAAATGTCCAATGAATTGTCGAAAAATCTAACGTATAAATTGTTGAGGAAATGGACTGGAAAGCGTGATCAAATTTCTAGATTTGCTGGAAATTGGTTTCGGCTAAGTTACTGGAAAAATTGGAGAGTTAAAAAAAATTATTTTAAATATGTGAGGTCATAAAGGATTGAACCCAAGACCTCACTATGTGAAGGCAGCTGAAAAATTAATATTTAAAGTGAGGTGAGGGGGATTCGAAATGGGGTAAGGCTGGTGAAGAAATAAGAGAAAAAGGGAAAATAAATAAAATGTGGAGTGTGGGGATAGAACCCACAACCCCTCGGATAGGTGAGAAAAGTAGGAGAAGACTAAAGAAAAATTAAATGAGGTGTGTGGGAATCGAACCCACAACTTCTCGAATAGGTGAGGGAGTTAGGAGAAAAATTAAAGAATAATAAAATGAGGTTGTGGGGATCGATCCCACATCCTTTTGGTCAAAAACAGAAAAGTCAAGGAGAGAAAAGAAAGGAAAAGAAATGTAGGTGTTGGGATTTGAACTTGGGTCCCCAAGCTGAAATTTTAAATAAAAATTTAATATAAGACTAAGTGTTGCTCAAGGGATTTGAAATCGGGTTCCCTTGCCCAATTCCATATTGATGCATAAGTCTTACGTCAATAAATACCTAATCAAAGCTGCCTATAGGAATCGAAATCGAGACCTTGGCATACTTACAAGATGCATAAGTCTTGAACCACATAATGTTGGGTAAGTATGAGTCACTTAGACGAATTATGAATGAAGAATCATGGTTTGTACGTATGTGTTCATAAGTCCAGCGTACATTTAAAAATAAATGAACCTAAGATGTATGTGATGAAATGATGTGACCCCCGGAGGGTTAAGTAAGAATGTGAAACACACTAAAAGACCAAGTGCATTGGAATATGACGAAATGAACATTCACGTAATAAGGTAAGTAATTATGTTATACTATGATGCTAATGAAAATAGTGACAACATGATAAGAGGCTAGTGCAAGTGAGACAAGCTGCATCTATGCCTAAAAATCAATGTCACTAAATGAAATTTCT
Organism: Solanum lycopersicoides; assembly: GCA_022817965.1. NCBI lineage: Eukaryota > Viridiplantae > Streptophyta > Magnoliopsida > Solanales > Solanaceae > Solanum > Solanum lycopersicoides. The sequence continues at coordinate 70,181,818 of CM040622.1, read as the reverse complement.
AAGAGAGTATATTTATGCTAAATGATGAATAAATCAAGAAAGAGTGGCTACATGAGAATAGGCTAGTACAAGTGAGACAAGCTGTATCTACGCCTAGAATCAATGTCCCTCAAAGTAAATTCCAAGAGAGCATATGTATGTTATACGGTGAACAAATAATGAAAGTTGAGTAAAGATGAAATGAAAAGATGTTAAGAAAGAACAGGGTGCCATCACAATATGAGGCTAGTGCAAGTGAGACAAGCTGTACCTACGCCAATATAAGGTCACCAAAAGTACTCACCTAAGAGAGTGTGGAATATTAAGAGACAAGTCTCAATCACACTCTATATGTAAGTGTAAGGACAATTCACACTTAATACGTAAAGAATAGATGATAAATCATCTAATGAGCTATGACTACCTCATGCGAGAAGCAAACTTTGACGATGTATGAGTTGAATGTAAATAGGAACTTTAAATGGAGCACCGATAGGCTAGCTATGAGTGGTGATGCCTTCTTTCGGGAAGGGCGTAGGTTCACGTAATTATCATGAGATGAGACTGTCCACCAAGGTGGGTACGGGTCTTCCTAAATCTCTAGTCTTTGAACTGTGCTGCCAACATAGGGAACTAACAAGTGGTTTTTCACCTAAGCGAGCTAGGGATGTTTTGGTTTCATCTTGTCCAGTGACTCCACCTCTTTTCGGTGTGGGGAAGACACTGGATTTTATGATGCTCACATGATCTATGTCGGTTAAAGTTGAAGGTCCTCAAAGTATGAAAGATAATGAAATGAATGATACCAAAGGTGTTTGGATAGGATAATCAAGAGGTGAACTATACTCAAGTAATGAAACTTGGTCATTCTTGGTCATTGCACAGTGAACTTGATGAGAGTCTTAAACAACATCCTAGGTATAGCTGGTGTTCACACCAGCCTACGAACAAATGAAAATGAAGTAAGTATGAATGAATGAAGCAGACTCTGTGTTTGCTAAAGAAGGCTCCCTAGTTGAGGTCCCATATGTTGACCCTCAGTTTGGGAAGTCCTAATGTTAAGTCCGTGATTACAAGGTCTCACGGCATATGAACGAATGATATGTAATATATGTATGTGCAATATGAAATATGTTATGTGTTGTGTGTAATATGAAAAGAATCATGATGTATGTTATTCTCCTAGCATGACTTTCCTAATCTTCTTTGGCAAGTCCAACTGACTTGGCTTTCCATAATTACTATTGTTAGGAGAGAGCTCTTCTTAATCATGCATGTCCTTGGTGTGTACTTGCATACACTCATACTTAGTACAAGTGTTTACTAATCCCATACATTATACTATTTTAGGTGCAGGTTCAGAAGGGTGTTGAAGACATTCATTGCAGTTGTTCGGACATCAGAGCTTTTCATCCGGACTTGGTAGGTTCTCATGCATTCGAGGATGCCTGCCGTTACGTTTCTAGATTAGTAATAGGTTTAGGCTAGTGGAGCATGTTCCACTAGCATTTCTTTCCTATTTTGTTCAGACTTATGTAATGGTGCCATTTTGGCAATTGTTACTTATGCTATAAGACTATTTATTTCTTGATTGAATGATTCTTTATTAGATGGTTGATACACATGAGCAATGAACATCTTTATACGCATAGGCATGTTATAACTATGAAGTCTATGTACACTTCAAACAACACAAAAAGTTTCAAATTTTCCGCTAAAATTAACCTAACGAATGTAATGACGACGTAAGTAGTCTTGCCTGCTACCTCTGAGGGGTCAACAACGCCGGTTTCGACTAGGGTCTAGACCTCAGTCGTGACACCGATCCTAGACTTTCATTCAACATTCATCCATACACATATAAGACAAAGGTGCCTAAGCCTACTAAGTCAAGATTTCCATATTCATAATGTACATGTAACAAGTAAGGGACACAAGTCTACCAAGACAAGACACAACATACTTTACTTTATTACATATAACATATCATTCTTTCAAGCACTTAGGAATGACCCATATCATCTTTATGTCATCCTAAGCCTTACTATAACATCATCAATATAATTATTATAGACTCATATAGTCAAGTAGGAACAATCATGCATCGACTCTAAGACTACACACCTAGATACATAGTCATAGTCTAATCATTATCAACTAAAAATATCAAAACTTCACGTTACTAGCATGTAGATAGATATGATCATACTTCACATAATCACATACACAAATCATCATAATACTTCAAGTAGTGTCGACAAGGCCATGATCATTATAATACATTAATTAATGCCGACAAAGCCACATCAATTCTAAATAAATAACATAGCACCGCCACAATAAGTGGACCATACCAATTACAACATAATTGAAGTCTTATTAACATAAAATAAAGAGAAATAGGGCAGATTACCACCAATCCATTCCCCCCACCTTAATCCATAGCTAAATCATCCAATTCAATACCGTAAAGCCCTTACCCATGGCCATGATCATCAATTCAATACAAAAATCATAATAATCAATGAATCTAAGTCAATTAAATATAGATTTGTCAATCTAATACTAATTACATATCAATTGAATACAATTCTTACATCATTAGATAACCCATAAGAATCTGCACCACAATTCATAAGCATTAAGTCAATATCAAGTAACCCATAAAGTAGTAAAAATAAGAATTGCATGATTTGCATGGTTTCATAATAATTATAGATTTAAAACATTGTATTAACATCAATTAAATTCTAAAACATTGATTCAAAACCTTTTATGCAAGAATCCATGGCTAGATTATGAAATTGGACAATTCATGTTTTTGATCATCTTTGAAAATCATTGGATTGACTCCTTGAAGAAAGAGGTTTCAAGTATGAATAACCATACCTTAATTGTGATAAAAATACTACAAGATTGATGGAGAAAAACCTGAGAAACCTATCTTCTTCCTTGGAGCTTCCAACCTTCAACAATGGAGGTTTTGGAGAGAGTAAATTGAGAGATTTTGTTTTGAGTTTAGGGTTTTGCTTTAATTGGTGAGGTTAGGGGTTTAAATAGGTCCTATAACCGTCCATAAGTCACCCTTAAATTACCCAAAAGACTCCTATATTTATTTGACAAATTAACCAACTTAAATTTGACTTAAAAATGACACAACAAAATCTCGGACTTTACTGCGCGTCGCAGAGACACTTCCAAATCTAATTTTTCAAAAATTCTTGGACAGAATGGTTCGTGACAGCCACGCGTCGCAAGGCAAATATTTTGCCTACTGAATGACAGATGCGCATCGCGCAGCAGCATTCCGAATCTTGGCTGCTTGGCAGCTTCGCTTGCCCATGTTTGGGTCCTCCTCGGGGGCCCTTTTGATGGTCCCCCGGCGTCGTTATCGAATGTTTCAACCCTTTGTATGTCAGTCTAAGCGTAGGAACTCCCGGTACTAAATCTCACCTTTAAACCATCCCCTAAAACATCAATACAAAATACTACGACACAGTAGTTCAAATTCAACTAGTTTCCGAACGTCTTGGACGTTCTTGGACGTTTTACCTCCAAACACTTCCACACTCTATATACTGCCTATAAAACTATTTTTAACAATTTTATGACTTTAAACCATCATGACACAAGTGTTAGGATCTAGTTCAACCTAGCTCATTTTGAGGGACGTTCCAATCTCCCCCACTTGGACAACATTCATCCTCGAATGACACTTGTTACGCTTGAACATTTTTAAGACTTAAGACTCAAAGACTAGAAGATCATAACCATACCACACAATACATAATACACACATGTAGGAGAAACATCAATTTTCACATAATGAATAGACTCAAAACACAACAAGATGGTAGGAACTACATCTACAACTCATCGTGTTATAAGACTCACAATTTTCATTTCATATAGGAAGAACTTCCTTCTCAACATAATACCACGCTCATATACATCAATTCTATACACATCATAACCATTTTTCATGAAAGGACAATTTAGTCAGAATTTGAAAATCTTCACAGTAAGCACCAATTTCCTAAAAGTGAAACATGCTCATTTTTTCCCAAAAATGCAACTATTAAGAAGTTTATGATGAAAGCATGGCAATATGATATATTTAAGCCATATAAACTCAATTAAACATAACCATAACTTCATTAAATGCACAATGCAAGGAATCAATGAAATTCAATTTCAACTAGACTCCTAAACACAATGCAACATGCAACATGCTACTATGACCTTTTATCTCTCAAGTTTGAATTGAATAGAAGAGATGAGACAACAATCTACAACCCGACTACTCACCATACTCCCTCACTTAGAAGGAAATCATATAACTAAGAGAGAAAACTATAACTTACCAGCATCATCGTCATCATCCGGTTTTCTTCCTTTGGCTCGGAGAGCATAGAAGCGAGCCCTTCCCTTTGGATCACCACCATCCGGAACATTAGGAGGAACTTGCTTGGCTTCTATTCCTCTAGACGCAATGGTAGGACAATCTCTCACCTTGTGATCATCCTTTCACATCCAAAGCACCCACTAGTACCGGCTACAAGTTTCCCAAAATGCTTCTTCCCACAAGTAGCACAAGTCGGCTTAACTACTTGGGAATCACCACCTCTCTCATAGTTAGACTTAGGAGCACTTGAACCATCTTGATTTGGAGCCCTCTTCTTAAACTTAGGTTGAACTTTCTCATCGGTTCTTCCCCTCTTAGCATCTATACTTCTCCTCCCAAGTTTAGACTCTTCAATGGATTGAGCATACACCATAAGCCTAGATAGAGTCATGTCACCATGAAGCATGGTTGTACGACATTATTTCTTCGCCATATTCGAAACACCGGTCAAGAACCTACTCATCTCATCCCTATGGTTAGACACCAAGGATGGAGCATACTTAGACAATAGGATAAACTTTTAGGAATACTTCTCAACACTCATGATACCTTGACTAAGGTTTATAAGTTCCTCAATCTTAAACTCTCTCTTCTCATAGGGAAAGTATCTCTCTAAGAATTCTTCCTTAAACTCTTCCCACTCTAAGGGACCCAATTCAACCGGTCTACTATCCTTCCATTGAGTAAACCATACTTGAGAAACATCTTTCAATTGATACGAAGCTAATTCCTCTTTCTTCCTAGATGTCACTCCCATAGCATGCACTATCTTATACACATCATACAAGAAAACTTGGGGATCTTATCCCACCGTAGAACCAAAGAAGATAGGAGGATTCATCCTCACAAATTCCCTCAATCTAGAAGTCATAGTACTCTCCATAGCATTCACCCTAGGTCCAATGTATTTATTCACTTGAGTTGTCATAGCTCGGGCTAGGGTAAGGAGCGCCTCTCTAGTCTGCCCATTAGCCATATCCATGGGAACCACCAGAACCTTAATACCTCCTTCCACGATAGGGGCTTGATCATTTCGAGCACCTTGAATACCTTGAGCACCTTGAGTAACTTGCTAAACTTGTGGAATATTTCCATCTCGGGGAGGAAATCCCTCATTGACGTCATTCTCTTCAACCCTCCTAGACGGTGTCCTCCTCGTATTCATATTCCTAGAAACACACGGAAAACCATAAGAAAAGAGCACTTATACTTTTTACTCTACGGCATGACATAGGAGTAGAAAAGAAGGGAAAATCTATCGTGTTATAGACTCGCGCCCATAAGTGTGTCGCGACTTACACCGATAGTCAAGACTCTACTAGACATGGATTTTTGAGACTTTTTGATTCCTAAGTACTAATTCATAACCTTATGCTCTGATACCAAGTTTGTAATGACCCGAGAGTGCCCCCTAGAAGTTAGGGCATTTTCAAATTGAAACACGGCATACTCGACCTCTCGGAGGTCTTGTACAAGCCCTTTCGTACCATTCATTACATAAATGTATGAAAAGTAGTGCGGAATTAAAAATTTTCACACGAAATAATAATACTTCAAAATATCTCTTGTATAGAAAAACATAATGAAAGGCTAAGTCTCAAAGTATGCATCTTAGACATACGAATATATTGGGACACGACCCATACTTCATTATAGAGAAAATAGCTAAGTTTATTACATTACTTTCAATATAGAACTCTAAACATCAAGATTTCCTCGAATCTAGTGAGGACACACCAAACTCTTTACTTGAATGAACACTAATCCAAGCTTCAACTTTGAGACTCCTCTCAAACTCCACCAACACCTTTAGAGATAGACAAAATGTATGGAATTAGTACAAACACTTGTACTAATTATGACATTAAGCATAAAATCATGATAAACGTACATTTGTATAAAACATGTTCTTTTTTATTAAAACATCATAGTATAGGCATAAGAACAACATTTAACACCTTAGAAACATATAATATATCACACAAGCATTTTATCAAATATTGAAGAATGTTACGGTGAACTAAATTCACATCACAGAGAACTCTGTTAGCTTACAACCCTCTCACCAAAGGTTATCCTAAGACTCACTTAAGTGAGACGAAGAGAGACCTCCCATACACCCTCTCTAAGCACACCTATATGATCCTTAAGACTTCATAAGATTAGATCAATCTCACTTTATTTATTAAACTCCCTACCTAGAATTACGCTAAGACTCACTTAACTAAAACATGAAGAGACCGCCAATACAGCCTCTTCAACCCTACCTAAGCAATCCTCAAATCTACTCTAGATAAATACCTTTTTCATTAACATTCCTTTGCTAAAGTCATTATGTTCTTTAAATCATTAGGAAACATTTCATTCCTATGGACTTCACATAATGGTCTTGGAAAGACCTAGGGACTCACATACTAACATCTTCAAAGACTAATCGTGCAATGTCTAGATAGCGTCCCATTCCACTACCTAAACTTCATTGTACTTATCCAACACTAGCATGTATCCCACATGATGAGAATAGGCAATAACCGACATAGACCATACTAGCTAGGCATGGAATCCGGAGTCATAAACCTACTCCGATGGAGGGTGTTCTACTTGCCAAGGGTAGAACTAGGACACATCATATGTAGGCACCTGGTTAAGGAGTATCAAGGTCTTTTATGTACTCTAGTCTAATTCTCAAGTAGAGATACATTGTACTCTAGTCTCCTTCTTAAGTAGAGCTACAAACCATAACATATTCACTCAGTGCAAGCCTTTGTTCTCATAGAGTAAGTTCAATAAAAAGGGCCATATGAAAAGGTACCATCTCTTAGTCATTACCTAGTCATAATTCACCTAACAAAGATGGGTGGATAGCTCATTCTTAAGATTCTGTCTATATAGAAGGTTCCACATATAGTCATTCTTAGAAGGGAACCATCTTAGTTCTACCGATCCTAGACTTTCATTCAACATTCATACATACACATACAAGACAAAGGTGCATAAGCCTACTAAGTCAAGATGTTCATAAGTCTACCAAGACAAGACACAACATACTTTACTTTATTACATATAACATATCATTATTTGAATTACTTAGGAATGACTCATATCATATTTATGTCATCCTATACCTTACTATAGCATCATCAATATAATCATTATAGACTCATAAAGTCAAGTAGGAACAATCATGCATCGACTCTAAGACTACACACCTAAACACATAGTCATAGTCTAATCATGATCACCTACCAATATCAAACCTTCACGTTACTATCATGTAGATAGATATGATCTTACTTCTCATAATCACATACACAAATCATCATAATACTTCAAGTAGTGCCGACAAGGCCATGATCATTATAATACATAAAGTAATGCCGACAAGGCCACATCAATTGCGAATAAATCACATTGCACCGCCACAATAAGTGGACCATACAAATTACAACAAAATTGAAGTCTTATTAAATAAAAAATAAAGAGAACTAGGTATGCTTACCACCAATCCGTTCTCCCCACCTTAATCCATAGCAAAATCATCCAATTCAATACCATAAGGACCTTACCCATGGTCGTGATCATCAATTCAATACAAAAGTCATAATACTCAATGAATACAAGTCAATTAAATATATATTTATCAATCTAATACCAATTATATATCAAATGAATACAATTCTTACATCATTAGATAACCCATAAGAAACTACACCACAATTCATAAGCATTAAGTCAATATCAAGTAACCCATAAAGTAGTAAAAATAAGAATTGCATGGTTTGCATGGGTTCATAATAATTATAGATTTAAAACATTGCATTAACATCAATTAAATTCTAAAACATTGATTTAAAATATTTTATGCAAGAATCCATGGCTAGATTATGAAATTGGACAATTCATGCTTTTGATCATCTTTGAAAATCATTGGAATTGACTCCTTGAAGAAAGAGGTTTCAAGGATGAATAACCATACATTAATTGTGATAAAAATCCCACAAGATTGATGGAGAAAAACTAAAGAAACCTATCTTCTTCCTTGGAGCTTCCAACCTTCAACAATGGATGTTTTTGGAGAGAGTGAATTGAGAAATTTTGTTTTTAGTTGAGGGTTTTGCTTTAATTGGTGAGGTTAGGGGTTTAAATAGATCCTATAACCATCCATATGTCACCCTTAAATTACCCAAAAGACCCCTATATTTATTTGACAAATTAACCAACTTAAATTAGACTTAAAAACGACGAAACAAAATCTCAGACTTTACTGCGCGTCGCGGAGACACTTCCAAATCTTATTTTTCAAAAACTCTTGGACAGAATGGTTCGTGATAGCCACGCATCGCACGGCAAAAATTTTGCCTACTGCGTGACAGTTGCGCATCGCGCAGTAGCATTCCAAATCTTGGCTGCTTGGCAGCTTCGCTTGCCCATGTTTGAGTCCTCCTCGGGGGCCCTTTTGATGGTCCCCGAGGCGTCGTTCTCTGACGCTTCGACCCTTTGTATGTCAGGCAAAGCGTAGGAACTCCCGGTACTAAATTTCACCTTCAAACCATCCCCCAAAACATCAGTACAAAATACTACGACACACTAGTTCAAGTTCAACTAGTTTCCGAACGTCTTGGACGTTCTTGGACGTTTTACCTCCAAACACTTCCAAACTCTATATACTGCCTATGAAAACTATTTTTAACAATATTATGACTTTAAACCATCATGTCAAGTGTTAGGCTCTAGTTCAACCTAGCTCATTTTGAGGGACGTTAAAATCTCCTCCACTTGGACAACATTCATACACTTGCTACACTTGAACATTTTTAAGACTTAAGACTCAAATACTAGAAGATCATAACCATACCACACAATACATAATACACACATGTAGGAGAAACATCAATCTTCACATAATGAAGAGACTCAAAACACAACAAGATGGGAGGAACTACATCTACAACTCATCATGTAATAAGACTCACAGTTTTCATTTCATATAGGAAGAACTTCCTTCTCAACATAATACCATGCTCATATACATAAATTCTATACACATCATAACCATTTTTCATGAAAGAACAATTTTGTCAGAATTTGAAAATCTTTACAGTGAGCTCCAAATTCCTAACAGTGAAACATGCTCATTTTCCCCCCAAAAATGCAACTCTTGAGAATTTTATGATGAAAGCATGTCAAAATGAGAGATTTAAGCCATATAAACTCAATTAAACATAACCATAAATACATTAAATGCACAATGCAAGGAATCAATGAAATTCAATTTCAACTAGACTCCTAAACACAATGCAACATGCAACATGCTACTATAACCTTTTATCTTTCAAGCTTGAATTGAATAGAAAAGATGAGACAACAATCTACAACCCGACTACTCACCATACTCCCTCACTTAGAAGGAACTCATATAACTAAAAGAGAAAACTATAACTTACCGGCATCATCGTCATTATACGGTTTTCTTCCTTTGGCTCGGAGAGCATAGAAGCGAGCCCTTCCCTTTGGATCACCACCATCCGGAACATTAGGAGGAACTTGCTTGGCTTCTATTCCTCTAGACGCAATGGTAGGACAATCTCTCACCTTCTGATCATCCTTTCCACATCCAAAGCACCCACTAATACCGGCTACAAACTTCCCAAAATGCTTCTTCCCACAAGTAGAACAAGTCGGCTTAACCACTTGGGAATAACCACCTCTCTCATAGTTAGACTTAGGAGCACTAGAACCATCTTGATTTGGAGCCCTCTTCTTAAACTTAGGTTGAACTTGCTCATCGGTTCTTCCCCTCTTAGCATCTCTACTTCTCCTCCCAAGTTTAGACTCTTCAATGGATTGAGCATACACCATAAGCCTAGATAGAGTCATGTCACCATGAAGCATGGTTGTACGACATTTTTTCTTCACCATATTCGAAACACCGGTCAAGAACCTACTCATCTCATCCCTAGGGTTAGACACCAAGGATGGAGCATACTTAGACAATAGGATACAGTTTAAGGAATACTCCTCAACACTCATGATACCTTGACTAAGGTTTATAAATTTCTCAATCTTAACCTCCCTCTTCTCACGGGAAAAGCATCTCTCTAAGAATTCGTCCTTAAACTCTTCCCACTCTAAGGGACCCAATTCAACCGGTCTACTATCTTTCCATTGAGTAAACCATACTTGAGCAACATCTTTCAATTGATACGAATCTAACTCCTCTTTCTTCGTAGATGTCACTCCCATAACATGCACTATCTTATACACATCATACAAGCAAACTTGGGGATCTTCTCCCACCATAGAACCAAAGAAGATAGGAGGATTCATCCTCACAAATTCCCTCAATCTAGAGGTCATAGTACTTTCCATAGCATTAACCCTAGGTCCAATGTATTTATTCACTTGAGTTTTCATAGCTCGGGCTAGGGTAAGGAGAGCCTCTCGCCATATCCATGGAACCACCAGAACCTCATTACCTCCTTCCACGATAGGGACTTGATCATTTTGAGCACCTTGAACACCTTGAGCACCTTGAGTAACTTGCTCAACTTGTGGAGTATTTCAACCTCGGGGAGGAAATTCCTCATTCACATCATTCTTTTAACCCTCCTAGCTGGTGTCCTCCTCGTATTCAAAATCCTAGAAACACACGGAAAACTATAAGAAAAGAGAACTTATAAATTTTTACTCTACGACACGACATAGGAGTAGAAAAGAAGGGAAAATCTATCGTCCAATAGCCTCGCGCCCATATTTGTGTCGCGACTCACACCGACAGTCAAGACTCTACTAGACGTGGATTCTTGAGACTTTTCGATTCCTAAGTACTACTTCATAACCTTATGCTCTGATACCAAGTTTGTAACGACCCTAGAGTACCCCCTTGAAGTTAGGGAATTCTTAAATTGAAACACGGCATACTCGACCTCTCGGAGGTCTTGTACAAGCCCTTTCGTACCATTCATTGCATAAATGTATGAAAGGTAGTGCGGAATTAAAAAATTTCACACGAAAAATAATAATACTTCAAAATATCTCTTTTATAGAAAAACATAATGAAAGGCTAAGTCTCAAAGTATCCTATTAGAAATACGAATATATTGGGACACGGCCCATACTTCATCATAGAGAAAATAGCTATGTTTATTACATTACTTTCAATATGGAACTCTAAACATCAAGATGTCCTCGAATTTAGTGAGGACATACCAAACTCTTTACTTGAATAAACACTAATCCAAGCTTCAACTTTGAGACTCCTCTCAAACGCCACCTACACCTTTAGAGATAGACAAAATGTATGGAATTAGTACAAACACTTGTACTAATTATGACATTAAGCATAAAATCATGATAAACGTACATTTGTATAAAACATGCTCTTTTTTATTAAAACATCATAGTATAGGCATAAGAACAACATTGAACACCTTAGAAAACCTTAGAAACATATAATATATCACACAAGCATTTTATCAAATATTGAAGAATGTTACGGTGAACTAAATTCACATCACAGAGAACTCTGTTAGCTTACAACCCTCTCACCAAAGGTTATCCTAAGACTCACTTAAGTGAGACGAAGAGAGACCTCCCATACACCCTCTCTAAGCACACCTAAATGATCCTTAAGACTTCTAAGATAGATCAATCTCACTTTATTTATTAAACTCCCTACCTAGAATTACGCTAAGACTCACTTAAGTAAAACATGAAGAGACCACCCATACACCCTCTTCAAGCCTACCTAAGCAATCCTCAAAGCTACTCTAGATAAGTACCTTTTTCATTAACATTCCTTTGCTAAAGTCATTATGTTCATTAAGTCATTAGGAAACATTTCATTCATTATGTACTTCACATAATCTTCTTGGAAAGACCTAGGGACTCACATACTAACATCTTCAAAGACTAATCGTGCAATGTCTAGATAGCGTCCCATTCCACTACCTAAACTTCATAGTACTTATCCAACACTAGCATGTATCCCACATGATGAGAATAGGCAATAACCGACATAGACCATACTAGCTAGGCATGGAATCCGGAGTCATAAACCTACTCCGATGGAGGGTGTTCTACTTGCCAAGGGTAGAACTAGGACACATCCCATGTAGGCGCCTGGTTAAGGAATATCAAGGTCTTTTACGTACTCTAGTCTCATTCTCAAGTAGAGATACATTGTACTCTAGTCTCCTTCTTAAGTAGAGCTACAAACCATAACATATTCACTCGGTGCAAGCCTTTGTTCTCATAGAGTAAGTACATAAAAAGGGGCATATGAAAAGGTATCATCTCTTAGTCATTACCTTGTCCTAATTCACCTAACAAAGATGGGTCCACTAGGGCTGCCACTCAATGGTGTATAAGGATAGCTCATTCTTAAGATTCTCTATATATAGAAGGTTCCACAAATAGTCATTCTTAGAAGGGAACCATCTTAGGTCTACCGATCCTAGACTTTCATTCAACATTCATACATACACATACAAGACAAAGGTGCCTAAGCCTACTAAGTCAAGATGTTCATAAGTCTACCAAGACCATACACAACATACTTTACTTTATTACATATAACATATCATTATTTGAAGCACTTATGAATGACTCATATCATATTTATGTCATCATATACCTTACTATAGCATCATCAATATAATCACTATAGACTCATATAGTCAAGTAGGAAGAATCATGCATCGACTCTAAGACTACACACCTAAACACATAGTCATAGTCTAATCATGATCACCTACCAATATCAAACCTTCACGTTACTATCATGTAGATAGATATGATCTTACTTCTCATAATCACATACACAAATCATCATAATTCTTCAAGTAGTGCCGACAAAGCCATGATCATTATAATACATAAAGTAATGCCGACAAGGCCACATCAATTGCAAATAAAACACATAGCACCGCCACAATAAGTGGACCATACCAATTACAACAAAATTGAAGTCTTATTAACATAAAATAAAGAGAACTAGGGCAGGTTACCACCAATCCGTTCTCCCCACCTTAATCCATAGCTAAATCATCCAATTCAATACCATAAGGACCTTACCCATGGTCGTGATCATCAATTCAATACAAAAATCATAATACTCAATAAATATAAGTCAATTAAATATAGATTTATCAATCTAATGCCAATTTGATATCAATTGAATACAATTCTTACATCATTAGATAACCCATAAGAAACTACACCACAATTCATAAGCATTAAGTCAATATCAAGTAACCCATAAAGTAGTAAAAATAAGAATTGCATGGTTTGCATGGGATTGCATTAACATCAATTTAATTCTAAGGCATTGATTTAAAACCTTTTATGCAATAATCCATGGCTATATTATGAACTTTGACAATTCATGCTTTTGATCATCTTTGAAAATCATTGGAATTGACTCCTTGAAGAAAGAGGTTTCAAGGATGAATAACCATATCTTAATTGTGATAAAAACCCCACAAGATTGATGGAGAAAAACTAAAGAAACCTATCTTCTTCCTTGGAGCTTCAAACCTTCAACGTTGGAGGTTTTGGAGAGAGTGAATTGAGAGATTTTTTTTTTGAGTTGAGGGTTTTCCTTTAATTGGTGAAGTTAGGGTTTAAATAGGTCCTATAACCGTCCATGAGTCACCCTTAAATTACCCAAAAGACCCCTATATTTATTTGACAAATTAACCAACTTAAATTTGACTTAAAAATGACGCAACGAAATCTAGGACTTTACTGCGCGTCGCAGAGACACTTCCAAATCTAATTTGTTGAAAATTCTTGGACAGAATGGTTCGTGACATCCACGCGTCGCAAGGAAAATATTTTGCCTACTGCGCATCGCGCAGCAGCATTCCGAATCTTGGCTGCTTGGCAGCTTCGCTTGCCCATGTTTGGGTACTCCTCGGGGGCCCTTTTGATGGTCCCCGCGTCGTTGTTATCGGACGTTTCGACCCTTTGTATGTCAGTCTAAGCGTAGGAACTCCCGGTACTAAATTTCACCTTCAAACCATCCCCCAAAACATCAATACAAAATACTACGACACACTAGTTCAAATTCAACTAGTTTCCGAACGTCTTGGACGTTCTTTGACGTTTTACCTCCAAACACTTCCAAACTCTATATACTGCCTATGAAAACTATTTTTACCAATTTTATGACTTTAAACCATCATGACACAAATGTTAGGCTCTAGTTCAACCTAGCTCATTTTGAGGGACGTTACAATCTCCCCCACTTGGACAATATTCGTCCTCGAATGACACTTGCTACACTTGAACATTTTTAAGACTTAAGACTCAAAGACTAGAAGATCATAACCATACCAAACAATACATAATACACACATGTAGGACAAACATCAATTTTCACATAATAAAGAGACTCAAAACACAACAAAATGGTAGGAACTACATCTACAACTCATCATGTAATAAGACTCACAGTTTTCATTTCATATAGGAAGAACTGCCTTCTCAACATAATACCATGCTCATATACATCAATTCTATACACATCAAAACCATTTTTCATGAAAGAACAATTTAGTCAGATTTTGAAAATCTTTATAGTGAGCACCAAATTCCTAACAGTGAAACATGCTCATTTTTTGCCCAAAAATGCAACTCTTAAGAATTTTATGATGAAAGTATGACAATATGAGAGATTTAAGCCATATAAACTCAATTAAACATAACCATAACTTCATTAAATGCACAATGCAAGGAATCAATGAAATTCAATTTCAACTAGACTCCTAAACATAATGCAACATATAACATTCTACTATGACCTTTTATCTTTCAAGATTGAATTGAATAGAAGAGATGAGACAACAATCTACAACCCGACTACTCACCATACTCCCTCAATTAGAAGGAACTCATATAACTAAGAGAGAAAACTATAACTTACCGGCATCATCGTCATCATCCGGTTTTCTTCTTTTGGCTCGGAGAGCATAGATGCGATCCCTTCCCTTTGGAGCACCACCATCGGAACATTAGGAAGAACTTGCTTGGCTTCTATTTCTCTAGATGCAATGGTAGGAAAATCTCTCACCTTGTGATCATCCTTTCCACATCCAAAGAACCCACTAGTACCGCTACAAATTTCCCAAAATGCTTCTTCCCACAAGTAGCACAAGTCGGCTTAACCACTTGGGAATCAACACCTCTCTCATAGTTAGACTTAGGAGCACTAGAACCATCTTGATTTGGAGCCCTCTTCTTAAACTTAGGTTGAACTTGCTCATCGGTTATTCCCCTCTTAGCATCTCTACTTCTCCTCCCATGTTTAGACTCTTCAATGGATTGAGCATACACCATAAGCCTAGATAGAGTCATGTCACCATGAAGCATCATTGTACGACATTGTTTCTTTACCATATTCGAAACACCGGTCAAGAACCTACTCATCTCATCCCTAGCGTTAGACACCAAGGATGGAGCATACTTAGACAATAGGATACAGTTTAAGGAATACTCCTCAACACTCATGATACCTTGACTAAGGTTTATAAATTCCTCAATCTTAACCTCCCTCTTCTCACGGGAAAAGTATATCTCTAAGAATTTTTCCTTAAACTCTTCCTACTCTAAGGGATCCAATTCAACCGGTCTACTATCCTTCCATTGAGTAAACCATACTTGAGAAACATCTTTCAATTGATACGAAACTAACTCCTCTTTCTCCCTAGATGTCACTCCCATAGCATGCACTATCTTATACACATCATACAACCAAACTTGGGGATCTTCTCCCACCTTAGAACCAAAGAAGACAGGAGGATTCATCCTCACAAGTTCCCTCAATCTAGAGGTCATAGTACTCTCCATAGCATTCACCCTAGGTCTAATGTATTTATTCACTTGAGTTGTCATAGCTCGGGCTAGGGTAAGGAGAGCCTCTCTAATCTGCCCATTAGCCATATCCATGGGAACCACCAGAACCTCTACCTCCTTCCACGATAGGGACTTGATCATTTTGAGCACCTTGAACACGTTGAGCACCTTGAGTAACTTGCTCAACTTGTGGAATATTTCCACCTCGGGGAGAAATCCCTCATTCATATCATTCTCTTCAACCCTCCTAGCCGGTGTCCTCCTCGTATTCATATTCCTAGAAACACATGAAAAACCATAAGAAAAGAGCACTTATAAATTTTTACTCTACGGCACGACATAGGAGTAGAAAAGAAGGGATAATCTATTGTCCTATTGCCTCGCGCCCATATTTGTGTCGCGACTCACACCGACAGTCAAGACTCTACTAGACGTGGCTTTTTGAGACTTTTCGATTCCTAAGTACTACTTCATAACCTTATGCTCTGATACCAAGTTTATAACGACCCGAGAGTACCCCCTAGAAGTTAGGGCATTCTCGAATTGAAACACGGCATACTCGACCTCTCGGAGGTCTTGTACAAGCCCTTTCGTACCATTCATTTCATAAATGTATGAAAAGTAGTGCGGAATTAAAAATTTTCACACGAAATAATAATACTTCAAAATATCTCTTTTATAGAAAAACATAATGAAAGGATAAGTCTCAAAGTATCCATCTTAGACATACGAATATATTGGGACACGGCCCATACTTCATCATAGAGAAAATAGCTAAGTTTATTACATTACTTTCAATATGGAACTCTAAACATCAAGATGTCCTCGAATTTAGTGAGGACATACCAAACTCTTTACTTGAATGAACACTAATCCAAGCTTTAACTTTGAGAGTCCTCTCAAACGCCACCTACACCTTTAGAGATAGACAAAATTTATGGAATTAGTACAAACACTTGTACTAATTATGACATTACGCATAAAATCATGATAAACGTACATTTGTATAAAACATGCTCTTTTTGATTAAAACATCATAGTATAAGCATAAGAACAACATTTAACACCTTAGAAACATATAATATATCACACAAGCATTTTATCAAATATTGAAGAATGTTACAGTGAACGAAATTCACATCACAGAGAACTCTCTTAGCTTACAGCCCTCTCACCAAAGGTTATCCTAAGACTCACTTAAATGAGACGAAGAGAGACCTCTCATACACCCTCTCTAAGCACACCTAAATGATCCTTAAGACTTCCTAAGATAAGATCAATCTCACTTTATTTATTAAACTCCCTAACTAGAATTACGCTAAGACTCACTTAAGTAAAATATGAAGAGATCACCCATACACCCTCTCAAGCCTACCTCAGCAATCCTCAAAGCTACTCTAGATAAGTACCTTTTTCATTAACATTCCTTTGCTAAAGTCAACTTCAACATATAGTAAAATAGCTAACTCTATTACAATACTTTCAATAAGGAAATCTAAACATTAATATGTCCTCGAATCTAGTGAGGACATACCAATTAACACTAATCAAAGCTTCCACTTTGAGACTCCTATCAAATGCCACCTACGCCTTTAGAGATAGAAAAACAACATGGAATTAGTACAATGCATGTACTAAGTATGGCATAATGCATAAATCATGAGAAACCAACATTTGTATAGATTTGGCTCTTTTGAGTAAAACTTCATAACACAAGTATAAGATGCCACACATAACGTCAAGAAAAGTTCAAAAAACATAAACATGAGACTCTCATACCAAAAGTGATTCTAAGGCTCACTTAACTGAGTTATGCAACAACCGCCCGTAAAATCCAAAGAGATCCTTAAACTACCTAAGAAAAGATTATTCCCATTTCATTAGTTAAACTCCCTACCAAGAATTACTTTAAGACTAAGTAATACATAAAGAGACCGCCCATACACCCTTTTAAAACCTACCAAAGAAATACTCAAAGCCACACTTGATAAGTACTTTTTCATGAACATCCCTTTAATTAAGTCATTATGCTCATTAGACCATTTAAGAGACATTCAACTCTTAACGACATTCACATAATGGTTTTGGAGAAGACCTGGGGCACTCACACACTAATATTTTCGAGGCCTAGTCGTGCAATGTCTAGATAGAGTCCCATTCCACTACCTAAATGTTATAGTACTTATCCAACACTAGCATGTATCCCACATGATGAGAATAGACAATAGCCGACATAGACCATACTAGCTAAGAATGGAATATGGAGTCATAAACCTACTCAGATGGAGGGTGTTCTACTCGCCAATGGTAGAACTAGGACACATCCCATGTAGGCACATGGTCAAGGAATATCGAGGGTTTCTTTGTATTCTAGCCTCATATTACAACTAGAGTTACTCCCCAATCATACTCACACGGTTCTAGCATTTGTTATCATAGAGTAATTAAATAAAGAAGTATATGAAGAGGTTCCTTATCTAGTTCATAACAGAATCATAACACACCTTACCAAAGAGGTTCCACTAGGGCTGCCTACAACGGCTAAGAGGATTGATCAATGACTTCCCTAAGGATTATTTAATGTCGTTCAAGCCAATCAACCTATATGCACCATTCACACAAGAAGGATACCATTACGACTATCAACTTTAAGGATATCTTAACCTTCTTTCTAAAAGGTTCCATATAAATGACCTTCTTTACTATATTGAAGATCATATTCTATTCATACATATACATTCATGACAAAAGGTGTTCTAAACTACTAAGTCAAGGGTTCATACTCATATTCTTCATGTATCAATTAAGAGACACATGTCTCCCAAGACAAGACACATATACTTTCCATTATCACATATAACATGTCATTCAAGAAACACATAGGGAAAACTAGTATACTTGCAAGTCATCCTACATACTCCTATATATTCATCAACATATCTCATCCTAACGATCATAAGGTCAACTAGGAAGGTTCACTCTTCAACATCAAGTATACACACACAAGGCATCACTATAAACTATCATAATCACATATCTTCAATTAAAAGATTTTGTGCTTTAATATCACATATACACATAAGTCATCAAGACATTCATCATACTCACATAATCAAGTTATAACATAATAGTATCATAATACATAAAGTAATGTCGATAAGGCCACATTGTGTCACAATTCATAATGTAATGTCGACGAGGCCACATATTTCACAAGTATAACACATAAGCACCGCCACCATAAGTGGACCATACCAATCATCAAAACTGAAACACCTAAACTACACAATATAGTAAGGGTTAGGTCAACATACCACCAATTAAATCTCATAATTTCAATCCATAGCCAATTCAACCAACTCATTAGTCAAAGGCTCTTACCCATAACATTGATCACCAATTAAACCCAATCATCTCAATATACAATGAATCCAAAGTAAAACAATATGAATTTATCAATCTAAAATAGCCTAAACAAAATTCTAACATAATTCTTCCATAATTCAATAGCTCAAAGTAAACTACATATGAAAATCAATAGTACAGAGATATGATCAATTCACCAATTCACCCATAATATAGTCAAAATAAGGATTGCATGATTTTTATGGGTTCACAAGGAATTTAAAATAAAATTATTCAATTAACATCAATTATATCATCAAACATCATTTCCAATCGCTTCATGCCAGAACCCATGGCTAGATGTTGTAATAGAAGGATTCATGTTTTTGATCATCTTTGAAAAATCATTGAAATTGACTCCTTGAAGAAAGAGATTTCAAGGATGAAGAACCATAACATTACTGTGTTGAAAATCCCACACGATTGATGGAGAAAAGCTTCAAAAAAATGATCTTCTTCTTTGGAGCTCCCAAGCTTCAAAAATGGAGATTCTGGAGAGAAGAATGGAGAGGTTTTGTTTTCAGTGAGGGTTTAACTTTAATTGGTGATTTTATGGGTTTAAAAAGACCCAGTATCCATCATTAAGTCATACCCTAATCAACCAAAAGATCCCTAAACTTATCAGACAATTTAACCAATTAAAATTTGACTAAATAATGACGTAACCAAAATTGGGAGTTTAATGTGCATCACGGAGGCAATTTCAAATCTTTGTTCTTAAAAATTTCGAGAAAGAATGGTTCGTGACAGCCCCACATCACAGGGAAAGATTTTTTCCCATTCAGCTCCAGTTGCACGACGCGCAGCCATTGCCACATCTTGGCTGGTGCGGCAGCCTGCGTTTGTCATGTTTGGGTCCTTATTGGGGACCCTTAGGCTCGTCTCCGGGCCGTCGTTATTTGATGTTTCGGCCCTTTACATGTCAAGTTGTTATTAGGAACAATAAGTACTCAATTTCACCCTCTAACCATCCCCCAAAACATCACTACAAAACACTATGACACACTAGTTCAACTTCTACTAACTTCCAGACGTCTTAGACGTTTGACCTCCAAACACTTTCATACTTTATATACTGACTATGAACACTATTATTAACCATTTTAAGACTTTAAAACATCATGACCCAAATCTTAACGCTCTAGTTCAACCTAGCTCATTTTTATGGGTGTTACCGAAACCACCTAATTGAGGGAACAACATGAGAGGCCAAGGCCGATATGAAGTCCCGTTATACTCATCTCTTTGATAATTAAGGTTATTTGTTCCTATTAGTAATGAAAATAATGAATAAATTGAATTTGACTTGTTTGGTAAAGATAAGCATATTCATGAAAATGGTTTTTGCTAAAATGAATTTTTATAAGAAAATGCTCTTTTGGTTGATTTGCACTCATTTGTTGTATTTTGGTATGCTGTTGTCTTTATTAAAAATATTGATCATGCAGATGTGTCTTGATAGTAATTTTGGCATAAGTGATTTTATATGTTGTGATGAGCTCATGTTGTTTTTGTGAAGGAAATATCTTATTTGGTAATGTTGAGCTCTCATGTGGTAATTGATGCATTGATTTAACATTTTGTAAATTCTATGTTGTTATTTTGATTTGAGTTGTAACTCATGTTTTGTTATGTTATTGTTGGTTAGGCTGCTAGTATTGAGTCTATCCTTTTTCGTACGAAAGATTTTAGTGTCATTCGGGAACGAATGTTCCTCGAGGGGGAGGGAAGGGGGGGGGGATAATATAACACTCCCAAAGTCCATGACCTAAGCTAGAGCCACACTTGATGAACTAAAACTTAAAACATTGTTTATAAGCCAAAAATAATTTTATAACTATTTATGAAGTTTTAGATTCAAGGCGTGAAGAAACGTCCATGACGTTCGGAAGCTAGTGTATTCGAACTAGTAAAACGTCCTTAGGTTTCGTAAAGGTTTGGAGGTGTCATATGAAGTCTAAAACTTATATAAAGATTGTAAATAGGTAAAATGATGTATATAGGGTGAAAACTTCCAGGTCCGACCCCCCAATGATTGCCCTAGGGGTGCACGAAGGGACCCCAAACTTAGCAAAGCAAACTGCCTAGTGCAGCAAAAAACTGCACATAGGTGGAGTGGGTCCGCCTCGCGGACTAGGTCCCACATTGACCTAAATTATTGGTCTGAGTCGGTGGAACGTCGCAGACTCTTTTTCCTTAAAAATAATCTTGCGGGAGCAGCTCCGCATCGCAGACTTGTTCACCGATGAAAATCTGAAATTTGGAATTTAAGTTTGACTTCATTAAAGGGTCAACTTAAGAGAGGGGTCATTTGGGTATTTCATGGGGGTATATATATTGATTTCAATCAGTTTTCCCTCACAATTACTCACTTTAATAAAATCCCCAAATGAAAATCCAAAAACTCTCATTTCTCTCTACTTTCTCTCTCTATTTAACCTCCATTGAAGGAAGAAGAAAGCTTGAAGAAGAAGACCAATTTGTCTGGATTTCACTTGAATTTCGTGTATTAAAATTCATTAAGGTATGGGTTCTTCACTCTTGGGATTCCTTTCCCCAAGAGGTCCTTTCAAAGTTGATTTCTAAATCACCCGATTCATAGGGTTTTTTCTTCTTTAAATCGTTTTCTTCTAAACATGAAATTGATGATTGATTATGTCTAATTGTAATTACCAATGGGTAATTAAGTGTAGATTGTTTAGTAATTGTGTTACGACCCGAAAGTACACCTAGAAGTTAGGGCAACCCTTAGGTCGGAACAAGGCATACTTAACCTTTTGAAGGTCTTGTACTAACCTCTTAGCTATCATTCATTACATAAGATATGAAATATAGTGCGGAATTCAAACTTTTCACGATAAAATAATAATAATTAAAACATCTTTTGTAAATACTAAGGGATATTATCATCGTCACAAGCCAACTTAAAGACATGACATAAATATCTTAGGGACACAACCCTCTACATTGAAATCAAATACATAATAAGTCTTAAAGAAGAACTAAAGAAAATGAAGACTATGCCCTCCAATATATGAGGACATACTTAGTCTTGAGAGGTCGATTCTCAAGATTGACTTCTAACCTTTCACTTGTTTCCAACTTTGTAACCTTCCGGAAAATCATATGTCTAAAGAAGAGCCCAGTATGTCCTTAGGATAGCCTATTAGGGGTACATAGGCACCCCAATGCCCAATCTTGAGAAATATTGGGCATAATGTAGAAAAATTGGCTAACAGATATTAGCTAATTTTCTATATACAAAAATGAAATATACTTTTTGGATTGCCATACCCCATCCAAGATGATGTTCAATAAATGTACATGCAATGAAGACCCTAAGCTAATATAATTGGCACTATGTACATATAGACCCACAATCAACGTGTGAGGTATGAGACATCAAAGTGTCAAGCCTAGATACCATGGCACATGATCAATTAAAATGATCATGGAGATTAAACAGTGCCCAAGGACTTGGTGAGGGTCCTTGGGACAATAAGTAAAAATTCCCAAATGAGCCATCAAGATAAATTAGTTAGGAAAGTGCAACAAACCCATGTGCAAGCACATGGGCATCACACATGAAGGAGCCGTCCAAGGGGGACCACGGAACCACCCTAACCGAATTCGGTTAGGGCGGTTATACAAGACACGCACGGGCGGGCCCTCCATGTGGGACCAGCCAGCCTAACTAACTCTAAGTCCTAACCAACTATCCTAACTAGACAACCAACCTAGGACTAACCGAATTGGACCCCCTAATGCACCCGACAACCTAGGACATTGGTCGGGTGGAACCTAACTAACTTAGGGACATCCTAGTACCTAACCTAGGATGGTCCAAAGTTGTTAGTTGTGGTCCTAGTGACTTAGGGGTGTTTTGGTAATTTTATTAAGTCCCATATTTAATTAATTAAGCCATCAAATTAATTAAATTAAGCCTTGGTCAGCCGAGACACCTAGTCAAATTTCAATTGGCTAAGTAAATGGTCCTCCTATGTCTAGTCAACTTAGGAGGGGTATTTTAGTAATTAACTAATTAATTTATTAATTAAGTCTTAAGTTTTATAATTCAAGATCAGTTCCTAAACCTAGAATTCACGATTAAAACACATAGAACAAAAATGCAAGAAAGAGGCAGTAAACGAAGAACGCTAAAACGGAAAAAGGGCATAGACGTTCTTAGGCGATTTCAAGGTATCTTCAAGGTTTCGTTCGAGGTGGTCTTCATAGATTAAGTTCTACTCAAGGGATGGGTTTCTCTCCTGGACATATTTCTCCAAGAGAACGTTCTTTCAAACGATTCAAAGATCTTGAAAACTAGGGTTGTTCCCGTGTTCTCGTCGAACTCCTTCTCCCTAGAATCCTTTTTGATTTCATGTTGAATAGGTTAGAGATCATGTTGTTGGTATGTGGTGCTAGCTGATCTTATCTGTAATGTTCTTGAATGATGAATATCTAATGAACCTATGAACTTGTAGTCACGAAAGGTAATATTATCATGTAAACTAAGAATCAATAATATGCTAAGTTACGTCCGTGTTGTGTTAAGTGATTTGTGTGTTTTAGCCGAATGTTGACTTGTTGTTGTTGTGATTTTATGAAGATGCTAAGTTCATCAAATATCAATATGATGCTGTACAAAAGGTATAAAAACGTTATCACTAAAAGCCATAAACTAACAATTGGCTCAAAGACATCTGTGAAATCACATCTTGAATGAATTGACTATCTGATGCCTATAAAATTAGCTAACACTACTTAGTCAAAACGAATGCATGCTAATGGCTAGGAG
Source organism: Solanum lycopersicoides (assembly GCA_022817965.1). Taxonomy (NCBI): domain Eukaryota; kingdom Viridiplantae; phylum Streptophyta; class Magnoliopsida; order Solanales; family Solanaceae; genus Solanum; species Solanum lycopersicoides. The sequence goes on along the minus strand of CM040622.1, from coordinate 70,157,375 downwards.
CTTATGTAAATAATTGAAAGATTGGATAAAGGTTCCTACATATGGCAATTTAAATATGGACATACGTAAAATTGGGTTATGCCCACAAAAATGGTTATGTAGTTTAATATCCAAATCTTGAGCCAATACTAATCACATGTCAATCTTGTGTAGTTAGAGCATCAAATGATGTTATAAGCACTTCTAAAATAACTCAATGAATCTATAACCAAGGGCATGACATTCATTGGGACAACTCCCAACATGCTCTACAATAATGAACCATGAAAATATGTAATTCATTGAAAGAAGTGATCATCATCCATAAACGATGAAATGAAGCTACTACACTTAAGTAAAGAAGTAACGTGAGTTCATAACATAATTAAAGGGGTCTAAATTAAGCAGGTGACCATAATGGGGTGTTAAAGGAAGTGATACAAGTCTTACTTACACCTAAATTACTATGTTAAAAGAATACACACGAATAAAGGTGTTAGAATGTGTGAGACTAGTCTCATTAACACCTAAGGATGATATGTAAGGACAATTCACATCTCATCAATGTAAAGTAAGGATTATATGTTAGGAAAATTCACATTTCATAAATGTAAAGTAACGATGAAAAGTCATCAAAAGAGTAAATAAATCTCAATCTAGACGTAAACTTCCATAATGCTTAAGTCAACTCTAAAAGATAAAGAAGATAATGAAAGTGAGCACAGCACCAATAGACTATTTATGAGAGTGTGCTTGCACGTGTAATTCTCATGTGACGAGGCTATCACTGAGGTGGATAAGTAGTCTCATAAAGTCCCTAGTCTTTGAACTATGTCTAGCCAATATAGGAACTAGCCAGTGGTTTCCACCTAAGCGAGCTAGGCATGTTCTGTTTCACTTTGGCCGGTGATTCCACCCCTTTTCGGTGTGGGGAAGACACTGGATTTCATGTTTAGCTCACATGATCTATGTTAGTTAATGCTCACAATATGTTCTTGGTTCACTATATCCGTGAGCGACTCCTTTTTGGTATGGAGTGAACACTTGAGACGGATTCGCCTTAGCCGGGGATCACCCCTTTCCATGTGTGGGGCAGACATTGGATTCCTTGAGTAGCTCACATGGTCTAGATTCATTTTAACCGGTCAATCACCCCTTTTCGGTATGGGACAGACATTGGATTTCATGTTAGCTCGCATGATCTTATTCCCTATGATGTCTCTATGAAAGTGAGAATGAATGATGATGATGGACCGTATGTTCAAAGTGAGCAATGATGAAGAGCTTAAGAATGTCAAGTGCCAATATCACACTCATGAAGTTTTCAGCAAATAATGGGCATAGTCACATAAGATTGGTTTATAATGACTTCTTATATGATGCCAAGAAGGGAAGTAGGAATATCATGGTAATTAAATGACTTATAACTTCCCTAACATGAAAGTAATGAAACAGATGGCCTAGCCAATGAAATTGGCTTATGAAATGTTTATGAATACATAGAGTAAAGAATGACTCACTATAAGATAGGGAAATCATTCCTTAGTCCTCGGATTACTTACATCGATTCATTGTGGGTATGGGACTACAATGAATAATTGCACTTGTAAGTAAAACATAGGACTAAAGGAATTATTGAACTACACAACAACAAGAAGAAAAAGATTGAAAATAAAACTAAGTGAGAGAAGGGGAGCTCTCGGGTTGGGGTTGATGAAAATTTCAAATCTTTGCCCGAGGGGTTCTAAAATTATGTTGATGATACTAATGTCTTGTAATCATATAGAAAATGAGTTGTGTGCTTTGAATGCATTAAAATACATCATATTCATACCACAATTCACAACTAACGAATTACGAAAGTGTACTGACTAGACTTTCCAGAAATGGCATGTTGCTTAGGAAGAGATTTCATTGATCATGCATAGATTTATGTTTATGTGTGCATACACCCATACTTAGTACAAGTGGTGTACTAACCCCCTACTATTTACTATTTTTATAGGTGCAGGTCAGAGGGCAGATTGACGACACTTGCAGCGGTTTGGACTTCAGCGTTTTCTCCAGACCATTTTGTACGTCCTATTGATTTTGAGGATGCTACACGCATTAGTCCAGACTTAGTTCTAGTTATAGCTAGTGGATTTTGTCCCTAGCGTTTCTTTCGTACTTTCATTTTGAAGCTTTGTAATAAGGCCGTGTTTGGCAAACTATTTATGATATATTCATCTTCAGTTTCAAATTGATTCCTTATGATAGATGGTTGTTTTCTCTTTATGTTGAGCTTAGTATATGATTTAAATATGTAATGACTATATAAAGTCTAAGTAAACTTCATACATATAAAAAGTTTTAAATTTTTTGCAAATTTAACTAGATAAATGTGATGAATGCAAGATGCGGCTTGTCTGCGACCTCTGAGAGGTCAACGACGCCGGTGGCGATTCGGATTCAAGAATTCGGGTTATTACAAACTTATACTTATAGAGTATATAAATATATGGGGTTAGTACAAACATTGTACAAAGTATGACATAAGGAAAATCATGCTAAAAGGGACATTTTAGTAGAAACACACAAGTCATGCTATTTGGTAAAACCTTCATAAATCAAGTTACAAGACATAAATTAAAATCATCATTTAGCACATAAAGAAAAAGATCCATTTTTCTCAACATAAGAGCATACTTACAATAAACCCACTTAAACATAACTCTTCCTATCCAAAGTTATCCTAAGACTCACTGACACACACGAAAATTTCCACGACTTATACTAGAGCCTTATATGTTGAGTAATGATGGTTTTAGACCTAAATAAGTATAAATAACATGTTTGAGAAGTATTGGAGAAATAGCGTTAATGAAAGACCTAAATGTCTACAAACTAGCGAAATTATACTAGTTGACGTCCCTATGTTTGGTGAAGGTTTTGGAGGGTCATATGAAGTCCAAGAAGGGCAATGAGGTCTGATTTTGATTCTCCTTTGATCTCAATTATGCAAGGTAAAATTAATTTATGTGATACTGATGATATAGCTAATTGTGTTATTGTGATGTTGATGATAAGAATCCCTCATCCCTAACCCTAGATTCATAAACCGGATATGAAGTACGTAATTATGTTATGATATGATTATTGTATGATTGAATGTAGTATCTCATGATTATGATAATGTATCTAAAGTTAAAGGATAGTTCTCACTTGAGATCACCTATGAGCTATTATGATAGAATGTTTACATAAGGGCCTCGAAGAGACTAATGTCAAATTGTATGAAGTCATAAAATGATTACTAAAGGGAATAATTGCTTACCACCGAAAGGTCATGTAAATAATATAGAGGTCTCACACTAGTAAGTCTGGCCTCCCACATGGGTTTCCTCACGTTACTAAGTCCGGATTCCCAAATGATGTGTTTTCTCATGAGATGGAAACCTCCTCGTTAGTAAGTCAAGGTTTCTAGAAACAATCTCCTTGACCCTTAACTATGTGCCCACATAGGACTCTAGCTTAGTGGATCCACCTAGATAGCTACATACGAATGGCTTCACCTTAGGCAAGTGTTAACCCTCTCTTTTCGGTGTGGGAGTAGAACACCGGATACCATGTAGCTCACATGGTCTCATGTTGGTAATGGTACTTATTTTCCCTAAAGTAAAAGTATGGACAAGTTATGTATGTGAAATCTTATTTGGGCTGTCTTAGAGGTTACTACATAGTGTGAGGGAGGGTATGGGACTTTTCTTACATATTGCACATGTGGGATCCTTTAGGATGATTCTATTAGTGTTCTTTTATGATTATGATTATGATTATGGTTAGGTTGATAAGCTATGACTAGTATTGATATATGAAGCATGTTATATATATGAGAATATGTTGTAAGTATGAAATGATTTGCTCAATGTAATACTTAGCTTTGGATAGGGTTATGGGGCTTTATTATTGGCATTGTACAAGTGTTGATTTAGTTACTTGTATGTTGATACGATTATGATGTTCCTTATATGTATATATGGAATTGTTGGTCATTGTGAATAGATTTTGACTAAATTGTGCCTTTTCTCATGCATCAACGATTTTTATGCATAGAGACAATACTTAGTACATGTGTTTTGTACTAACCCATATTTCTTCCCTTTTTCCCAAATATTGTAGGTTTGGGCCGTTAATGTATCATTGAGGCTAAAGCAAGAAGGCTTGGACTAGAATTTCCATGTTTTGGTATGCCCTCTAGTTCGAGGATGATACCACACACTTTATCTTAGTAGTAATTTTATTTTCTATAGACATTCATTTTTTTCCTACTGTTGAAGATATTGATGTAAGGCCTATGTGGAAATTATGGATTTGTGTAAGGGCTTTGCCCGGATTGTTTGACTTCGTTTTGATGGTTGATATAAAACAAATATTTAGACTAAATCTTTATATGTTGTTATGTTGTGTATGCGAGAAGACTATGTATGCTTCCTATGTAGAGGTCTATGTCACGACCCGGATTTTGGAATCTGAATTCGCAACCAGCGTCGTTGACCTCTCAGAGGTCACAAACAAGCCTCTTCTTGCATTCGTCACATTTATGCGGTTAATTTAGAAGAAAATTTAAACTTTTTGTTTATATTTGAAGTATACATAGAATTTATATAAAAGCGTATTTGTAATGAGGTTCATTGCTCATACATCAACCATCTAGATATATAAACATATAACTTGAAAGAAATATAATCTCATGTCATAAGTAATACTTGCCAAAACGGCACTATTACAAGCGTCTGAATAAAATAGGAAAAAAACACTAATGGAACATACTCAACTAGTTCAAACCTACTACTAAGCAAGAAATGTAAAGGCAGGCATCCTCGAATGCATGAGGACATACCATGTCCGGATGAAATCTCTAAGTCCGAACAGCTGCAATGATACCTTCAACGTCCACCTGAGCCTACACCTAAGAATAGTAATATTGTACGGAATTAGTACACACTTGTACTAAGTATGGTTATATGCAACAACACATAACGATAATGCATGATCTAGAATGGCTCTTCCTAATAAACATGCTTTCTTAGGAGGTCAAGTCTCTGGACTTGCCTAACTCGTAGTAGGAAGGTCATACCATGAAAATGTCACACATTATACACACATAGGTTCACATAACATTCATTTCATGTTTCATATATTATAGATTTCATATCCACGAGACCTTGGAATCCTGGATGTAACATTAAGACATCTCAAGTGAGTGCCCAACATATGGGACCTCAACTCGAGGTCCTCGTTTAGCAAACACAGAGTCTGCTTCATTCGTTCATTCGTACTTAACATTAATCATTTCATTCATTCATAGGCTGATGTAAACACCAGCTATACCTAGGATGAAGTTTAAGACTCTCATCGGGATCATGAAGTGCAATGACCAAGAATGACCTAATGTCATTACTTGAGTCTGGTTTCACCTCGTGATTGTCCTGCACAAACACCTTCAGTATCTTTCATTTTATTATCTTCATACTATGAGGAACTTCAACCTTAACTGACATAGATCATGTGAGCATCATGAAATCCGGTGTCTCCCCCACACCGAAAAGAGGTGGAGTCACTGGCAAAAGTGAAACCAAACCATGCTAGCTTCATGGGTTCGAACCAAGCTAGTTTACTATGGTGGCAACATAGTTCAAATACTAGGGGATTTAGGGAGACCCATACCCACCTTGGTGGACAGTATCATCTCATGAGAATTACGTGAACCTCTGCCCTTCCCGAAAGAAGGCATCACCACTCATAACTAGCCTATTTGTGCTCAGTTTAAAGTTCCTATTTACATTCAACTCATACATCATCGAAGCTCGCTTCTAGAATGAGGTAGTCATAGCTCATTAGATGATTTCTCATCTCTTTTTTACGTATTAAGTGTGAATTGTCCTTACAATTACATATAGAATGTGATTGAGACTTGTCTCTTAATATTTAACACTCTCTTAGGTGAGTACTTTTGGTGACCTTTACTTAGGCTTGGTTGAGACTTGTCTCACCATTCATCTTAGCCTCTTATCATGTTGTTGCCATTTTCATTAACATCATAGTTTAACATAATTACTCACCTCATCACGTGAATGTTCATTTCTTAATCTTACCGTTAACTTACATCATATGCCATTTCACATGGCCTTTAGTGTACCTTACACTCATGGTAGTACCCCTTTCTGGTTACTCATATTCGGCTAAGTGTTTCATGATCATTTTAGTGCATATTGTGCAAGACTTATGCATCTTGCACATTCGGTCAAGGGGGTCCGTGTACGAATCCCTTGGGCAGCATATTATTTTTGATTATATGTGAGACTTATGTATCTCACACATTTGGCCTTGAGGCGGGGTTCGATTCCCCTTTCTCACACTACTTTTTTTTCTTTTAATTCAAGGTCTCTTCTCTTAGTGTTAGGGACTTGAGGTCTCGGGTTCACCCCTCAATGACAGTATCTCTTTTTCTTCATTGTTTTACAAGTGGTTAGCCGAGACTTATTCAATTAGCATAGGCCTCTAGTTCACTTTCTTGAATTCAGCCTAGGCGTTTATCTTAGAGTTTTACATGAACTTTTAACCAATACTTTGATCTAAAATAATGTCCATCTACCCGTAGCATCTCTTAAGCTCTAAGGCATCACTTTTAGCCCAATTTCTTAATCACAGTACACTCATATATTCTTATGTATTAACCTTTGTTGTACACTGATTTCATAGTTTCTATAGTGAAGCATTCAGGTTCATTAGGACCTTATATTAGTACTTAGTCCTTGTGGAATTAACATAAATGTTTCTTTGTGTAGTTGAGACCATGGCCGAGAGTCTTAGACTCCAAATAATCGGCAGATTAACATTTGGTTAAAGGACCATACTTTCATTTTCTTCTTCATGAACATCACGATTTCTTTTTGCATGTTAAACTCATAACATTACCTAACACATAATTCACAACTTCTTCAAGTAGACCTTAACAACAATATCACGGAAAACGACATACTTGTGCACATGTAACATTCAACATTCAGACATACATGACAAGATCATAAATATTTCGAGAACACACATTGCACACAATCACAATCAGTCGTAAAATCATCTACCAGAAGTCATACCAACGCATGCATCAATCGTTCATAGGATCTATTGACAGGGGCATGCAACGGGGACAACCTTAGTTTTTAGATTGTATTTGAACTGAGCCTTAGGGGACTCTTGGGAAAGGGACCAAGAGAGAAGAAAACCCATACCTTTTCAACATTGACAACCAGCCACTAACACGTTCTAACCCATTCACAAACCTCTTTTCCGAGCCTTGATTCTTGTTCACAAGTTAAGTTCCTTTACGTGATTTCTTAAAGCACTTAGGCGAACAATTTTTCTTTTTATTTTTGATTGATGAAGCCGAGAACTCTTTGAACTAGTAGACTTATTTTACTTTTCTGTTTTTTTGAAGTGTAAGGTAAAGCTGAAGAGCGTTTCTGGATATATAATGAATTAAGAGTGCACATTGAGTACACTCCTAGTGGGGGTCGTGCGCCTCTTTCTTGGGAGTTTGTTGTTGACTTATTCAACACAATTTAAATGATAAAATCAGATTATAATCTATATGTTAAGTTACTATAATACCCCTCCTTATTTTGTAAAATTTAAAATCATTTAAATCGTCCCTTTTAATGCCTCAAACTCGGCGTAAACCGAGTGTGGAGACCCGGTCAAACTCGGGTTTGACCATGGAGTTTTGAACCATATTGACTAATTAAAAACTTTATTTAATTAATTAAATATCAACCTAGGATAGTTACTATACTACCCCTAGCCTCAAAATTACCTTTTTACCCCTAGAACCCTTAACACCTAGGACTAACCCTCTAAGTCCGCTAAGACTCACCTGGGTGAATGCTAGTGTTCGGGGACCTAACATGGCTGGAACCAACCCTGCCTAGCTCAACCAACTCACCAAGTTGGTTGGCTTGGCTGGTGCATAGGTCTAGGGGTCCGGTTCCACGCCATCAAGACGTGTGAACCCGGTCTAACCTATGTATTCTAGGTACGTTTAGGTCTTACTTAGCATAGTCGTTTTCGTTACATTATCCCCCCCTTAGGAACATTCGTCCACGAATGACACTACACATTATTTAAACAAAGAGGGTGATTTTTGAAAGCTACTTCATCGCACTTAAATGTTTCACTTTTGTGAACATTTGATTCACACTTATTTGGGTGGTGCATACCATTCAAGCTTATCTAAATCTTCATATTTGGGATTGAGGAATTTCATTCTCAATCACACTTAATCTAATTCACATCACAAATCATGCAACACAGAAAACATGTCTATGATACACAAAAAGAGCAACATAAATTGCAAACATATCTTCATTTTAACTCATATAGTGCTATGATAAAACGTACGATTAGTGACCTATCACACCAAGTTGACTATAGCACTTAGAATTTAGAGTTTTTAAACATAAATCACGCTTTAGGAAGAGAATATCTAACCTTAGGAACGGAACAAATGAGGATAGCAGGATATCATATCAGCCTCGGCCTCCCACGTTGCTCCCTCAACAAGGTGGTCCCGCCATAGGACTTTCACGGTGGCAACCTCCTTGTTCCTCAGTCGCTTCACTTGTCGATCTAAAATTGCGATTGGAACCTCTTCATAAGAAAGGTTCTCATCAACTCCTAACCCTTCAACAGAAAGGATGGATGCTGGATCGCCTACACACTTCTTAAGCATTGAAACGTGAAACACTGGATGAACAAAAGCCAAATCTTGAGGTAACTTCAATTCGTAGGCCACATTTCCTACTCGCTGCAAGACCTCATAAGGACCTATATACCTCGGACTCAACTTATCTTTCTTACCAAACCTCATCACCCCTTTCACAGGTGATATCTTCAAGTTGACTCGATCACCCACCTCAAACTCTAAAGCTCTCTTTCTGTTGTCTGCATAGGATTTCTGATGACTGTAAGCAGTAGCCAATCTGTCTTTGATTATTCTCACCTTCTCCATAGCCTCATGTACAATCTCAGGGCCAAGAATGTCAGATTCTCCTACCTCAAACCACCCAACAAGAGACCTACATCTTTGACCATATAGTGCTTCAAAAGGTGTCATCCCAATACTGAAATGGTAGCTATTACTGTAAGAGAACTCTATCAGCGGCAAGTGATCATCCCAACTCCCCTTGAAGTCAATAATACATGACCTCAACATGTCTTCAAGGGTCTGGATGGTACGCTCTGCTTGTCCATCCATCTGTGGATGAAAAGCAGTACTAAGCTTCACCTGTGTACCCAAGATCTTTTGGAAAGATCTCCAAAAATGAGAAGTAAATTGGGCTCCCCTATCCGAGATGATAGACAGAGGAATACCGTGCCATCTCACTATCTCATCAATATAAATCTTGGCATAACCTTCAGCTTTGTAAATAGACTTCACAGGTATGAAGTGAGCGGACTTGGTCATTCTGTCAACAATAACCCAAATGGAATCATGTAGTTTCCTAGTCTTTGGCAGGCCAACCACAAAATCCATATTGATAGCCTCCCACTTCCATGTTGGAATCTCAATCATCTGAGTGAGACCCCCCCGGTTTAAGGTGTTCTGCCATAACCTGTTGGCAATCCGGACACTCCTCCACGAATTTAGAGATATCTCTCTTCATGCCTTCCCACCAATAGACCTCTTTAAGGTCATAGTACATCTTGGTGGCACCTGGATGAATGGAATACCTGAAACCATGAGCTTCTTCCAAAATATTAGACCTCAAATTATCAACATTGGGCACACATAACCTGTTTTGGTACCTGAGTACACCATCCCCTCCTAGGGAAAATGATTCTTTCAACTTCCTCAATACTGAGTCTTTCAACTCCATGAGTACTGGGTCGAGATGCTGATTGGCTTTAACATCTACAACATATGAGGATTTGGAACTTGAGTGAACCGAAACACCCCCACTTGGTGCATCTGCCAGCCGTACACCCAATCTAGCCAATTGGTGTACCTCTTTAACCATATCCTTTTTCTCTTCATCAATATGAGACATGCTGCCCATGCTCAATCGACTAAACGCATCAGCCACCACATTGGCCTTACCCGGGTGATAATAAACACTCATATCATCATCTTTGAGCAGTTCTAGCCATCTCCTCTGACGAAGGTTCAACTCCCTCTGTGTAAAAACATACTGAAGACTTCTATGGTCAGTATATACATCAACATGTACACCATATAAATAATGTCTCCAAAGTTTTAATGCAAACACCACAACAGCTAACTCAAGATCATGAGTAGGATAGTTCTTCTCGTGGATCTTCAACTATCTCGATGCATATGCAATCACCTTGCCATCCTGCATAAGAACACATCCCAAACCTACCCGGAAAGCATCACAATACACCACATATCCTGCACCACTCCTCGGCAATGTGAGAACTGGGGCTGAAGTTAGTCGGTCTTTGAGATCTTGGAAGATCTTGTCACATTTTTCAGACCACTCAAACTTTACGTTCTTCTTTGTCAAGGCTGTCAATGGAGCAACAATAGTGGAAAAGCCTTCCACAAACCTGCGATAGTAATTGGCCAATCCCAAAAAACTTCGAATATCGGTAGGAGTAAGGGGTCTCGGCCAATTCTTCACCGCCTCAACCTTCTTAGGAACAACTTCAACAACTTGGTCGGTCACAACATGACCAAGAAAGGTCACTGATCTCAACCAGAATTCACATTTGCTGAACTTCGCATACAACTGATGTTCTCTGAGTACTTGCAATGTCTTTCTTAAGTGTGCCTCATGGTCTTCTTTATACTTATAGTATATGAGAATGTCATCTATGAATACTATGACAAAGGAATCAAGGTACTCACGGAATATTCATAAGGTCCATAAACATGGGTGGTGCGTTAGTGAGACCGAATGACATGACCAGAAACGCATAGTGCGCATATCTAGTACGAAAAGCCGTCTTAGGGACGTCTTCTCGCCTCACTCTAACTTGATGGTAGCCTGACTGAAGGTCTATCTTGGAAAAGAAACTTGAACTTTGGAGTTGGTCAAATAAATTGTCAATTCTTGGAAGAGGGTACTTAGTCTTTAGTGACTTTGTTGAGTTGCTGAGAATCGATGCACATTCTAAGGGTTCCATCCTTTTTCTTTACGAACAACACTGCAGCATCCCATGGGGATATGCTCGGCTGGATGAAGCCCTTATCAAGTAGATTTTTTCACTGCAACTTCAACTCTTTGAGTTCAGCTGGTGCCATCCTATACAGGGGAATAGAAATTGGATTGGTGTTGGGATCTAAATCAACACCAAAGTCAATCTCACGTTCAGGAGGAATTCCTGGTAAATCCTCCAGAAAGACATCTGGGAACTCATTCACTATTGACACTAAGTCTATGGACGGAACTTCTTGATCTAAGTCATTGACTCTAACTAAATGGTACAAGTACCCCTTAGCTATCATCTTGTTGGCCTTCAAGTGTGAAACAATTTGGACGACTGGACTTGAACCATGCCCTTCCCATTCCCGCTCTAACTCATTTGGAAACTGAAACCTCACTACCCTGTTTGGACAATCTATTGTGGCATAATACTTATGGAGCCAATCCATACCCAAGATTATATCAAAATCGAGCATGGCTAATTCCACAAGATCAGCGTGAGTGACTCTATCAAGAATGTGACTGGGCAATTTTTATACACTCTTTCTGCTCTAATACCGTCTCCTATGGGAGTACTTACTAGAATCGGCTCATGCAAGATTTCAGGAAACACATCAAACCTACTAGCTATCAAAGGAGTAACAAATGATAGAGTGGATCCTAGATCTAACAATGCATACACTGGGAAAGTAAATACATGCAACGTACCCGTGACTACATCACCTGACTTCTCTTGTTCTTCTCTACCTTTCAGCGCATAAAATCGGTTCCTCTTAGGATGTTCGACTGCAACATTTGCATTCGTCCAAGGCTGAGCACCTTCCTTGGCCTCATTCATCGTTTGAGGACAATCTCGGACCATGTTTCCAGTCTTGCCACACCCGAAGCAGGTGTTAGTACCTACTAAACATTCACCCACATGAGGACGTCCACATTTACCACAAAGCTTGCTTTTCCGCTGGATGTTCCGATCATTGCCCTTTATGGGGCCAAACTCGTTCACTTTGGCATTCGAATTCCCTGAAGAAGCAGAATTACCTGAATGTCTCTTGAACTTAGGCCTATTCTGGCTCCAAATGAGCCCCTACCCGAGCTAGAACCAGTCTGATCCGCAGTCTTAGGCTTCTTGCTTTCATGAACTCCCCTCTTATGGCGGCTCTCCTCCACTTACTGAGCATGCACCATCAACCTGCCCATATCCATGCTATCATGCAACATGGCTGCCCGTCAATCTTCCACTAGATCCTCTGACACGCTAGTCATAAACCTGCTCATTTCATCCCTGCTATTTGTCACCATAGAAGAAGCATACTTTGAGAGTTTAACGAATTTCAAGGAATACTCCTTGACTGACATACCTCCCTGTCTCAAGTTGACAAACTCTTCAACCATGACTTCTCGTAGCTCTCTGGGGAAGAATCTCTCCAGAAAGGCAGTCTTGAGAACATCCCTAGTGATGGGAACATCTCCACGTGCTCGGCTATCATCCCACATTCGGTACCAAATATGTGCCACATCCTTGAGTTGATATGCAGTCAACTCAGCCTTCGCCACCTTATCTACTCCCATGGCACAAAGGATCTTGTGGACCTCATCCACGAACTCCTGGGGATCCTCATTGGTCTTGGATCCATAGTAAACTGGGGGTTAATTCTGGTGAAGTCCCTCAGCCTGCTAGCCATGGTGCTAGCATGAGGGTTCTCTATGGGAGCACCCTATCTCGCGGCTTGAGCCGTCATGGCTTGAGCCTGAGTAGTGATGGTCTGTGCCATCTGCAGTAAAGCATTCCTCCCTTCACCATCTATTAACCCAGCTGGATTTACAGGCACTTGATCAGCAGGAATTGGGGCTTGAGGAGGAACTTGATTTCCTCCCGCAGCTACCTCACCTAACCTCCTGCCTGTATTTCTCCTCGTATTCATTATCTACCCGTAGATACAAGAAGAGAATTAGATTCTTAATGAAACAATTATGTCACAATTCCACATAGCACGATAAAGAGTACAAGAAGGGAAACATTCCTAAGCATTATGCAATCTCTAATTCATGATAGTGGTGCACTTCACTACCATAACTTAGAAACTACATAACGTGGTTGATATGAGCCAAATGTCTTGGATATTTAACTTGATGCTCTGATACCAAGTTTGTCACAACCTGAATTCTGAAATCCAAATCGCAACCAGCATCGTTGACCTCTCAAAGGTCGCAGACAAGCCTCTTTTTTCATTCGTCGCATTCATGCGGTTAATTTTAGCGGAAAATTTAAAACTTTTTGTTTATATTTGAAGTATACATAGATTTCATATAAACACATATTTGTAAGGAGGTTCATTGCTCATACATCAAACATCTAGTTATAGAAACATACAACTTGAAAGAAGTATAATCTCATGTCATAAGTAATACTTGCCAAAACGGCACTATTACAAGCGTCTGAATAAAATAGGAAAGAAACACTAGTGAAACATACTACACTAGTTCAAACCTACTACTAAGCAAGAAATGTAAAGGCAGGCATCCTCTAATGCATGAGGACCTACCAAGTCCGGATGAAACCATTGAGTTTGAACAACTGCAATGATACCTTCAACGTCCACCTGAGCCTGCACCTAAAATAGTAATATTGTATGGAATTAGTACACACTTGTACTAAGTATGGGTATATGCAGCAACACATAACGGTAATGCATGAACAAGAATGGATCTTCCTAATCAACATGCTTTCTAAGGAGGTCAAGTCTCTGGACTTACCTAATTCGTAATAGGAAGGTCATACCATGAATATGTCACACATCATACACATATAGGTTCACATAACATACATTTCACATTTCATATATTATACATTTCATATCCACGAGACCTTGGAATCATGGACGTAGCATTAAGACGTCTCAAGTGAGGGCCCAACATATGGGACCTCAACCCGAGGGCCTCCTTTAACAAACACAGAGTCTGCTTCATTCATTCATTCATACTTCACATTATTCATTTCATTCGTTCATAGGCTGATTTAAACACCAGATATACCTAGGATGAAGTTTAAGACCCTCATCGGGATCATGAAGTGCAATGACCAAGAATAACCTAATGTCATTACTTGAGTCCGGTTTCACCTCCTGATTGTCTTGCACAAACACCTTCGGTATCGTTCATTTCATTATCTTTTATAATTTGAGGAACTTCAACCTTAACCGACATAGATCATGTGAGCATCATGAAATCCGGTGTCTCCCCCACACCGAAAAGAGGTGGAGTCACTGGCCAAAGTGAAACCAAAATATGCTAGCTTTAGAGGTTCGAACAAGGTTAGTTCCCTACGGTGGAAACATAGTTCAAACACTAGGAGATTTAGGGAGACCCATACCCACCTTGGTGGCAGTCTCATCTCATGAGAATTACGTGAACCTCCGCCCTTCCTGAAGGAAGGCATCACCACTCATAACTAGCCAATCGGTGCTCAGTTTAAGTTTCCTATTTATATTCAACTCATACATCATCAAAGCTCGCTTCTAGCATGAGGTGGTCATAGCTCATTATATGATTTCTCATCTCTTCTTTATGTATTAAGTGTGAATTGTCCTTACAGTTACATATAGAATGTGATTGAGACTTTTCTCTTAATATTCAACACTCTCTTAGGTGAGTACTTTTGGTGAACTTTACTTAGGCTTGGTGGAGACTTGTCTCACCATTCATCTTAGCCTCTTATCATGTTGTCTCCATTTTCATTAACATCATAGTATAACATAATTACTCACCTCATTACGTGAATGTTCATTTCTTTATCTTACTGTTTACTTACATCATATGCCATTTCACATGGCCTTTAGTGTACCTTACACTCATGGTAGTACCCCTTTCGGGTTACTCATATTTGGATAAGTGTTTCATGATCATCTAAGTGCATATTGTGCAAGACTTATGCATCTTGCACATTCGGTCAAGGGGGTCAGTGTTCTAATCCCTTGGGCAACATATTATTTTTCATTATATATGAGACGTATGTATCTGACACATTTGGCCTTGAGGCAGGGTTCGATTCATCTCTCTCACACTATTTTATTTTCTTTTAATTCAAGGTCTCTTCTCTTAGTGTTAGGGACTTGAGGTCTCGAGTTCCACCCTCAGTGGCAGTATCTCTTTTTCTTCATTTTCTTACAAGTGGTTAGCCAAGACTTAGTCAATTAGCATAGTCCTTTAGTTCACTTCCATGAATTCAGCGCAAGCGTTTATCTTAGAGTTTTACATGAACTTTTAACCTATACTTTGATCTAAAATAATGTCCATCTACCCGTAGAACCTCTTAAGCTCTATGGCATCACTTTTAGCCCAATTTCTTAATCACAGTACACTCATATATTCTTATGCATTAACCTTTATTGTACAATGATTTCATAGTTTCTATAGTGAAGCATTCGGGTTCATTAGGACCTTATATTAGTATTTAGTCCTTGTGGAATTAACATAAATGTTTCTTTGTGTAGTTGAGACCATGGCGAGAGTCTTAGACTCCAAGAATCGGCAGATTAACATTTGGTTAAAGGACCATACTTTCATTTTCTTCTTCATGAACATCACGATTTCTTTTTGAATGTTAAACACACAACATTACCTAACACATAATTCACAACTTCTTTGAGTAGACCGTAACAACAATAACACGGAAAACAACATACTTGTGCACATGTAACATTAAACATTCGGACATACATGACAAGATCATGAATATTCCGAGAACACACATTGCACACAATCACAATCAGTACTAAAATCATTTACCAGAAGTCATACTAACGCATGCATCAATAGTTCATATGATCTAATGACAGGGGCAAGCAACGGGGACAACCTTAGTTTTTAGATTGGATTTGAACTGAACCTTAGGGAACTCTTGTGAAAGGACCTTGAGAGAAGAAAACCCATACCTTTTCAACTTTGACAACCAGCCACTAACACGTTCTAACTCTCGCACAAACCTCTTTTTCCGAGCCTTGATTCTTGTTCACAAGTGAAGTTCCTTTACGTGATTTCTTAAAGCACTTAGGCGAATAATTTTTCTTTTCGTTTTTGATTGATGAAGTCGAGAACTCTTTGAACTAGTAGACTTATTTTACTTTTATGTTTTTTTGAAGTGTAAGGTAAAGCTGAAGAGCGTTTGTGGATATATAATGAATTAAGAGTGAACATTGAGTACACTCCTAGTGGGAGTTGTGCGCCTCTTTCTTGGGAGTTTGTTTTTGACTTATTCAACACATTTTAAATGATAAAATCAGATTATAATCTATATGTTAAGTTACTATAATGCCCCTCCTTATTTTGTCAAACTTAAAATCATTTAAATTGTCCCTTTTAATGCCTCCAACTCGGCTTGAACCCGAGTGTGGAGATCCGATCAAACTCGGGTATGACCACCGAGCTTTGACCCATTTTGACTAATTAAAAACTTTTTTTAATTAATTAAATATCAACCTAGGGTAGTTACTATACTACCCCTATCCCCAAAATTACCTTTTTACCCCTAGAACCCTTAACACCTAGGACTAACCCTCTAAGTCCGGTTAACACTCACCCGTGTGAATCCTAGTGTTCGGGGACCTAACATGGCTGGAACCGACCCTGCCTAGCTCAACCAACTCACCAAGTTTGTTGGCTTGGTTGGTGCATAGGTCTAGGGGTCCGGTTCCACGCGCATCAAGCCGTGTGAACCTGTTCTAACCTATGTATTCTAGGTACGTTTAGGTCTTACTTAGCATAGTCATTTTCGGATTGTTACAATCTATGTAAACCTCCTTTCTATATAAGCAAAAGTCCTAATTTTTCTGCGTTTTTGACTTATGATTTTCTATGAAGAATGCTAAGAGGATTGTCTTAGTCCTCTTTGAGGAGGACGACGCCGGTTACGCCTAAGGGGTACTTAGGGTCGTAAGAAACTTGGTATCAGAGCATGAATTTGAGTAATCTTTGGATTGATGTCTATCTAACCCACGTCTATGTAGGTTCCTATTCATAATTGTGAAGCGCGCCACACTTATGAATGAGAAACTATGTGATGCTTAGGAACATTCACTCTGTTATTATTGCTTAGTTGTGCCTAAGAGTCTTAAATCTATCTATTCCTTTCTTCTAATCCTTTTATTGCGCTTATAGGCATTGCATACAAGGAGGAACAATGCTCGACGGGCTAGAGAGGGGAACTTGAATGAGGCCAATCCCCCTCAAGATCCTCAAAACCCTCAAGTTCATATTGAAGAAGGGTCTATGTTTAATGTTGATATAATGTCGGCCATTCATAGCTTGACTCAAGTGTTCTCTACACAAGTTGTTAGAGATACAGGGGTGCAAGTGAACCCCAATGCTAATACCACCACTTCAAGGATTAGGGATTTCACAAGGGTGAATCCCCGTACTTTCTATGGTTCTAAGGTGGAGTAGGACCCACAAGGGTTCATTGATGAAGTGTTCAAAGATCTTGAGGCTATGGGTGTTTTTTCTCAAGAGAAGGCGTAACTAGCCGCCTACCAACTCAAAGACGTGGCTCTAGTTTGGTATGAGAAATGGGAGGATGAGAGGCCGGTTATAGAAGGTTGGATTACTTGGGGAGATTTCAAAATGACTTTCCTTGATAGGTTCTTTCCCTTGGAACTAAGGGAGAGGTAAATGCAAGAATTCATCAAACTTCGTCAAGGGGGTATGTGCGTGAAGGAGTATATCCTCAAAAACACTCAACTATCAAAGCATGCTCCTACTATGGTTGCGGATTCTAGGGGAAAGATGAACAAATTTGTCACGGGGATATCCGATCTTGTGGTTAATAAATTCAGGTTGTCTATGTTGATTCCTAGAATGTACATCTCTCGTCTCATGGTTTATGCCAAACAAATTTAGGAGCAAAAGCTTAAGCAAGTTGGTAGGGAGTTGGAGAAGGTGAGAACCGAATAGGGGAATTCTTCTAAGAATAGGTTTGAGGTTCAAGACAAACCACGGTTCAAAAGGAGTTTTTCCAACTAAGGCCCTCCTAATGATCCTAGAGTCAACAAGAGTAAGATGTCTACTCCCAATCCCCAAGAGGGGAAAGGTGGTGGTTCTTATGTTGAGAAACCTTTTTGTTCAAAATGTGGTAGGAAGCATGATAATAAGTGTCTAGTTGGCACGGGCAATTGCTATGGTTGTGGCAAGATTGGTCACATGAAGAGAGATTTCCTTATGACGAAGACTCAAGGAAGGTAAAATTCTCAAGCTCAAGCAAGTTCCCCAAATCCAGATGCTCCTAAGAAGAATCACTTTTATGCTCTCCAATCCCGAGGTGATCAAGAGATCTCAGCGGATATGGTTACCGGTATGTTACAACTTCTTTCTTTTGATGTACATGCTTTGTTGGATACGAGAGCTAAACTGTCATTTGCGACCCCTCTTGTAGCCATGAAGTTTGATATACTACCCGACACATTAGACGAACCTTTTTGAGTTTCTACCTTGTTGGGTGATTCCATGGTGGTTAATAGAGTCCATAAATGTTGTCCAATTTCCTTGCCCAATAGAGTTACATTGACTTGATAGAACTTTATATGCTTGATTTGATGTCATATTGGGAATGGATTGGTTTCATTCTTGCTTTTCCTCCATTGGTTGTAGGACAAGGGTAGTCAAATTTCAATTTCTAAATGAACCTATTTTTGAGTGAAAGGGAGAAAACTCAAATCCTAGGTGTAAGATCATCTCATGTCTAAAAGATTACAAATTTATTGCAAAGGGTTGTCTCTACCACATAGTGAGATTTATGGATCTTGAATCCGAAGTCCCTCCCATAGATTCGGTACTCGTAGTAAGGGATTTTCCGGAGGTCTTTCCCGATGACCTTCTTGGAATTCCTCCCTAACGGGAGATTGACTTCGGCATAGACTTATTTCTGTATAAAAAAACTATTTCAATCCCTCCTTATAGAATGGCCCCGGCTGAGTTAAAAGAACTAAAGGCTCAACTCAAAGACTTGCTAGATAAGGGTTTTATTGAACCAAGCATATCTCCATGAGGTGCCCCGGTATTATATGTGAAGATAAAGAATGGGTCTTTGAGAATGTTTATCGATTATCGTCAATTAAACAAAGTCACTATAAAGAATAAGTACCTGCTCTCTCGAATTGATGACTTATTTGATCAACTCCAAGGAGCGAGTTACTTTTCAAAGATTGACTTGAGGTCGGGTTATCATCAACTTAGAGTGAGAAAAGTTGATATTACGAAAACGGCATTCCGAACAAGATATGGCCACTTTGAATTCCTAGTGATGTCATTTGGTCTAACAAATGCCTCGACGGCATTCATGGACCTTCTGAATTGAGTTTTTAGAATGTATCTTGATTTGTTTATGATTGTCTTCACCGATGACATTTTGATATACTTTAGGAGTGAGAATGATCATATGAGACCTTTGAGGATAGTCTTGCGAGTTCTCAAAGATAACCAATTTTCTGCTAAGTTTAGCAAGTGTGAGTTTTGGTTGAGGTCGGTTGCATCTCTTTGGTACATTGTCTCTAGTGAAGGGGTAGAGGTTTATCAGAGAAAGACGCAAGTGGTCAAAAGTTGGCCAAGACCTTTGAGTCCTACCGACATCCGATGTTTTCTAGGGTTGGCCGGTTACTATAGGAGGCTTATGGATGGATTTCAGCTATCACATATCCACTAACGACCTTAAACAAAATGAATTCCAAATTCGAATGTTCAGAATGATGTGAAAAGAGTTTCCAATTATTAAAAGATAGACTTACCTCCTCTCCCGTATTGACCTTACCTGAGGGTACTAAAGGTTTTGTGGTTTATTATGATGCCTCCCGGGTGGGTCTAGGATGTGTTTTCATGCAACATGGGAATTTCATAGCGTCTGCCTCTAGACAACTCAATCCACATGAGAAGAATTACCCAACTCATGACCTTGAGATTTCTTCCGTGGTATTTGCATTGAAATTTTGGAGACATTATCTCTATGGAGTACATGTTGATGTAATCACCGATCACAATAGTTTACAATATGTGTTCACCCAAAAGGATTTGAACCTACGTAAAATAAGATGGTTAGAACTTTTAATGCACTATGACATGAGTGTCATTTACCATCCCGGAAAGCTATTGTTGTAGAAGATGCCTTGATTAGAGTGTCCATGGGTAGTGTGACTCATGTGGTTGATGATAAGAAATAGTTAGTAGAAGAGGTTCATAGGTTGGATCGTTTGGGTGTCCGACTAGAAGACTCTCAAAGGGTGGTTTCGTGGTTCGCCACAACTCCGAGTCATCTTTAGTGGTTGGGGTCAAATCAAAGCAACACGTTGATCCTCTATTGATGGAGTTGAAGGAAACGGTAATTAGTAAGTCTAATGAGTCTTTCTCTCAATGGAAAGATGGGGTACTTAGGCACTGAGGAAGATTGTGTGTACCGGATGTGGATGGGTTGAGGGAATTGATCATAGAAGGCTTATGGATCCCGATATTCCATTCACTCGGGTGCCACAAAGATGTACCGCGATTAATGAGAAACTTATTGGTGGAATTGCATGAAAAGAGACATAGCGGATTTTGTTGCTAAGTGTCTAAATTGCCAACAAGTAAAAGCAGAGCACCAAAGGATGGTGGCTTTACTCAAAATATAGACATTCCCACATGGAAGTGGGAGGACATTAACATGGATTTCGTAGTTAGGATGCCTCGTACCCGAAGGAAACATGACTCTATATGGGTCACTGTGGATAGATTGACAAAGTCCGCACATTTTCTTCCCGTCAAGGTCACTTGCTCGGCGGAAGATTATGCCAAATTGTACCTCAAATAAATAGTGAAATTGCATGGATCCCCTTTATCCATCATTTGGGATAGAGACACTCAATTTCACTCCCATTTTTGGAATGCTTTCCAAAGTGGGATTGGTACGAAAGTGAAACTTAGAACCATTTTTCATCCCAAGATAGATGGTCAAGCGGAACACACTATTCAAACTCTAGAAGATATGTTAAGGGCATGATTAATCGACTTCAAAGGTAATTGGGATGTCCACCAACCTTTGATAGAATTCTCCTACAACAATAGCTACCACTCTACTATCTCCATGTCACCCTTTGAGGCACTTTATGGGAGGAGGTGTAGATCCCCGGTTAGGTGGTATGAGGTAGGTGAGAGTCCTCTACTTGGTCTCGATTTAGTCTATGAAGCTCTAGAGAAAGTTCGGGTTATAGAAGATAGACTTAAAGCGGCTAAAAGTTGGCAAAAGTCTTATGACGACAATAGAAAGAGGGACCTTGAATTCATAGTAGGAGATTGGGTCTATTTGAAAATTTCACCCATGAAAGGGGTGATGATGTTTGGAAAGAAAAGGAAACTTAGTCCCCGTTATGTCTGCCCGTATGAAATTTTGAATAGAGTCGGTAGTGTTTCCTATGAGTTGAATTTTCCAAGTGAGTTGGCCATGATTCATCCGGTATTCCATGTTTCTATGCTTAACAAGTGTATAGGTGATCTGGTTTCCATTCTTCCTCTAGAAGGCCTAGGGGTAAAAGAGGATCTTTCTTACAAAGAGGTCCCGGTTGAGATCTTGGACCGCCAAATTAAGAAATTGAGGAATAAGGAGGTTGCCTCCCTAAATTTTCTATGGAGGAACAACCTTGTTAAGGATGCAACATGGGAGGCCGAGGCCGACATGAAGACCCGCTATTCTCAACTTTTTCCCCTTACTCCTAGCCAAGATTAAGGTTAGTAATTCCTTATATGACTATTATGAATAATATTGAACTTAACATGTTTTTTTGAAATATGTGCATATTATAGTAGAAATTCATGCCTAAGTTGAGTTCTTGTCTTTCCATGAAATATGTTTATTATGTTAGCTTTTACTTGAGTGTGTTGTGTTTTATAAGTGTTCATGGAAGATTATAATGAGAATAATTGATATTTTTTTGATAAGAGATCAACATGTCAACTTTTAATGTTCAGATTCAGCTCATATAGAAATGGAGAAGGTAGTACCTCCTTATGTGATATGAAAAGTTGAGCTTTTGTTACAAGTATGTGTCGAGTCAGTTCCGAATTATTGATGCCATGTTTATGTGTTGAAAGGAGTTGAGATTTTCTTCTATGATATGTGATTCATTATGGTATTGTTTGTTGGTTTTCTGCTAGTCTTGAGTCTTTTATTCCTATAAAAAGGTTTAGAGTGTCATTCGGGGGCGAATGTTCCTAAGGTGAGTATTGACATACCCATAAATTTCCACGACTTATACTAGAGACTTATATGTTGAGTAATGAATATTTTAGACCTAAATAAGTATAAATAACTTGTTTGAGAATTATTGGAGCAATAACATTAAAGAAAGACCTTAACGTCCGAAAACTAGCGAAATTGAACTAGTTGACGTCCCTATGTTTGGTGAAGGTTTCGGAGGGTCATATGAAGTTCAAAACTTGTAAAAATACTTTGAATAGGTAGATTGTAGTATAGAGGGTCAAAAGTTACAGTTACGAACGCCAAGAACCACCGGAAGGGTCCTTGTGGAGGACCCGAACTTGAGCAAGCAAGCTGCCATGGCAGCTGCGCACAAGCAGGTTTCTAGTGGCTGCTACGCGACCCACAACCATCATGTGGAGATCTGGAGTTGTCCTCGTGAATTGGGGCTGACACGGACCCTAATGCCTCAACTCAAAATTCGAAAATAAATTGGGAAAATAGCCTCGCGACGCGCACTTACTTCCCATATTGGTAAAAAGTCATATTTAGGATGTTTTGACTTCACAAATAAACCCATTTAAGTGAGGGGTATTTTGGGTAATTTATTGGGTAATGTCTTAGGGTCAGTTTTAGGTCAATTTTATCATTTAAATCAAGTCTCAAAAGTTGAAATAAAAAATCTCTCTCTCTCTCTCTCTCAAATTCTCTCTTCCTCCAAACTCCATTGAAGACCCATAGAGCTCCAGGAAGAAGATCAAGCCTTCAAGTTTTTGTCACAACCCGAGAGTACCCCATAGAAGTTAGGGCATTCCCGAATTGAAACACGGCATCGTCGACCTCTCGGAGGTCTAAGACAAGCCCTTTCGTATTATTCATTGCATACATAAAATGAAAAGTAGTGCTGAATCAAAACTTTTCACACGAAATAATAATACTTCAAATTAACTCTTTTATAGAAAAACATTATGAAAGGCTAAGTCTCAAATTCACCATCTTAGACATAAGAATCTATTGGGACACGACCCATACCTCAACATATAGAAAATAGCTAAGTCTACTACAATACTTCAAAAAAGGAAATCTAAACAAAAAGATGTCCTCGAATTAAGTGAGGACATACAAACTCTTTACTTGAATGAACACTTCATCTCCACTGACAAAGATTGTCTTCCCTACTATCTCCCATTTCATTCATTAGAGTCATATTGAGAATACCTTTCAATAGACTCTTATACATTCATAGCCATTAGCTTCATTCTTTCAATCATTCAAGGTGTTTGTGAGTACATGTAAGAACACCTTTCACATAACCCGTATCATGCATTCCATTGATTTCTAATCATATCCACCTTGTATTTATCATAAACACATACACTGTCATGCTTCACATATACATATGCTTCACTTAGACATAACCTCTTCAAGATATACAATTTCAACTTACTAAAACATATTATGCATATAAATCATAATCATCACTTAACTTCACATATCATGCCTTCAAGTCCATACTCACATACACATATGTATACATATTCATACACTTCAAGTAAACACCGCCATCAAAGGTGAACCATAACACTCAACATATTTTCAATAGAAAACTAAACAAGATAGAACAACCTACCCTGCATCAAAGAATTTACTACTTTTCTCAATTTCTCCAACAATACATCATAAAATAGAACTTAGGGCAGTAGCTCATCCTCAACTAAACCACCAAGAAACAATAATTTTAACATTATCTAATCATGCTCATTCAATCCATTTCATCAGCTAAAAGTTGATAACAAGAATAGACATGATTCCATTGAGATATTTGACATTAAAATCGTTATTTACACTATGAACAACTCATTTTAATCATTAAAACATTTTCATGCAAAGACCCATACTTAGAGTCAAGGAATAAAGAAGTTTGAAGTTGAAATGTTTTTTGAAATCTCTTTGAAATGGC
Organism: Solanum lycopersicoides; assembly: GCA_022817965.1. NCBI lineage: Eukaryota > Viridiplantae > Streptophyta > Magnoliopsida > Solanales > Solanaceae > Solanum > Solanum lycopersicoides. The sequence continues at coordinate 70,133,020 of CM040622.1, read as the reverse complement.
TCCTTGACTGAATGAAGGTTCAAGGATGACTACCATACCTTTATATGAAGAAACCCACGAATTTGGTGAATAAAACGTGAAGATCTTGTTCCTCTTCCTTGGAGCTTGAACCTTTTTCAATGGAGTTTTTTTTTTTTGGAGGAAGAGTTTTGGAGAGATTTTTTATTTGAGGTTTAGGGTTTTAATAGGTGGGTGAAATGAGGTTTAAAATGACATAAATCAGTCCACATATGATCCCCAAAGTTCCCAAAAGACCCCTAAACTATTTGGACCCTTTTCCATCTTTTAATTTGACATAAAAATTAATCAGCCAAATCTGGAACTTGGCTGCGCGTCGCGAGGTCATTTTCAGATTTTTGTTCTGGAAAATATTTTGGGACAGTGAGGTCCATGTTGGCCCTGCGTCGGAGGGCCAAAATTTCCCACCAAGAGTTGGCTGCACGTCGCTCAACAACTCTCAAATCTAGGCTGCCTGGCAGCTTCGATGGCCCATGTTTGGGTCTTCCTCGGGGATCCTTAGGATTGTCCCCATGGCATCGTTCTCGTATGTTTCGACCTTTTACATGTCAGTATACCCATAAGAACCATCTATACTCAATTTCACCCTAAAACCGTCCCACAAAACTTCACTACAAAACACTATGAGACATTAGTTCAACTTCGACTAGTTCCCGGACGTCTTGGACGTTTGACTTCCAAACACTCCCAAATTTACGAACTGACTTCTAATGGTAGAATACACTATTTTAATAGATTATTAACTCATGAAGAACATACGAAGCTCTAGTTCAACCTAGTTCATTTTGGGGTTGTAACAAATTGATGCTAATTCAGGGAATTTCGTGTAGATCATGTACTTTCCCCAAATGTCCCCGAATCTTGGATATTGCTTATATATTGATGGGAATGAAGAATGTATTGATTTTTAGACTTGTTTTATATATTAATATTCATTCCTTAACTTCCTAGGCTAATTGATTGTTGGGATTGGATCTATTTCTTGAAGAATTCATATTGAACCCTATCCCTTAACACTAGGTTATGAATTGAGGATTGAATTGGTTAGTGATGACGCAATGGACTTAGTTATTGTGTTAATTACTATTTTATGATGTTATTACACCTATTATTGGATGAAATTAGTTGGTTTATGGTAATACCATGGATGATGACTTTTGAAGGAGATTTTGTAAGTCTTTGTGATCATAAACCTTTACTGAATTATGATTGCTTGTACTTGGTGATGAAGTTCAATTGAAGTATATCTACTGATTGGATTAAGTAGGTGTGGTATGATGCAATTGAAATGTCTTGATTTTGTGATTGTGAGATTATGCTTAAGATATAATGATATAAGGTTAGGTATGAAATGCCTATGTGCCTTGTTATGACATAAAGATGATAATGTGCAAATCTCACATATGAGGGTTGTATAAAAGAATGCTCTAATGCAAATCCCATTTAGATAACGACTATGATTATATAAGGAGTAGTCATATGACCTAAACTAAGTTATGATTATTAAAGAAATACATTTCAAAAGGGACTCTATCTTAGCACCGAGTGAGGACTGTCCCTTCCCAAGTAGGGAAGGTAGGTTCACTATTGTACTCATGAGATTGGAGACTATAATGCATGTTGCATAAAAAGGGTCCCAAGTATATCTCCTTTCTCTTGATCTATGTTGCCCCCATACGAATACTAGCTTGTGGATCCACCTAGATGCTATGTTCATGCATTAGTACTACCTTTGCAAGTAGTCCACCTTCTTTCCGTACAAGTTTCCATGACACCGGATTCCACACTAACTCATGTGGTCTATGTCGGTTAAGGCAAGATGTTCCTGAAAGTAAAATGAATGAGTAAATGAAGATGGATATTGATTAGGATGACTTGGAGGGGCTACTTAGGATAGGTAGGGGTATAGGAGTCTACCTAGACTTTGTACAAGTTACCTCTAAAAGGAGTCCTAGGAGATGGTCTTGTATATTATGATACTTGTATTTTGAAATGTTGTCTTTATATAATGATACTCTTATATGATGTTCACTATATTAATGAATATGCTATTGGTCTAAATTTCTATATGTGGTGATGACTACCTATGAGACTATTTGTATGGAGCAAAGCATTACTTATGATCTCCTATCTTGTTTACTTGATGATGTGGGGTTATGAGGCTTCACATTAGCATTGCACTTATATGCTTGGGATTGATTTTTGGTAAGGGTCTTGTATACTATGTTGATATGAACTATTGAAAAGGAAATGTTGATATGGCTTTATGTTGATGTTGCCTTCAGTTATGAACAGGTCTTATGTTGTTGTGATCCTTATCTTGTATGTTCTCTCTTATATGCATTAAGTCTTTCTAAATGACTTAGCATGTTACCTAATGAAATTGTCCCTTTTATGCATGTATTCAAATGTTTTATATGCATATACCCATACTTAGTACAACTGGTGTACTAACCCCTATTTCTCTCTTTTCCCAAAATTTTTATGTTCTGGTTATTGTAGGGTTCGTGGACAATTTGCATGAAGGCTTGGATCATTTATCCAAGTGTGCGTGTATCCTCAAGATACGAGGATGGTGCCTTTTCTCATTCTACCTATGTGTCCTTCTATAGTCTAATGACATTCGTTTCACTCTTATTGTTCAAGACATTGTTGTAAGCCCTAAGTGGCAATTATACATTTGTGTAAGGGCTATGCCCGAATTGTCCTATTCCGACATAGATGGTTTTATATGAGACATCTCTATTAGACTCTATATTGCGTATGTGGTATATTTGACATAAAAGTAGAAGCCTAAGTAAGCTTCCTATGAGAGTAGTCTATGTATACGCCCTTTGTATATATTATATGTAATCGATAGGTCTATGTAAACCTCATGATGTAGATGTAGATGAAAAGTTTTAAATTATCCGCACTTTTTAACCTATTATATGTAATGATGAATGCTAAGAGGCTAGTCTTAGTTCTCTCTGAGGAAGACGACTCCAGTTACATCAAGGGGGTGCTCCCCGGATGTGACACACTTCTTTAGCCTGGAGAGATGGAACACTTGATGAACTGAAGCTAGTTCACTAAGTAATCTCAACTCATATTCAACCTTGCCAATCCTTTGCAAAATTTCATAGGGACCCACGTAACGAGGGCTTAACTTCCCTTTCTTGCCAAATCTCATCACCCCTTTCATGAGTGAAATTTTTATCTACACCTTATCACCCTCTTCAAAATCTAAGTTCCTCTTCCTATTGTTGGCATAAGACTTTTGCAGGCTAAAGGCTATTTTCAATCGGTTCCTTATCATACAAACTTTCTCCAAAGTTTTATTAATCAATTAGAGACCAAAGAGCGAAGACTCACCAACGTGAAACCACCCAATCGTAGATCTACATCACCTACCAAACAAGGCATCAAAAAGAACCATGGATATAGTCGAATGGTAACTATTGTTATATGATAACTCAACCAAAGGCAAGTGTTCATCCCAATTTCCCTTGAATTCAATTACACAAACTCTAAGCATATCCTCAATCGTTTGAATAGTACGCTCTGCTTGACCATCCGTTTGGGGATGAAAAGCAGGTGGTTAAATTCACCTTCGTACCTAACCCTTTTTGGAATGACCTCAAAAACCTAGATGTTAATTGTGCACCCCTATAAGATATGCTGGAGAATGGAATATCATGAAGACACACAATCTCATCTATGAAGATCCTTGCATAATCCTGCGCCGAATAAATGGAGTTGACGGGAATAAAATGAGCGTATTTCGTCAACCTATCCAACACCACCCATATAGAGTCATTTTGCCTTCTAGTTCGAGGCAAACCCGCTATGAAGTCCATATTAATGTCTTCCCACTTCCAAGTGGGAACTTGTACTTCTTGAAGTAAGACACTCGGCTTTTGGTGCTCAGCTTTCACTTGTTGTCAATTTAGACATTTTGCAACAAATTCCGCTATGTCCCCTTTCAATCCATCCAACCAAAATACTTCTCTAAGGTCATGATACATCTTGGTATAGCTTGGATGAATGGAATAACAAGAACCATGAGCTTCCTCAAGAATCCGGTTTGTCAAGTCATCAACATTGGGCAAACACAATCTTTCTTGATACCTCAAAACACCATCACCACTAATGTGAATGAGTCATTGAGGTTACCAAGAACCGATTCCTTCAACTCCACCAATAATTTATCAAGGTGTTGCTTTGACTTTACCTCAACCACCAAAGACGATTTGCAGTTATGATGGACCATAAAACCACCATTCGGAGAATCTTCTAATCTTAGACCTAAACGGGACAACCTATGAACATACTTAACTAGGTATTTCTTGGATTCCTATACATGAGACACACTACCCATGGTCATACGACTTAGAGCATCTTCAACCACGTTGGCCTTGCCGGGGTGGTAGAGAACACTCAACAATATGTTGTAATATTTCAATAGTTCCAACCATCTTCTTTCTCAGATATTTAACTCCTTTTGAGTAAACACATATTGAAGACTCTTATGGTCGGTATTCACATTAAAATGAACCACATAAAGATAATGCCTCCATATTTTCAAGACAAATACCACGGCCGCTAGCTCAAGATAATCAATTGGAGAATTCTTCTCGTACACCTTAAGTTGCCTAGAGTCATATGCTACTACTTTCACATATTGCATAAGCACACACTCCAAGCCCACTCGAGATGCATCATAATATACCAAGAAGCCCTTGGTACCCACCGATAAAGTCAACACTGCATCGGATGTAAGGCTATCTTTTATGATTTGTAAGTTTCTTTCACATGCCTCCGACCACTCAAATTTAACACTCATTTGGGTCAAGGTAGTCAAAGGATAAGCAATGGACGCAAAACCATCCACAAACCTCCTTTAGTATCCTGCTAGACCCAAGAAACTCCTAATGTCGGTTGGATTCAATGGTCTAGTCCAATTTTTAACCGCCTCAGTTTTCCTTGGATCAACCTCAACTCCCTCACTAGAGATGATATGACCAAGAAATGCCACCAACCTCAAAAAAAAATTAAAATTTTCTATACTTTGCAAATAATTGGTTTTCCTTAAGCACTTGTAAAACCACCCTCAAATGATCCATGTGTTCACCCTCATTTTTTGAATATACCTAGAGGTCGTCAATGAAGACAATGTAAAATGAACCTAGGTAACATCGAAACACCCTATTCATTAGGTATATAAAAGTTGTCGAGGCATTAGTGAGACCAAAGGACATTACTAGAAACTCATGAGACCATATCTAGTTTGAAATGTCATTTTCGGCATATTTTCACCTCTCACCCTAAATTGGTAATACCCCGATCTCAAGTCAATCTTAGTAAAGTATCTTTCCCCTTCGATTTGATCAAACGAGTCATCAATCCATGGGAGAGGATACTTATTTTTAATGGTGACTTTATTGAGTTGGCGATAATCAATGCACATTCTAAGAGACCCATCCTTCTTCTTAACAAACTATACTGGAGAACCCCATGGATAAATACTAGGTCTAGTAAAGCCTTTGTCTAGTGAGTCTTTGAGTTGAGCCTTAAACTATTTCAATTCGGCTGGAGCCATCTGATAAGGAGGAATTGAAATGGGGTTGGTATCCGGTAGCAAGTCAATACCAAAATCAATTTCCCATTCGGGAGGGATTCCGGTAAAATCATGAGGAAAGACCTCCAGAAATTCCCTTACTACGGGGACTAACTCGATGGGATGATTTTTGGAGTCTAAATCTTTGACTCTTACAATATGGTATAACCACCCTTTTGAGATAATCTTACAAGTCTTTAGACAAGAAATGATACAACCTCTAGGAATAAAATTACCCCCTTTCCGCTCCAAAATGGGTCATTAGGAAAATTGAACTTGACAATTCTTGTCCTCCAATGAATGGAAGCAAAACAATCACGCGAACAATCCATAACCAAAATTACATCAAAATTGAACATATCAAGTTTTACTAATTCAACATGAGTAACTTTATTGGGCAACATTATAGGACATTTTCTATATACCCTCTTTACAACAACCGAATCTCCTACCAGGGTAGTTACCATAAAAAGTGTCACACTTGAGGAGCACCCCCTAGACGTAACCGACGTCGTTGTCCTTGGAGAGGGCAAAGACTAGAATCTTAGCATTCATCATTACATTCATAGGTTAAAAAGTGCGGAAAATTTAAAACTTATAATCTACATCTACTTCATGAGGTTTACTTAAACCTCTCGCTTACACATAATATATTCATAGTGAGTTTACATAGACTCCTCGTATAAGAAGATTACATAGTATTCTACTTTTATGTCACATTTATATAAGATACCCAATATAGTCTTAAAAGGGATGTCTCATATTAAACCATATAAGTCGGAATAGAATAGTTCGGGCATAGACCTTACACAATGTATAAATGCCACTTAGGGATTACAACAATATTTTGAAACAACAAGAGTGAAGTTATCGTCTTTAGAGTTTAACAAATGCAACATATCTAGAGTAACAAATGGCATCATCCTCGGAACTTGAGGACATACCCACACTTGGAGAAATGATCCAAGCCTTTCTTATAAATTGGTTACAAACCCTTCAACGACCGGAACCTTAAATTTTTGGGAAAAAGGGAGAAATAAGGGTTAGTACATCACTTGTACTAAGTATGGGTATATGCACATAAAAAATTTGAAGACATGCATGAAAGGGACAATTTCATTAGAAAACATGTTTGTAACGTCCCTCAAAAGGATCTAGGTTGAACTAGATCCTAACACTTGTGTCATGATGTTTTAAAATCATAAAATTGTTTAAAATAGTTTTCATAGGCATTATATAGAGTTTGGAAGTGTTTGGAGGTCAAACGTCCAAGACGTTCAGAAACTAGTCGAAGTTGAACTAGTGTGTTGTAGTGTTTTATAGTGATGTTTTGGGGGATGGTTTGAAAGTAAAATTCAGTACCGACAGTACCTACGCATGATTGACATACAAAAGGTCTAAACGTCCGAGAACGACGCCTCGGGAACCATCAAAAGGGGCCCCGAGGAGGACACAAACATAGGCCAGTGAAGCTGCCAAGAAGCCAAGATTTGTCATGCGGGGCTGTCAAGAACCATTCTGTTCAAGAATATTCAAATAATAAGATTTCGAAGTTTCTCCGCGACGCGCAGTAAAGTCCCTGATTTCGTTGTGTCATTTTTAAATCAAATTTAAGTTGGTTAATTTGTCAAATAAATATAGGGTTCTTTTAAGTAATTTATGGGTGACTTATGGACAGTTATAGAACCTATTTAAACCCCTAATCTCACCAATTAAATAAAAACCCTCAACTCAAAACAAAATCTATCAATTCACTCTCTCCAAAACCTCCATTGTTGAAGGTTGGAAGCTCCAAGGAAGAAGATAGGTTTCTCAAGTTTTTCTCCATTAATCTTGTGGGCTTTTTATCACAATTAAGGTATGGTTATTCATCCCTGAAACCTCTTTCTTCAAGGAGTCAATTCCAATGATTTTCAAAGATGATCAAAAGCATGACTTGTCCAATTTCATAATCTAGTCATGGATTCTTGCATAAAAGGTGTTAAATCAATGTTTTAGGATTGAATTGATGTTCATGCAATGTTTTAAAGCTATAATTCTTATGAACCCATGCAAATCATGCAATTCTTATTTTTACTACTTTATGGGTTACTTGATATTGACTTAATGCTTATGAATTGTGGTGTAGTTTCTTATGGGTTATCTAATTATGTAAGAATTGTATTCAATTGATATCTAATTGGTCTTACATTTATAAATGTATAGTTTAATTGACTTAGATTCATTGAGTATTATGATTTTTGTATTGAATTGATGATCACGACCATGGGTAACGTCCTTATGGTATTGAATTGGATGATTTAGCTACGGATTAAGGTGGGGAGAACGGATTGGTGGTAAGCTGCCCTAGTTCTCTTTACTTTATGTTAATAAGACTTCAATTTTGTTGTAATTGGTATGGTCCACTTATTGTGGCGGTGCAATGTGATTTATTCGCAATTGATGTGGCCTTGTCGGCATTACTTTATGTATTATAATGATCATGGCCTTGTCGGCACTACTTGAAGTATTATGATGATTTGTGTATGTGATTATGAGAAGTAAGATCATATCTATCTACATGATAGTAACGTGAAGGTTTGATATTGGTAGGTGATCATGATTACACTATGACTATGTGTTTAGGTGTGTAGTCTTAGAGTCGATGCATGATTGTTCCTACTTGACTATATGAGTCTATAATGATTATATTGATGATGCTATAGTAAAGTATATGATGACATAAATATGATATGAGTCATTCCTAAGTGCTTCAAATAATGATATGTTATATGTAATAAAGTAAAGTATGTTGTGTCTTGTCTTGGTAGACTTATGAACATCTTGACTTAGTAGGCTTAGGCACCTTTGTCTTGTATGTGTATGTATAATGTTGAATGAAAGTCTAGGATCGGTAGACCTAAGATGGTTCCCTTCTAAGAATGACTATTATGTGGAACCTTCTATATATAGAGAATCTTAAGAATGAGCTATCCTTATACACCATTGAGTGGCAGCCCTAGTGGACCCATCTTTGTTAGGTGAATTATGACTACGTAATGACTAAGAGATGGTACCTTTTCATATGCCCCTTTTTATTGAACTTACTCTATGAGAACAAAGGCTTGCACCGAGTGAATATGTTATGGTTTGTAGCTCTACTTAAGAAGGAGACTAGAGTACAATGTATCTCTACTTGAGAATGAGACTAGAGTACATAAAAGACCTTGATATTCCTTAACCAGGTGCCTACATGAGATGTTTCCTAGATTTTTATCACAATTAAGATATGGTTATTCATCCTTGAAACCTCTTTCTTCAAGAAGTCAATTCCAATGATTTTCAAAGATGATCAAAAGCATGAATTGTCCTATTTCATAATCTAGCCATGGATTCTTGCATAAAAGGTTTTAAATCAATGTTTTAGAATTTAATTGATATTAATGCAATCCCATGCAAACCATGCAATTCATATTTTTACTACTTTATGGGTTACTTGATATTGACTTAATGCTTATGAATTGTGGTGTTGTTTCTTATGGGTTATCTAATGATGTAAGAATTGTATTCAATTGATATCTAATTGGCATTAGATTGAAAAATCTATATTTAATTGACTTATATTCATTGAGTATTATGATTTTTGTATTGAATTGATGATCACGGCCATGGGTAACGTCCTTATGGTATTGAATTGGATGATTTAGCTATGGATTAAGGTGGGGAGAACGGATTGGTGGTAACCTGCCCTAGTTCTCTTTATTTTATGTTAATAAGACTTCAATTTTGTTGTAATTGGTATGGTCCACTTATTGTGGTGGTATTATGCTATTTATTTGCAATTGATGTGGCCTTTTCGGCATTACTTTATGTATTATAATTATCATGGCCTTGTCGGCACTACTTGAAGTATTATGATGATTTGTGTATGTGATTATGAGAAGTTAGATCATATCTATCTACATGATAGTAACGTGAAGGTTTGATATTGGTAGGTGATCATGATTAGACTATGACTATGTGTTTAGGTGTGTAGTCTTAGAGTAGATGCATGATTGTTCCTACTTGACTATATGAGTCTATAATGATTATATTGATGATGCTATAGTAAGGTATATGATGACATAAATATGATATGGGTCATTCCTAAGTGCTTCAAATAATGATATGTTATATGTAATAAAGTAAAGTATGTTGTGTCTTGTCTTGGTAGACTTATGAACATCTTGACTTAGTAGGCTTAGGCACCTTTGTCTTGTATGTGTATGTATGAATGTTGAATGAAAGTTTCATTGAAGTTTTAGCATAAAAATCACCAACGAACATTAGAAACATTATATTTGAGTCGTTAGAAACGTTTTCATGCAGGACCCATATCTAGAGTTGAAGATAGAAGAAACTAGGGTTGAAACCCCTTTTTGAAAATCCATTAGAAGTGACTCCTTGAATGGAAGAGAGTTCAAGGATGGATACCATAACTCAAGTAGAAGAAAACCCACTAATTTTGATGAATAACTTGACCACCAACAGCCCTCATAGCTTCTTCTTGACTTCTAGCTTCTATGGAGTTTGAGAGAGAGTTCTAAGAGAGAGGGGTTTTGGGTTTTAGGAAATGAGGTCTAAATTTAGGTATTAGGGTTTGAAACACTTTAATATAACTAAATAACCCTAAAAGTACTTCCTAGGTTCATAGAAGACTTGGGGTGAATTTACCAAACACCCCAAGCCAAGGCTGTCTTTTAATAGCTTTTCACAGCAGCACCCACGACTTCTTAACGATAGACCGTCTGTCAACCAACGCCCAGTCGATGGGGTTTGATTCTGCAACCCTACAAACCTGCAGAACTGCAGTTCCAATCGATGGACCAAGTCAATGAGCCATCAATTAGTCAACTGGCCGTCGACTGGTCCCGTTGGTGGGCACTGCCACGCAGTTTTGGACCTAAGTCTTGGGCCCTTCTCTACGGACCCTTGTGGGTCCTAGGTGGGGTTGTACCCGAACGTTAAAGCCTTAAACATAGTCATATAGGTCTTAGGAACATCCACGCCAATTTCAAAAAAAAGAACACGTAAAACTCACTCAAACACAAGAGAACACACAAGCACTATCTAAGGCATATCTTCCGAACGTCATGGATGTTCTTGGACGTTTGACCTCCAAACTTAACAAAACTTCACACACTGCCTAAGGAAACTAATATAACTTATTCTATAAAAAAAATTAACTCAGAAAAGTCAGGAAGCTCTAGTTCGTTTTAGGGTGTTACACTAGCACACACAAGGCTAGTTTCCGAACATCTTGTCCGTCCCTTGATGTTTGACTCCCAAAGTTAACAAACTGACTTCTAATGCTAAAATACATAATTTTAAATGATAATTAACTCATGGAACACATGTGAATCTCTAGTTTGATCTATTTCATTTTTAGGGTCGTTACAAAAGAGCTTCCTTATCTAGTTCATAACCAAATAATAACACACCTTGCCAAAAGGGACCTAAAGGGGTGCCTAAAATGGACAGGAGGATAGATAAATGAATTTCCTAAGGATGATTACATGTCCTGCCATCCAATAAAATTACTACTTTCAATTTCAAGATATCATAACCTTCTTTCTAAAAGGTTCCACATAAATGACCTTCTTTACTATATTCAAGATCATATTCTATTCATACATATAAATTCATTACTAATGGTGTTCTAACATATTAACTCAACAGTTCATCCTCATATTCTTCATGTACTAAGTAAGGGACACAAGTCTACCAAGAAAGACACATATGCTTTTCATTATCACATATAACATGTCATTCAAGAAGCACATAGGGACAACTAGTATAATTGAAAGTCATCCTACATAGACCTATAGATTCATCAACATATATCATCCTAGTGATCATAAGGTCAACTATGAAGATTCTCTCATCAACATCAAGTATACACACACAAGGCATCAGTATAACCTATCTAAATCACATATCTTCAATTAAGAGATCTCGTGCTTTGAGTTCACATATACACCCTAAGTCATCAAGACCTTCATAATACTCACATAATGAAGTTATAACATGATAATATCATAATACATAAACTAATGCTGACGAGGCCATATTGTTTCACAATTCATAAAGTAATGCCGACGAGGACACATAATTCACAAGTATAGCACATAAGTACAGCCACCATTAGTGGACCATACCAATCATCACAATTGAACAACCTATACTAAATAATATAGTAAGGGTTAGGTCAACATACCACCAATTCAATCTCATAACTTCAATCCATAGCCAATTAAACCAACTCATTACTCAAAGGCTTTTACCCATAGCCTTGATCACCAATTCAACCCAATATTCTCAATATACAATGAATTCAAAGTAAAACAATATGAATTTATCAATCTAAAACAGCCTACACATAATTCTAACATAATTCTTTCATAATTCAATAGCCTAATGTAAACTACATATCAAATCAATAGTATAGAGACATGATAATTACACCCCTAATATAGTAAAAATAAGGACTACATGATTGTCGTGGGTTCATAAGGAATTTGATCTAAAATCATTCAATTAACATCAACTATATCATCAAAGATATTTCAAATCGTTTTATGCAAGAACCCATGGCTAGAAGTTGAAATAGAAGGATTCATGTATTTGATTATCTTTAAAAAATCAATGTAATTGACTCCTTGAAGAAGTAGATTCCAAGGATGAAGAACCATACCTTAGTTGTGATGAAAATCCCACAAGATTGATGGATAAAAGCTTGAGAATAACAGTCTTCTTCCTTGGAGCTCCCAAGCTTCAACAATGGAGGTTTTGGAGAGAAGAATGGAGAGTTTTTTTTTTGAGTTTAGCGTTTATCTTTCATTAATGAGTTTAGGGGTTTAAAATACTCAATAACTGTCAATAATTCATACCCAAAAAATCCCTGCAGTTATGAGACAATTTAACCAATTCAAATTTGACTTTAAAAATGACGCGACCAAAACAGGGAGTTTACTGCGCGTCGCGGAGGCATTTTCAAATCTTGGTTTTGGAAAATTTTGAGACAGAATTATTCGTGACAGCCCCGCATTGCAGGGAAAGATTTTTGCCCAATCAGTAGCATCTGCGCGACGTGTAGCCACTGCCACATCTTGGCTGGCGCGGCAGCTTGCATTGGTCACGTTTAGGTCCTCCTTGGGGACCCTTAGGCTTGTCCCCGAGGCATCGTTCTCGTACGTTTCGACCCTTTACATGTCAGGATATGTGTAGGAACCATCAATACTCAATTTCACCCTCTAACCATCCCAAAAAACATCACTACAAAACACTACGACACACTAGTTCAACTTCTACTAGTTTTCTGACGTCTTGGACGTTTGACCTCTACACACTTCAAACTTTATATGCTGCCTATGAACACTATTATTAAACATTTTACGAATATAAAACATCATGACACAAGAGTTAGGCTCTAGTCAACCTAGCTCATTTTTAGGGGCGTTACAATCTCCCCCACTTGGAAAACATTCGTCCTCGAATGACACTTGCTATTTATTAGGCACTATAAAGAGATAAGAAAAAACTCAAGACTATCAGCACATATCCATAACACACGATGCACAATACACACGTATAGGAGAAAAATCAACTCCACATAACAAAGAGACCCAAACATAAAAAGAAGATAGAAACTAATCTATGACTCATCATGCAATAAGACTCGCATTCTTCATTTCAATTTGGAGGAAATACTTGTGCATTCATTATCATGATCATATACATTAGTTCGATACACATTATAACCATTTTTCATGAAATAACAATTTAGTAAAATTTTCAAATTTCTTACCATGAGCACCAAATTCTTTACAGTGAAACATGCTCAAATTTCTAAAAAATGCAACTCTTAAGCAATTTATGATGGAAGCAGGACAATAAGAGAGATAAAACTATATAAACTCAATTTATAACATAATAATAACTTCGTGAAATGCACAATGCAAGGAATCAATGAAATTCAATTTCAACTGGACTCCTAAACACAATGCAGCATGCAACATACAACTATGACATTCTATCTCTCAAGCTTGAATAGAATAGAAGAGAAGAGAAAAAAATCACAACTCCACTACTCACCATACTCCCCCACATAGAAGGAACTAATATAACTAAAGAGAGAATTACAAGACTTACCAACATCATCATCATCTAGATTTGTTCCTCTAGCCCGGAGTGTATAGAAATGATTCCTCTTTGGAGCACCACCTTTTGGAGAACTAGAAGGATATTACTTGACTTCTACCCCTTTAGATGAAACATTAGGAAAATCCCTCACCTTATGTCCATCCTTACCACAACCAAAGCAATTCCCTGTACCAACTAGACACTTCCCATAGTGCTTCTTCTCACAAGTAGCACAAGTAGGCTTACCATTTTGAGAACCACAAACCTTTTCAAATTTGACCTTAGGAGCACTAGGTCATTCATGGTTTAGATCCCTCTTCTTAAACCTAGGTTGGCTTTGCTCATTAGATCCACTCCTCATCAAGTTCCTTGCAATTCTATTAACTTTGGACTCTTCAATGGATTGAGCATACACCATAAGTCTAGACAAGTTCATATCATTGTGGAGCATGGCCGTACGACACTCTTCTTTCACAAGGTTTGCAATACCGGTCACAAACCTACTCATCTCATTCCTAGAGTTAGACACCAAAGATCGAGCATACATAGACAACATCGTGAAATTCAAAGAATTCTCCTCAACACTCATATTGCCTTGCTTGAGATTAATGAACTTCTCCACCTTCTCCTCCCTTTTCTCATGGGGAAAATACTTTTCTAAGAAAGCCTCCTTAAATTCTTCCCACTCTATAGAACCCAACTCAACCAGCCTATTATCTTTCCATTGAGAGCACCATACTTGATAAAACTTCCTCAATTGGTTCGAAGCTAAATCAACTTTCTCCCGACAAGTCACCCCCATGGTACTCAACACCTTACACAGACCATCAAGAAACTCTTGGGGATCCTCTCCCACCTTAAATCGGAGAAAGATAGGAGGATTCATCATCACAAAGTCTCTCAATCTAGAGGTCATAATACTCTCCAAAGCATTCACCCTAGACCCAACATCCCTATTCATATGAGTAGTAATGGATCGACTAAAGCATGCAAAGACTCTCTAACCTCCCCATTAGTCATGTCCGGGGGAACCACCGGAACATCATTACCTTCTTATACAATAGGAACTTGAGAATTTGTAGCACCTTGAGCTCCTTGAGCACCATGAACACCTTGAAGAACTTGCTCAACTTCGGGAGGAATTTCCTTAATCACCCTTCCCTCTTCAAAACTTCTAAAGGCCATCCTTCTAGTATTCATCTTCCTAAAGTTACAAGGAAAATATTTAGAAGGACACTCATAACTTTTTACTCTACGCCAGGACACAAGAGTAGAAAAGAAGGGAAACTCTATCGTCCTATAGGGTGTTTACTTGAATTGTATGAATGTGAAGTTAATTGTTTATTGTGGATGAGGCCATAAAGGCTTGTTATGTGAATTAAGATAAAAATGATGTTATTCTTGTTAAATGTGCTTTATGAAGCTATTATGTGATGTAGGCTAGAGAGTATGCCTAAATGAATTATGTGATTATGTGAAGCATGTAAAGTGTGTGATGTGATGAATGAAGGTCTAAAGCATGTATAGAAGTTAAGGTAAATGAAATGATGCTTATATGTCAGGTGTGTTCATATGCAAAAACACACACTTAATTGAATGAATGAAGTTAAGTAAAAAGCGGGAGTTTTGAGGTGAACACTCTTCGTGAGATGAGATGAAGTTTTTAGTAGCAAACTCACTACATCCTAAGACCTTTATTAAATAGGTCGGAGGTTGAGTTCCCTTCGTGAGTTGAGATGTGGTGTTCACTAGTTATCCTTAACCTATATTATAAAATGTTTAGAGTCTGTGGGGAATTATGCTTACCACCAAGAGGATATGAAGAAGGGGTGGTTACACTTCATGTGTCGAGATGTTGTATTCAAATATACCTCTTGAAATGAGTACTCCACGTTAGTAGAGAAAGAGTTAGTTCGTAGCAATCTCCTTATCCCTTAACTATGCGCCCGCATAGGTGTAGCTACTGGGAAAGCCATGTAAAATCAAAGAGAATGACCTTACTCTAGGCAAGTGAGTATCCCTCATCTGATAGGGGTTAATATTAGGATTCCATGTGTATCTCTTGTGGTCTATGTCGGTTAAGCTAACCCCCACAAAAGTAATGAAAGTGCTAAGTCTTCTAAAAGAGTGTGCTACTTAGGGTAGGTAGTGGAATGGGACACTATCTATCCATTGCACTAGGCAGGCATTCCGAAAGGGAAGTCTTGGTGAGTTTTATATGAATTGAATGAACTAAGTCTACTAAAAGAACGTACTACTTAGGGTAGGTGGTGGTATGAGAAGCTATCTATCTATTGCACTAAGTAGACATTCCGAAAGGGGAGTGTTGGTTCCAAGCCTTCTAAAAGAGTGTACTACTTAGGGTAGGTGGTGGAATGGGATGACATCTACTAATTGCACTAAGTAGGCATTCCGAAAGGGATGTATTGGTTTTTTTTTTGAGTGCTCTTTTAATGTCTTGTTATTGAGTGGTGATTTGTTCTCCCGAGTGAAGTAAGCCTATGATGGGTAGTCTTGGGGACCTCCTTGTTGTGCATTGAAGGAAGTGTATGGGCGTTTACTTCATGTATTACCTTGGAGATTCTTAGGATAACCTCGGTTAGGGAAACTCGTACGGAAATGAGTTCACTTCCTCTTGGCAATTACCTTGGAAGTTCACTGTTTGGAGTCATTTTTGGTTCACTGTAATGTTGAAGGCGCTTACTGTAAAATTTAGGTAATTCAGTGTAGTGTGTCTCTTCTTTTAAAATTATGGAAATTCTTTTCTAAGTGTTAAATGATGTTTCTTACGTTGTTTTGATTCTAAATTCATGAATGTTTTAATTATTTGGCATGAAAACTTATTTTACTAAAATGTCCCTTCTTGCATGTTTTTGCATATGCCATACATAGTACATTGCTTTGTACTAACCCCATACTTTTCTATACTCTAAGTATAGGTTTGGAAGCAACAAGAAGTCTAGAAGGCGAAGCTTGGGAAATCTACTCTCTCAAGATTTGGTATGTCCTCATATATTCGAGGACATAGTCTATGTTTCTTAGTTTTGTTATTAAGACTTATTATGTATTTCTTTCAATGTAAAGGGCCGTGTCTCTAAGATATTATGTCGTGTCTTTAAGTTGGCTTGTGCATACGAGATCAAACCCTTAGCTTTTATGAAATATGTTCTCTTTATTAATTTATTCGAGAAAAGTTTTAATTCCGCACTACTTGTCATGTCTTATGTAATGAACGATACTTAAAGAGATTGTACAAGACCTTAAAGGGTCAAGTACGCCCTATCATGACCCAAGGGTCCTCCCTAACTTCTAGGGGGTACTTTCGGGTCGTGACAACTAGTATATCCTTGACTTTGTTGCATGTTTTTAGGTGTTGTTTGGTGTCTAAAACCAATGGGTATGACCTTAGAACCTAGAGGGATATACCAAGGGTAAAAACGTTTGAGTAAGAATCCTTGGGGACAACCCTAAGGGTCCCCAAGGAGGACTCAAATGTTGGGCAAAAGAGCTGCCCAAGTAAGCGTGCAGGGCCAGGATTTGAAACCATCCTCGCATCGCACACATGGCTCACTTCCTCACATCGTGCACAAGGCTCACTGCCCAAGTCAGTAGGTGGCACTGAAGTTGCCTGTTTGTCACGCGAGTGGCACAAGTCTCACTGCCTCAAAATGTTGAAAGTCACGAATCAGTAGCTCCCTCCGCGAAGCGCACCCAAATACCATATTTGGCGGGTCATTTTTAAGTCAAATTCGAATTTGAAAAAAGGTCCATATAGTGTAGGGGTCTTTTCGGAATTTGTGGACTGATTTAGGTCACTTTAAACTCCATTTCACCCATCAATTCAAACCCTAAAGCTCAAATCAAAAATCTCTCCAAAACTATTCCTCCAAAAACCTCCATTTTCAAGAAGCTTCAAGATCCAAGGAAGAAGACCAAATCCTTCAAATTTCTTCACCAAATTTCTTGGGTTTCTTCATATTGAGGTATGGAGTTCATCCTCGACTCTTCTTTCATTCAAGGATCCCATTTCATGACTTTTCAAAAAGGGTTTCCAAATTCTGAATTCTTCTATTTTGAACTCTAAGCATTGGCCTTGCATGAAAACGTTTTAGTGAATGTAATATCATATTTTTCAATGTTAGTTGATGATTTCAAGGTTAAAAGATCAATGACCCCATGCTCAATCCAATTTCTCAACTTTTGGCTTATGAAGTGGTTTTAATGTGCATGGTTTGATAATTTTAGAACTATAGTTTTCTCTATATTATGTTGTGATTAGCTACTTCCCTATTATACTTTTATGATATTTTTATTGATATATTGAGGAAAGGTGGTAAAGTCTTGGATGAAGTGTAACTTGTTCTATTTTGGTTAAGTTATATTGAAGTAACTCTTGAGTGGTATGGTCCACCTTTTATGGCGGTGTTTACATGAAGTATATGAAGTTATATATGTATAGTGAGAATGGCCTTGAAGGCATGATATATGAAGTGAAGTGATGATTTTGATATGTATATGCATGGTATGTGTTAGAATGTTGAAATGAATATCTTGAAGGGTTTATGTCTAAACGAAGTATATATTTGATATGTGAAGTATGACATTGTGTAAATCGTGATAAATGTGCGTTTTAGCATGTCTAGAAGTGAATTCTATGAATAATGTATATTATGTGAATTGTGTGCTCACATGTACTCACACACACACTTGAATGCATGAATGAAATCAATGAATGAAAATGGGGAATTGGAGGGTGGACACTCTTTGTGAGTAGAGATGAAGTGTCTACACCATACCTACTATTCCTAAATATGAAAAAGGGGGATTTTGGGGTGAAAACTCTTCGTGAGTTGAGATGAAGTGTTTAGTAGCAACCTCACTATTCCCGATGAGCTTTCCAAAGATAGGTTGGAGGTTGGATACCGTTCGTGAGTTGAGATGTGGTGTTCAATAGTTACCTCTTAACCTATAGTCATTGAATGTTTAAGACTCTGTGGGGGAGTTATGCTTAGTATCGAGAGGATTTGAAGAAGGGGTGGGTACACTTCTTGAGTAGAGATGTTGTATCCAATTTACCGCTTCAGATGTGTGACACCTCCAATATGGCATAGGTTAACTAGAGACTAACATGTTGGTAATGGGGGGTATAAGGTCCTAAAATGGTTTATAATGTGGTATTGAGGCAGTGCCTAAGAGTTTAGGTGTATGGGAAGTCAAACGTCCAGGGACGACTAAGACGTTCGACGACTAAGTCACCTATGTGCCTCATATTTATTTTTATTTGTTTATGTATGTTTCATTATGTTATGAGGTCCTTATATTAGTTATTATAGTGTATATAGGGAGTGTGTTGTTCGAAAGGTTTGCCTTGAAATGACCTTTGTGTGTCATAACATGTTTCGCCAAATTTTATGAGTTTGTTTTGGATGAAATTGATGTGGGAGGTCCTAAACTCGTACGCTATCATAATTGAGTTGGAAACGTCCGGGAAAAAGTCCAAAAGGACCAACAAAGGGTCCTTGAGGAAGGACCCAAGTTGGTGCCAAAAGTGCCTAAGGCAGTCCCACCTACGGATAGAAAACGACGGCCAGTGGCCTGGTCAACGCCCCGTAGGTGCAGGGAGTCGATGGATACTTCGACTAGGGAGATCAAGCTCCCATTTTCAAGGCTCAATCCCAAACGACGGACAGACAAGACGATCTGTTTGTGGACAAATGGTCCGTCCATGTCCAAGTCGTTGATGAGTCTGCAATTCGCCTGATTCACTATAAAGTGAAGGGGTGAATTGGTACACCCCACGCCCAAATAAGAGTTTGTCTGGTTACTAAGGGGTATTTTGGATATTTTAAACATCTATATAAGTCCTAAACATCTATATAAGTGTCACGTTAGTAAGTCTGGCTTTCCACATAGGTTTTTTCACGACTAGTAGTGTATATTGCCAAGGTATATGTTGTCTCATGAGATGGAAACCCTCACGGTAGTAAGTTAAGGTTTCTAGAAGCAATCTTATTATCCCTTAACTATGTGCCCACATAGGACTCTAGCTTAGTGGATCCACCTAGATAAGCTATGTACGAATGGTTGCACCTTAGGCAAGTGTTAACCCTCTCTTTTCGGTGAGGGAGTAGAACACCGAATTCCATGTAGCTCACATGGTGTATGTCGGTTATGGCTATGTCTCCCGAAAGTTAATAATTAACTAAGATAAGAATATGAACTCTAATGTAAATTCCTTGAGAAGTGTACTTAGTATGGGAGGACTATGGACCCTACCTATGCATTGCACTAGATGACTTCAAGAAAGGATAGGATTGGAGACCCTTATGAAGTAAATACTTATGGTATTCATTACTAGTATGAATACATGTTAAGTGACCTTGTTATGTTAAGATATGAATTATGACTATGCATGTGAATTACACTTATGGCTTCTAAATGGGTTTACTTAGTATATGTGGGTGTATGGGACTCCATGTGTACATTGCACAAGTAAGCTTGTGAAGGGGTTATGAGAGTGGTTTACTAATGGTATGAACTAAGTAAGTATATGACTAAAGTGTATGAAGTATGATGAGTCTTCATATGATGTGAAATGAAGTATGATGAGTCCTTATATGATGTTATGAAGTATGTGGCCTTATTTCTAGTTGTATGTTATGACTTGTTGAATATGTTATACCTAGTCTAGGGTGACTTCTTAGGTAGACTTTTGTGGAAGTAGCATTATGGTATGTTACCTACACAATTCACTAGTGTGACATAGGAGTTAACTTAGGTTAGGGTCTTTATGTGAAGCTAATGTCTTTAATGTGTTGATGACTTATGAATATATGTGCTTGTGTTATGAATCATATTATGAAATAATATTGTAAGGTGACCTCAAAGTGATACATTGCAATAGGTACACTTGAGGGTTACTTAAGAAAAGAAGTAAAATAAAAGAGAGGTATTATACGATGTGTATTGAATATGCTTATAAGTATGATAAATGGCTTTATGTGCTATTATGTTTATTATCCATGTCTATATGATGTATGTGAACTATGTTGAGCTTATATGTGCCTATATTCATGAAGTTTACTAAAAAGGCATGTTGCATGATTTCAAAAGAAATGTCATCTTTAAATGCATGTTTTTGCATGCTTGTCATATTTAGTGCATTCTTGTACTAATAACATTCTTCTACATCTTTTTACACCAAGTGTAGGTGGTGACTGCTAGAGGATGTCTCTTATTATTCAAGGATTTCCCTATGTCGAGTTCCTATTCATTTATGTAATAGCTTAGACTTATATTTTATGTTGTTAAGGGTCGTGTCCCTATTATACTCTATTGAGTTGTGTCTTAAGATGGCAAAGATACATTAGAGTCTAACTATGTATTATGAAGTATTATATATATATATATATATATATGAAGTAATGTTCTAGCATATGATGTGCTATGAAAAGTTTTAAATTCTCTATTATTTTTATTACGTTTATGCAATGAAAGATGTCTAAGGGCTTGTCTTAGACCTCTGAGAGGTCGACGACGCTGTGTGGTGATCTAGGAGTACCTTAACTTCTAGGGGGTACTTTGGGTCGTTACAAACTTGGTATCAGAGCATAAGTTTTAGGATTTGTCTCTAGGTTTCAATGTCTCATATTTCCATGTCTAGTAGAGTCTCATACCATTGGTGGTGAGTCGCGATGCATCAAATGATATGGTAGGCAATAGGACGATAGAGTTTCCCTTCTTCTCTATTCTCATGTCGTGTCGTAGAACTTAACGCTATAAGATATCTCTCTATTATGTTGCCTTGTACAATGGTCTTTTAGAAGTGATTGCTTGGAAGGGAAGATTTCTCAATGCTTGAGGGAGAAAAGGTGAGTTTTGATACTTTCCTTGGTTTTATGGTTTTGTGAGTATAGTGAAAGTGAATTTTAGGTCATGTTGATATGATGTCATTTATGTCTAGAGGTGGCTTATGAGGAAGGAGATGGTATGTTGAGAACTTTTGATATGATATGGTTCTAGATTGTTAGTAGTTGTTATGGTTGGATGGAGGTTCCCATGGAATGATAGAATGCCTTCTGATTATGAAGGATGCTACATGATATTATGGTGTATGCTTGAAAAGTCTTGGAGAATGTGGTGAATAGTGAGAAATATGAATGTTGCCTTTGTATATGTGAAATTCTTCATAGATGTCCTTCTGTGGATTTGAAACCTTTGTTTAGGCTTGCTCTTAAGGAGGGAGAAAGTGTGTTGATCCTTGTAAGGTGATTGCGAAGTGTACTAGTTAATGGTAGAAACCTTATGACTAGTTAATAATCCCCTCTATGAACCTATTCTAAAAGTGGTAAAAGGGGGGGAAAGAAGTTTATTCCATGAGTTGGAAGTATGATTACCCTAAGGTGACTTAGGGGATGTATGGTATGTACCCCTTAGCTCTTGAAGAGAAGGAGAGAATTGAGGTTTACCTACTTTGAAGTGGTTAGTTGTCTTTTAAAGCTTGAAATGAATATGGTCAATTGAGGAAGTGCTTAGATTGTACCTAGGAATAGTTGGTTGGAAAGTTCCACCCCGTGTAGGTTGGTCTTGACTTTCCTTGACTTTGATGTTTAAGGGCATGATGTGATTAAGCTTACCTTAAGTGTGGGATAATGTGCATAGGTGGTAAGATTTTTAGTGCCCTTAATATCCCTATGTTTAGTTCCCTTTAACTTGTCTAGGTTTATAATCACCTTGAAGTGTTGGTAAGAAGGGTGTTCATAAGCTTAGATCCCAAGAGAGGGATGATGTGCTTAGTTAATAGGGTTGGTAAGTTATGATTCCCCTAGAGTTGAGATGAATTGCTCTTAAATGAGTTTATCCTAAGTGGGGGGAGGATGATTTGAGTAGTAAGGTTTTAGATATCCCTATCTTTTCATTCTATTCTTACTCAAGCTTGAAATTTAAGTGTTCCTAAGTAGCTTGTTCATGATAGAAGTCTTGCATAAGATGATAAGTTGCATGTTCTCCATATGTTATGCATGTCTTAAATTACACTATGTTATGCATATTATGAAATGACATTATTGCATGAAAAAGGAAATTTTGATAAATTTGCATGTCTCTCATGTTATTGTCCATCCTTATATGATAAATGTGCAATATGATTTCATGAGATAGCTTAATGAGCATGCTTGATGTCACTTATGATGTGTGGTGTATGGCCCCACAATGAGAAATCGAGTCTCCTTTAAGTGAGATAGGATGAGTCTCTTTGAAAAATGGGTGACTTTTGAGATTTGGGAAGTGTTATTATAGGCTCAGTCATGAGAAGTGATGGTTGGTATAGCCTTTGTCTTTTGGTATGCCTATAAAATTTGATAAATTTCCCTAAATAATGAATGTTTATGAAAGCTAGTCATGTGCTAATAATATAACTTGTAAATTTACTTCCTAAAATTGTAATGTGCTTGGTGTAACCTACCATGTTGAGTTCATAAGGAAGGAAGTATAAGCATAATATGGTTATGTGTAAAGAAATCCTCCTTAGTATGAATTAACCACTATGCATTGCTTTTAATGTGAACTCTATGATGCCATGTGTATATCTTGTGACTAGGAGAAAGTAGTTCCTCCTTGAACAAAGCTAAGCATGGTAATGTCATATATGACCTTGATGGTATTATGTATAGACTATATGATTGTAGTTAATCTACTTTATTTATGATTCTTGTGCAACTATATGAAGTGTTTAAATTTTCTCATGAGTTGAAGTGTGGATTATGCCTAAGTGTGCAATTGGAATCCATAGCATGTTTGAACTTGTGATTAAATATTAAACATGCCTAAAGTTGGAGAAGGTAGTTCCTCCAAATGGCAATGAATATGAAGAAGTATGTATGCATAGAAAAGATTATGGAAGTAGTCCATGTTGATTATGTTGCCTTGAATGCATGCTAGAATGAAGTTGGTGTTCCTTGTAAGTTTGGTGCATTCACTTTTATGTGATAACATGTATAAGTGTTGTGATTTGCTATGTAAGTCATTGAGTCCTTGAAAGTGTTTAAATGTTTCAAGTGTCATTCGAGGACGAATGTTTCCCATGTGGGAGATATTGTAGCAACCCTCAGAAATAACTAAGATAGTTAGAGCCTCACATGTATCTAAAAAGGTTAATAACATGTAATTAAGTGTTTTATAGTATGTATACTTGATTTGAGGTGACTTGGAAGTCGAACGTCAAGGGACGACCAAGACATTTGACGACTAGTCACCAAAGGGCCTTGGGTGTTTTAATGTGCTTATGTGTGTCATGGGATCTTGAGGTACTTGTATGAGTTATAATGATGTTTTTAGGCAGTGTGTTAAGTTTCATGAAGTTTGGAGGTCAAAGGTCCAAGAACGTCCAAGACGTTCGAAAGTTTGTCTTTTACACGTGCTAGTGAGTCCTTGTATGTTTGGCTTGATTTTATATGTTTTTTGGAGCTTATAAGTACTGTAGTTGAACCTAGTACTTTAATAGACATGTTAAGGGTCAAAACGTCCGGATACGACTCCCCGGGGACCACCTGAAGGTCCCCCAAGGACGACCCAAACATTGGACAAGAGGCTGCCCAAGGCAGCGAGCAAGTCCATGAATTGGACCTTGCCCTCACGACGCGCGCCAGGAACGCACCTCAATGCCTCAAATTTTATTTGGGGCAGAATGGGGAGGCTGCTCCGCGACGCGCAGCCCACTCCCAGATCGGGTTGCGTCGTTTTTACATTAATTTTGACATGTCTAAGAGCCCCAATTCATGTGGGGGTATTTTGGTAACTTGGGGGACGTTTTATTAAAATATTTTAAGACCTTTTTAAACCCATTGTCAAATCAAAACCCCAACACCCATTAAGAAATCAAATTCCCAAAGTTCTCCTCTCCCCAAAATCCCAAAACCTCCATTGAAGACCAAGCTCAAGAACAAGCTATGGAGTTGGATTATTGGAGCTTTCTTCTCAGATTTTCATGGGATTTTTAATGTATAAGGTATGGTGATACTTCATCCATAGATAACCATTCATCTATGCAGGCCTTTCAAAGGTTTTCTAAACATGAAGTCTAAGTTAAATATCATATATTTCAATCTAGCCATGGGTTCATTGTTAAAGTGATTTAAAAAGCATTATAATGATGAATATGTTTATTTACTGATTTTATGATGAATTTCTATCCAATTGTATGAAGAACCCATGATCCTCCTAATTTCTCAAATTATCCTATAAGGTGGGTCTTGTCATATTGACTTGATGTTTATAGAATTGTCATTAGATTGTATTGAATTACTTATTGCTATTACTTTCTATATCAATTGAATATGAAATGTGGAGGAATGATCAAAGATGATCATTATCTTGGAGATTTGGTAAGTTGACTTATTTCTTCTAAATAGCCTAATTGTACATTGAATCGTGTTGATTGGTATGGTCCACCTTTGGCGGCGGTGTTTACATTCTTGTACATGTTTATGTGTTATGATCATGGCCTTGAAGGCATTAGATGCAATATGAATTGTTATGATGATTTCTATGTTAGGAAGTTGAAGGATTTAGGCTTGATTCTAATATCATGTCTAAGTGAATTGATGTTATGTGATGTTATGTGTATAGTCTTATACACTACTTGTTTAATCTAGGTGAGGAGATGATGTTACATGTATATGTGTGATGATTATGTTGGGTTAGGTGTGATTTATATGGCTAATGATGATAAATATCCTTGTAGCATGACCCCTACCTATATGAACCTTATATGAATGTGTGATCAAAGAATGCTAGGAGTCTTATATCCTATTGTTAAAGAGGTATTTGTATCCTATGATTTAATGTGCGTGTGTGTAGTCTATAGTCCTTAATTCTCTATACGTGTGTATGACTTAGGACTTGAAGAATGTTGTACATGTGTTGTGGTCTTTAGAGGGTGGTTTTTTAAATACTATGTGATACCCATTATGTGATAATGTTGACCAGACCAATGTACACACACTTCATGCATATCTATGAGTAGGATAGATTCATGATGACTAAGGAAAGGGATAGTTCTCCTATGCATCATTACCTATTTCTATGAATGTAAAGTTTATGATTTATGAAGTTATGAGCATGTGTTCCTAAATGTGTTTATGTAAAGGTAGATCTCACATATATTTACACACACATGCATGTATGAATATTCTACGATCATGTGAAAGGACATTGTCACATAATGTAGGTTTTATGGAGAATGTAGAATTCTCACCTTAGATACCTTTGAGCTATATGATATATGAGGGAGCAAGTCCCTAAGGCCTATTCTTTATGAACTAATGTTATCTAAAGGATTAATTATGTTTAAAAAGGGAGTTATTTCTTAGCACCAAAAGGTAATGTAAATGAGATGGAGGTCTCACGTTAGCAATTTCGGATTCCCACATGGGTTTCTTCACGACTAGTAGTGTAGATTCCCAAGGTATATGTTTTCTCATGAGATGTAAACCCTCACGTTAGTAAGTCAAGGTTTCTAGAAGCAATAGTTTTGTCCCTTAACTATGTTCCCACATAGGACTCTAGCTTAGTGGATTCACCTAGATAAGCTATGTACGAATGGTTGCACCTTAGGCAAGTGTTAACCCTCTATTTTCAGTGTGGGAATAGAACACCGGATTACATGTAGCTCACATCGTCTATGTAGGTTATGGCTACGTCTCCCGAAGGTTAATAATTAACTAAGATAAGAATATGAAGTCTAATCTAAATTCTTTGAGAAGTGTACTTGGTATGGGAGGACTATGGACCCTACCTATACATTGCACCAGATGACTTCAAGAAAGGATAGGATTGGAGACCCTTATGAAGTAAATACTTATGGTATTCATTACTAGTATGAATGCATGTTAAGTGACCTTGTTATGTTAAGATATGAATTATGACTATGCATGTGAATTACACTTATGGCTTCTAAATGGGTTTACTTAGTATATGTGCGGGTATGGGACTCCATGTGTACATTGCACATGTAAGCTTGTGAAGGGGTTATGATGGTGGTTTACTGATGGTATGAACTAAGTATGTATATGACTAAAGTGTATGAAGTATGATGAGTCTTCATATGATGTTAAATGAAGTATGATGAGTCGTTATATGATGTTATGAAGTATGTGGCCTTATTTCTAGTTGTATGTTATGACTTATTGAATATGTTATACCTAGTCTAGGGTGACTTCTTAGGTAGACTTTTGTGGAAGTAGCATTATGGTATGTTACCTACACATTTCACTAGTGTGACTTAGGAGTTAACTTAGGTGAGGGTCTTTATGTGAAGTTGATGTCTTTGATGTGCTTATGACTTATGAATATATGTGCTTGTGTTATAAATCATATTATGAAATACTATTGTAAGGTGACCAGAAAGTGATACATTGTACTAGGTACACTTGAGTGTTACTTAAGAAAAGAAGTAAAATAAAAAAGAGAGGTATTGTATGATGTGTATTGAATATGATTATAAGTATTATAAATGGATTTATGTGCTATTATGTTTATTATCCATGTCTATATGATGTATGTGAACTATGTTGAGCTTATATATGCCTATGTTCATGAAGTTTAGTAAAAAGGCATGTAGCATGATTTCAAAAGAAATGCCCTCTTTAAATTAATATTCTTGCATGGTCGCCATACATAGTGCATTCTTGTTCTAATACCATTCTTCTTCATCTTTTTACACCAAGTGTAGGTGGTGATGGCTAGAGGATGTCTCCTAGTTGAAGAGCTTGGATAGATCTCACAAGTTCAAGAAGAGGTATCCTTATGATTCAAGGATTTCCCTATGTCGAGTTCCTATTCATCCCTATGTCGAGTTCCTATTCATTTATGTAATAGCTTAGACTTATATTTTATGTTGTTAACGGTCGTGTCCCTATTCTATTTTATTGAGTTTTGTCTTCAGATTGCAAAGAGACATTAAAGTCTAACTATGTATTATGAAGTATTTATATATATATATGAAGTAATGTTCTAGCATATGATGTGCTATGAAATGTTTCAAATTTTCCATTATTTTTATTACGTTTATGCAATGAAAGATGTCTAAGGGCTTGTCTTAGACCTCCAAGTGGTCGACGACATCGTGTTGTGATCTAGGAGTACCTTAACTTCTAGGGGGTACTTTGGGTCGTTACAATGATTTTGCATAATGTCTTAATTAGTACAATGTTTGTACTAACCCCATGCTTTTATATACTCTATAATTATAGGTTGGAGGCTAGTTGAATGTTAGAAGTCAAGCTTGCGAATCGACTCTCTCAAGACTAAGTATGTCCTCATATATTCGAGGGCATAATCTATGTTCCTTTAAGTTCTTCTTTAAGACTTGTATAAGACTATTTATGTATTTCATTCAATGTAAAATGGCCGTGTACCTTAGATAATTATGTCGTGTCTTTAAGTTGGCTTGTGACGACGAGACTATCCTATTGTATTTATAAAAGATGTTTTCCTGATTATTATTTTATTGTGAAAACTTTTAATTCCGCACTACTTTTCATGTCTTATGTGAAGACTTATAGCTAAGAGTATAGTACAAGACCTTCGAAAGTTCAAGTACGCCTTGTTCCGACCTAAGGGTTACCCTAACTTCTAGGGTGTACTTGTGGGTCGTTACAAACTTGGTATCAGAGCATAAGATTTTGGAAAATAGTTAAGGGTCCAAAGTCTAAAAATCCACGTCTAGTAGAGTCTTTTTCATCGGTGTGAGTCACGACACATCCATTAGAGGGAGTCTATAAGGCGATAGAAGTTTTAATTTTCTTCGTAGTATCGTGACTTAGAGTTGTCACGACCCGCAAGTACACCCTAGAAGTTAGGGAAACCCTCGGATCGCGACACGACATACTCAACCTCTCAGAGGTCTTGTACAAGCCTCTTGACTTCATTACATAACATCATGCATAAATGGAGGGAATTTATAAACATATTTTAAATATAAGCAAAAAGGTATTTCATAAACGCGGAAGCATATCTAATAACATTGTATTAAAAACCATCAGAATCAAAAGCATTAGGACGCAGCCCACATAAAATCTAAAACATAAGAAATTGATAATGGAAAATAAATGTTCGTCCTCGAAGCTATGAGGGCTCACCACTTCTTCTTTTCTTGGAAACCTTGGAATCTCTACCCTTCAAGTAACTCAATCTTCTCAAGACCCTACATGGAAAACATGTAGGCAATATGCGTTAGTACGATATGTACTAAGTATGGAAACTACATACCAACATAAGATATCCGAAAAGGTTAGTCAATAATAGACATAATCATAAGAGATAAATACATATGTATAACGTGTATATCATAGCATAATAAAGCATGATAAATCACATAAGAGTTCATACATAGTTACTTACTTGTCCTTCTTAGTCAAGTGAACTACACCACAAGCTACCTCCAAGTGTACTTGTGCAAGGCTAAGGTAGCATCCCATACTACTACCAAAGCTAAGTACCTCTCTTTGGTCATTCTTGATCGTAACCCACTATCATAATTAAGACCTAAGTTCTTCATACTAAAGAATACTATACCCATATGGTCATCTCAAAACGTTCTTGTGCAATGTACATAAGGCGTCCCATACTACCCTATATACTAAGCCAATCTTGAAAACCATCCTTAATATGTTCACCCTCCATAGACTCTTAGTTACTTAACATTATCTATTAAGATTCTCTCATCTTTAGTGTACTATACTTGGAACTAGGAGCAGTTTGCTTTTCTTCCCTTCCCTTAGACTTAAGATCTGGACAATCTCTCACTCTATGCCCATCCTTCCCACACCCAAAGCAACCATCAGTGTCGGCTAGGCACTTACCATAGTGACTCCTTCCACACTTGGGGAAAGTAGATCTGGAAGACCCACTCCCCTTCTCCTTATCAACCTTAGAGGTGTTGGAAGAATCATAGCCGGAATATCTTGGTATAGTTCTAGGCTTATCTTGTCCCTCGGGCTTAGAATGGAAAGATTTATCATTCTCAAACCTAGACCTCTTCTTTTGTCTAGCCTTCTCCTTCCTTAGTTTTGACTCTTATATTTGTTGGGTAAACACCATAAGCCTTGATATGTCCATGTTTACGACACTCTTCTTCTACTAAGTCGGACACTCCCGTCATGAACCTATTCATCAAGTCTCTAGGGTTTGTTACCAAGCTTGGAGCATACTTAGACATAAGAGTGAACTTCAAAACATACTCCATAAACCTCAAATCACCTTGCTTGAGGTTTATCAACTCCTCCATCTTAGCCTCCCTCAATTCCCTAGGAAAGAACCTATCAAGGAAAGCCAACTTAAAAGTCTCCCACTCTATAGGACCCGCTCCTATTGGTCTACATTATTTCCATTACTCATACCAAATTTGGTCAACATCTTTAAATTTATAGGCAGCCAACTCCACCTTCTAAGTGGAAGTAACTCCCATGATTGCAAGCACCTTATACACCTCATCTATAAACCCATTCGGATCCTCACCAAATTTGGAGCCATAGAACTCCGGTGGATTCATTCTCAAGAACTCCCTTACTTTAGTAGCACCTAAGCCTCCTATAATATTAGCCGAAGCCACCTCTCCTCTATTAACTTGTGCCTTTAAGTCTTGAGCCAACAAAGTCATAGAAGCCTTCAATTCCTCAATCATGGCATTCCCTTTTTGAGGGTCATTAGGAATTTGAGGAGGAACTTGCTCTTGCACTTGGGGAGGCACTTGCTCTTGAACTTGGATAGAAATTTCTTTCTCCCCACTCCCATCTACTTCCTTTCTAGCATTAGCCCTAGTGCTAGCCATAACCTACAAAACTCATAGGCAAACATTAGAAAAGAGCCTACTAAATTCAAACTCAATGGCACAATTTGAAGAATGAAGAAGTGGAACTTTCCTAACCACCCCATAGCCTCGTACTCATAGGTGTTTCGCGTCTCACACTGATGAATAAGACTCTAGTAGACGTGGTTTTGAGACATCCTAAGACCATTTCATAACCTTATGCTCTGATATAAAGTTTTTCACGACCCGCAAGTACACCCTAAAAGTTAGGGCAACCCTCGGATCGCGACACGGCGTAATTGACCTCTTGAAGGTCTTCTAGCCTCTTGACGTTATTACATAACATCATGCATAAATGGAGGGAATTTAAAAACTTTCTTTAAACATAAACCAAAAAGTATTTGATAGGCGCAGAAGCATTTCTAATAACATTGTCTCAAAAACTATCTATCTTCGACATGAATGAATAGCATTGGGACGCAACCCTCATAAAATCTAAAACATAAAGAAAGTCATAAAGGAAAATAAATGATCCTCCTCGAAGCTATGAGGACTCACCACTTCTTATCTTCTTGGAAACCTTGGAAACTCTACCCTTCAAGTAACTCAATCTTCTCAAGACCCTACATAGACAACATGTAGGCAATATGCGTTAGTACGATATGTACTAAGTATGAGAACTACATACCAACATAAGATATCTCAAAAGGTTAGTCAAAAATAGACATAATCATAAGAGATAAGGACATAAGTATAACATGTATATCATAGCATAATAAAGCATCATATATCATATAAGAGTTCATACTTATTACTTACTTGTCCTTGTTACTAAAGTGAACTACACCACAAGCTACCTCCAAGTGTACTTGTGCAAGGCTAAGGTAGCATCCTCTCTTTGGTCATTCTTGATCAAAATCCACTATCATAATTAAGACCTAAATTCTTCATACTAAAGTGTACTATACCCTTATGGTCATCTCAAAACATGCTTGTGTAATGTACATAAGGCAGCCCATACTACCCTACATACTAAGTCTATCTTGAAAACCATCCTTCATATGTTCACCCTCGATAGTCGCTTATTTACTTAACATCATCTATTAAGATTATCTCATCTTTAGTCTACTATACTTGTAAAGACAACTCTAGTCCAATCTTATCTTCAATCTCTTCTTCATTAGTGACCCTAGGTTATACCTATGGAATGTATGCATGAGATGTCTTGACTTAGGATGATAAATCCTCTTATTATTGTTTGTATGAATGATACATGTCCTTGATCATAATGAGAAGGTCAACTTATGTGGAACCTTTGAGAAAGAAGGTTATGATAGCTTGAAGTCGAAAGCCGTAATGGTATCCTTCTTTTGTGAGTGATGGACTTAGGAATGGTTGGCTGAAACTGCATGAAATAATTATTAAGAAAGTCATTAATCTATCCTCTTATCCATTGTAATGCAGCCTTAGGGTACCTCTTTGGTAGGGTGAATGTGATTGGGTTATGAACTAGATATGGAACCCCTTCGTGATCCTTTATGTGAATTACTCTATGAGAACAAAATCTAGCACTCAGTGAGTATGGTAAGGGAAGTATCTCTAGTTAAGAATGAGACTAGAGTGCAAATAAACCCTTCATATTCCTTAACCATGTGCCTACATGGTATGTGTCAAAGTTCTACCATTGGCAAGTAGAACACCCTCCATCGGAGTAGGTTACAACTCCGGATTCCATGCTTTTCTATCATAGTCTATGTCGGTTATTGCCTATTCTCATCATATGGGATACCTACTAGTATTTATGAAGTGTATGAAGTTTAAATGGTGATATGGGACGCTACCTAGACATTTCACCTTTAGGTTTGAAGATGTTAGTTATGAGTCCCTAGGTCTTCTCCAAGACCATGACTTGAATGTCCTCTATGTGATTAATGTCTCTTAATGAACTAATGAAGTAATGACTTATGTTAGGACGCGTGTGAATGAATGAATACCTAATCTAGAGTAACTTTAAGAATTTCCTAGTTAAAGTGTGAAGGGGCCATAAAGGATGATCTCTTCATATCTTACCTATGGAAATCTTGAGAATGACTAAAGTTAGGAAGGTTGGTTGGCAAAGTAGGCATGATCTAATCTGAGGAAGTCTTAAGTATTATTAAGGTAATCTTGAAGAGGGTTTATGGGAGTTCTCTTCTAGAATTACTTAAGTAAGTCTTTTGATAACCTTGGTAAGGTGAATGTCATATCAAATACGTTATGTGTTTTGGTGTATTGTAAGTGTACTTATCTCATTATAGGTAGTATTGAGGATCATTTAGGTGTGCTTAGAGAGAGTGTATGGGAGATCTCTCTTTGTCTTACTTAAGTGAGTCTTAGGATAACCTTAAGTGAGAAGATTGCATGCTAGAAAGGGGTCATTGTGAAGTTTAGGAACTTCACTGTAACAGCAAATTAACTTCACTGTAAGAGTGACCTAGTTCACTGTAATGCCATTAAAAAGTGATAAAATGTCTATGTGTTATCTTATTTGTTTCTATGGTGTTAAATGTTGTTCTTATGCTTATACTATGATGTTTTAATCAAAAAGAGCATATTTCCATTAAATGTTCATTATCATGATTTTTATGCATTAAGTCATACTTAGTACACGTGTTTGTACTAATTCCATATCTTTTATCTATTCTAAATTGATTCATAGGTGAAGGTGCTATTGGAAGCGAAGATTGGACTATAAGATCTTTCAAGCAAGTTGAAGTATGTCCTCATTTGACTCGAGGGAATAAATGTCTTTAGAGTTTCTTTATTAAAGTATTGTAATAGACTTGACAGTACTATATTTCGATTGTATGGACCGTGTCGCAAGTATTCGTGAGTCTAAGATTTGATGATATGAGACTTAGTATTTTCTTTGATTTTATATGAAAGATATTTTGAAAGACTATTACAATGTTTGTGAAAAGTTTTAATTCCACACTACTTTTCATATATGTATATGCGATGAATGATGCGAAAAGGATTTGTACAAGACCTCCGAGAGGTCAAGTACGCCGGTTGCACTCCGAGAGTGCCATATTTTTTAGGGTATGCTCTCGGTATGTGACAATTAACCTTACTAATCCAATGCATATATTCATAGAAGTGTAACATATTATAAGACACATTTAGTCAAGACTTACAATATCATTACAGTAAGCTCTAGTCATTATGCACATATACTAACTTTACTTCACATAGAACATTATAAGACCTTACTCACAATCCCAATCTAATTATAATGCACATTTGAAGCCCCATAACCTCACACATACATTGTAAACCTATCATGAGACCACACGCCTTAAAATTTACTTCATAAATTAACATGACAAGCATAGACAACTTCATTCATGCCAAGAAAGACCTTCATCATATAGTCATTAAGACCAACATTATGCATGTATGGAAAATACCACATCATATAGACTCATACCATGTATTCCATCACAACAAGTAGACAACACTACAATGTCATGCATAAAGAACATAAACATAGTCAAATGCAATAGAACACCTTCCTATAACTTTCCTCAAGAGCTACTTGTGCATTGCATAGGTGAAGTCCCATACCCCCACCTTCACTAAGCTACTACCGTTATGTTATCACAGTTAGGGTCCTAGTCATTTATTTCCATTGTCCATTTTAATTTAGGGAAACTATTGCCTTAACTGACACTAAGACAATGGGTACTACATGGAATTTGGTTTGTAGAGCCTTACACCAAGGAAAAGTGCTCTACATAGCCAAAGTAGAACATTAAAACAAGATAGCATACTAAGTGATATCACTTGATAGATCCTATGGGGCAAGCATAGTTTATAGAACTTGGAGGTATATGTGGAAACCCTCTTTATGCCAAATGGGGCATTGTAGTTATCCACTTATGGAAACCCTCTTTATGACTATTTAGGCATTGTAGTTTTCCACGTCGTAATAACAATGGTGAACAAGCATTCCCACATTAGGAAGGGGCACCCGTCATATAAGTTCACTCACATCTAAGCTAAGTTCCCTTTATTGAAAAGTCTATATTAACATTACTTTATAAAATTAGGCTTAGGATATTGATTCCTCACATACTTAGCTCATAGGTCATAGATAAGAGTTCATCAACCTATATCATGTGATAAACCCTTTCACATGGACATAGTATAACACCCCTAAGCTACTAGACAATGATTTATATGTTGATACATCATGCTTAATTAACATAAGGTATTTAATTCTCATTTGGGAACTTGAATTTTTGTGATAATTTAAAATGTGCTTAACATAAATTGTTATCGTAATTTAAGGTATTGTATTGGGATATTTATGTAAATTGAGTAATTAGAATTACATATGAATCGGAAGTTATGGAATCAGGTATATATATATATATATATATATATATATATATATATAGTTATATATGTATGCTTTTTGGGCAGCCTACTTTTATTTGGGCAGCATCTTCGAAGGACATGTGTACATGTGATGGGGATCACATTTCTAGTATATATTTTTATACTCCCTATTGATTGAATTCGTGTTCCCTCAAGTTGAAGAAATTATACATTAGAAAAACAGTTGTTCTTCAACATCAAAAGAAAAACTAGGTCCTTTTGGCTTGAATCCAACACACACACTTCATCTTGGTAAGTGATAAAGAATTTATCTTAATATTGGGTAGTGCTTGGTAGTTTAATCATATCTCGTTCAATATTACTTTGTTTACAGTGAGTAAATACGATTTGGAAAGATAGTTTGTAATTATACAACTCTTATGCTTTTGGAAAACTATAATTTTGAATTTATGCATTCTAAATATGGGACGTAATATAGGAAAAGTTCTGTCCAGCTTCTAGAATTAGAAATCCTGGATGTTCAACTGTTAGTATTTTGATTATATCTTTTTGTACAAAAATGTGTTTTGAGGTGATTCTTCATTATTTGAAATTTTAATAGATGTACCTACATCTTTTATGACGGATATAAAGTCTAGTTTTGACGTTTCCTGTTTCAAAACAAAGTTACGACATGAAGTACTTTTGTTGGACAGAATCACTGGTTTGGGAGCTTTGTCATATTTGTACAGTCTAGGCTTAATTGTGATTATTATACTTTTTTACTTCGACATTATTGAGATACTAGGAATTAAATAAGTTATTTAATTATATTTTTAAGGTTGTATATACTCGTGAATAAGTTGAGGACATTCATACGTTGGTTGGTCTACGGTTTGAACTCTTGAAGTCGTGTTGGACTGTTTCTTTGCTAAAGTTGAGGTTTGTGTATAAACTTGTAATTATACTATTTTTACTTGCTGGTATATTATATATAATATCTTCATACCTTGGTTACCTCTTGTAACTTTGCATTGTCGTATTGTGGTCATTTGTGATGTTAAAGACGCTTGTGTAACTCGCCCACTTGTACAGATTGTTTGATCACTTGGCATTCTTGTTGGGACTTTGTCCTTCTTGTGGTTGTGACTTTGTCATTATTGGGATGCCTCTTGATTCGGATCATTTTCCATCTTGACCCTGGATTTTCAGTTTGTCTTAAGTATGGGAGTTGTCCATTTTAAGTACGAACTAGAAAGCCATTTTTAATATGGTTCTTGTTTCTCTTGATTATTGGGCTTTGACCCTTCTTGATACAGGACGTCGACCCTTTTTGTTTCTACTCGTTCTTGGTGTGAATACGTGATGTATATATTGGACGAGTCTTGTTATTGAATCTCTTGGGAAAAAAATTCTATAAACATTATTGACATTTGGAGCTTTAATTATACAACTTGATACTCTTTATATATTGTTTACTTGATTTACTAATTTTATTTCAATAATGCTGCCCTTGACTTGAGAATGATTACTTTTTGAATCTAAGGAAGCATGATCTATAGATTTTACACCACTAAGCTTTATGCTTAAAGATAGTTATTTCTATTGTAGGGAATGTTCGAGAGGACGCTTAGTGGTGGTCATTGAAGATGGAGATTTTGAAAGCCTTAAAGGAAGATGACACTTGCATAGAGGCATATATATATTTTGAATAAATCTTGGGACTTGTACACGATCTATGTGTTGTATAATTACCTGAGATTTTGAGGGATGATTTGGTCATGTCACTATAAGTTGTAATAACAGTATGACTATACGTTTTAATCTTTTTTGGGTGTGTAAACCCATGTCTTGTAATATATTAATTTACTATATATTTTGTAAGTTGTGTGAGGCATGAACATGCTGATTTTTGCTACATGGAAGTTGGTAATACTATTGTTATTTTGTCCTTAAATGTGAGGATAATATATGCATGAAAGCTTTTTGATTATTTGCTTAACAGATTTTGGGAGGCTTTTTCGTCGTTGGTTAAAATTTTGTGTCATATAAATTTTGACCTCAATTAAATATTTTAAGCGGGCAAGATGCACATCCTTAACTAAATTATTCGTAATGAACCTAATCCCACAACTAGATAAGAAATTAGTATACCTTCGTTAATCTATTTTAAATGTCGCAAGTATTAAATTAGGTTCCTTGTCAAATTGTAGTATCTCTCGGAAAATAAAGGGACACTACAAGTGTTTGTATCAGAGCCTAGGTTTGTGGTTCTAGAATTTTTGTTGTGAGTTGCTTGTATAGTTATTTTCTTTCGAAAAGATTCTATTTAGAGTTCATGTTCACTTAAATGGTTTACCATATCCTTATTGCATGTAGAGTGCACATACATCATGTACATGTCCCTAAGGGAGTGTGATCTTCCCTTTTGAAGAAATTAAGATATGGCCACTTCTTCTAACCGACCTATTAAAGCTTCTCGTGAAGGTCTGGGTGCCTCTGTTTCCTAACCTCATGAACTGGAAGAGGTTGGAGAACATATCTCTAATGAGTATGTTCCCCACACTAGCGGGCCTGAAGTGGGAAACCATCAACGTGTAAGAGCTGCTTCACATCCTCATATGAGTCATGGTACTCAAGCCATGAATCCTTTTTTTCAACAAATGGCTGAATTATTCCACCACATGGATGAATCAATGCATGATCCCAATGGGATTAACTTTGAGAAAATGAGGAAAATGGGTGGAGTAGAGTTTGAAGGAACTGTTGATCGTACTGATGCTGAACAATGACTACACATGGAGAAAGTGTTTGAGAAGTTGAAGTGTTCAGATGTTGTGAAAGTTAAGTATCCAATTTCACTATTACAAAAGTATGCTTATGATTGATGGGTAAGTGTTCCGAATGCCAAGGTAAAACCTCCTGTTCTTACTTGGGATGATTTTCTTAAGGCATTTCGCATGAAGTATGTACCACCGGTTTATTGTGATGCAAAGAAAAAAGAGTGTTTGAATCTACGGAAAAGAGGCATGTCTATTGCCAAATATGAACAAAAGTTTCTAAGGCTCTCTCGTTATGCTGGGGGATTATTAATGTGGAAAAAGATAAGTGCAGGAAATTTGAAGATTGTTTAAATGATTCCATTAGGCAGAATGTGGTGATCCTGCAACATGAGAACTTTTGTAAGTTAGTGTCTACTGTTTCTACTTGAGAACGACTTGATAAAGAAGAAGCTAGTAGAAATGAAAACAGATTTCGAAAGCCTAGACCAGATTTTGAGGGTCCATCAAAAAAGGGAAGGTTTGATAATTCTAAGGTTATTAGTGATAATAGGCCAGCTTAACAGAAGCAAAACAGATAGGAATTTTCTACAGCCAGTACTCGAAATTATGGTCCAGGCAAGCCTCACATTCCCACTTGTCCGCAATATGGAAAGAATCATTATGGTACTTGTAGGAGAACCTCTGGTGCATGTTTTTAATTGTTGGAGCTTTGATCATAAAGTGAAAGATTGTCCTAATCCAATTAATAATCCTTCCTTTAAAAGTGAAGGTTCGGTTCATAAGCCTTTGATTAATCCTCTCAAAGTAATAAAGGTGCAAGGCCTAGAAACACCCAAGCAGCAGGTGCAAGTGGAGCTAATCAAGCTAGTGTACTAGGGGGTACTGCACGCGCTTATGTTATGAGGCAAATGGATGATCAAGATGGACAAGACGTGGTTGTCATAAATTTCACTTTTTTGGCTTATGTGTGTTTACATTATTTGATCCGTGTTCTACACATTCCTATATTTGTTCATCATTTCTCCTTCCTAAAAATGTGAAATCCATTAGACTTAACTATGATGTGCTGGTTGAAAGTCAATTGGCTTATCATGTTGTGTGTAATCGAATTTATTTTGATTGTCCCTTCGTGATTCAAAATCCATTCATCCTTGCTGATTTGATTGAAATTCCTTTCTAGGATTTTGATGTTATTATCGGGATGGATTGGCTTTATAAATATCATGCAGTCATAGATTGTAGGTCAAAGCATGTGACATTTAAATATCCTATAAGTTTACATATCATCATACAAGGTGAAAGATCATTGACATCTAATATTATTTATGCGGCCTTGGCAAGAAAATTAATGCGTCAAGGCAGTAGGGCATACCTTGCTCACATAGTTGATAAACACTTGAAGAGTCCTTGTATCAAGGACATAGCTGTTGTATGTGATTTTCCAGAAGGTTTTCTTAAAAACCTTCCTGGATTGCCCCAGGAAAGAGAGGTTGAATTTCCAATCGAGCTTATTCCTGGATCTGCCCCTATTTTCATCACTTCTTATAGAATGGCTCCAGCAAAATTAAGAGAATTGAAATATGAAATGCAAGAACTTCTTGAGAAAGGTTTTATTCCACCTAGTGTTTCTCCTTGGGGAGCCCCTATTTTATTTGGAAAGAAGAAAGATGTCACTCTTAGGCTTTGTATTGACTATAAACAATTGAATAGAATAACAATAAAGAATAAATATCCACTATCAAGGATTAATGATTTGTTTGACCAACTGAAGGGTGCTAAAATATTCTCGAAGATCGATTTAAGGTATGTATATCACCAACTGCGTGTTAGAGAGAATGATATTCCTAAAATAACTTTTAGAACTCGGTATGGTAATTATGAATTTTTGGTGAGGCCATTCGAATTGATAAATGCTCCTGCGGTGTTCATGGATCTAATGAATCGAGTATTCAAGACTTATCTTGATCAGTTTGGGTTGTTTTTATAGATGATATTTACATATATTCCAGAAGTAGTGAAGACTATGATAAACACCTCCGGATTATTTTGTAGATTTTGAAGGACAGAGAAATTTATGCTAAACTTTTTAAGTGTGAATTTTGGCTTTATGAGGTGTCTTTTTTGGGACATGTTGTATCAAGTGAAGGCGTGAAGGTAGATCCTAGTAAGATACAAGCAGTTGATGAAGGGAGACCTCCTAAAAGTTTGACTGAGGTAAGAAGTTTCTTGGTCTTAGCAGGATACTATAGGACATTTGTGAAAGGCTTCTCCATTATTGCCTCCCCTTTGACTAAACTCTTGCAGAAAGAAGTAAAGTTTATTTGGAATGAAAAATGTCAAGAGTACTTTGAAACTCTCAAATCCTTGCTGACTCAAGCACCTATACTTACTCTACCAATTGAAGGAAAGAATATGTAAAGCACAGTGATGCTTTTTACAATGGTCTAGGATGTGTTTTGATGCAAGAAGGGAAGGTAATATCTTATGCCTATCGGAAATTAAAACCGCATGAATTGAATTATCCTACTCATAATCTTGAACTTGTTGTTATAGTGTTTTCTTTTAAAATATGGCGACTTTATTTGTATGGAGAGAAATTTCATATATTCACAGATCACAAGAGCTTAAAGTACTTGGGTACTCATAAGGAGCTGAACCTAAAACAGCCTAGATGGCTTGAACTCATCAAGGATTATGACTGCACGATTGATTATCATCCAGGTAAAGCTAATGTGGTTGTCAATGCCTTTAGTCGAAATCCTTCGCAAGCATTTCTTTGAGTCCTTTGACATTGCTCCTTGAGTTATGTCATATTCGGGGAGCACCCCCTAGAAGTAACATGGAGTACTTGACCTCTAGGAGGTCTTATACAAGTCCATAGTTATCATTCATCGCATTGTCATTATAAATTTAGCGAAAAATTTGAAACTTTTCATAGCACATCATATGCTAGAAAATTTATATCATCTGTATTTATAAATATCATTAGTACATATTTAGACCTTAAGTCTCTTTCCATCCTAGACGCAACATAATAAGAGTAGAATAGGGACACGACCCTTATAACACAATACACAACTATACAATTCATAAGACTTTAAAGGAAGCTGAACATTAGGATATCCTTGGACATAAGGATTCCTTTCCTTGAGCTTGGGAATCAAATATCATGCTCCTCAATCTTATAGACATCCTTTAAGCATCCATAACCTACAATTTGTGTAAAAAGTAGAGATGAATTGAGTTAGTACAAGAATGCACTAAGTATGACAACCATGCAAGAACATGCATTTAAAAGGGACATTTTCTTGAAATCACACTTCATGCCTTTTTGAGTATATCTTCATAAAACCTTTATACAATAACATTTATATCATTCACATACTTCATATAGACATATTCAAAGTCCAAATATCATATAAGATCACACATTGAATTTAAGCCACATTTGAGGTCACTTTACAGTGAGCTCTTTTCACATTACAGTGAATCTTTTCCTTTTAAGTCATCAACCTCCCAAGTAACCCTCTAGTGATACTTGGTTCAATGCATCACCTTAAGGTCACAAGGAAAACCATACATACAACTTACACAAGCTAAAATATATCGTCGTAGAAGTATAGCCCATTACAAGACACATTCAAGTCAAGACAATAAGGCATTACAGTGAGCCTTACTCATTCTTCACATATACCAATTTCACTTCACATAGAATATTCACAGACCTTACTCACAATCCCAATATAATTCTACTAGTGCAATGTACATGTGAAGTCCCATAACCTCACACATACTTAGTAAACCTATCATGAGACCACAAGGCCTTAACATCCAATTCATACATCAACATAGTAAGAGAAGACAACTTCATTTATGTCAAGCAAGACCTTCATCATATAGTCAATAAGACCACCATTATGCATATCATCTCATCATGTAGACACTAACAAAAGGTCATGCAAGAGAACCATAACATATGCACATACATTAGGCCACCTTGGTAGAACTCCCTTAGATATCTACTTGTGCAATGTCTAGGTGGGTTCATTACTTCCACCTATCCTAAGTATATTCCCTTAGGTTATCCTAGTTAGGGTCCTTAGTCATTTACTTCCATAGTCCATTTTACTTTGGGGAAACTATAGCCTTAACCGACAGTAAGATCATGGGTGTTAAACATGGAATTTGGTGTTGTAGAGCCTTTCACCAATGGAAGATGTTCCACTTAGACAAAGTAGAACCTTAACACATATCCTAGCATCCTAAATGAATTCACTTTCTAGATCCTATGTGGCAAGCATAGTTTATGGAACTAATAGATAGTTATGATCCCTCTACATGCCATTTGTCAATTGGGGCCTCATCTCATGACAAAACATGTGTGAACCTTCCTCAAAGGGAAGCCACAACCTCATGTGGGTCAATAGGTGAATATTCCCCTAAGGGAGGTGAACACTCTATAAGGAACAAATGGTGAATCATTCTCCAAGAAAAGCCAACACCTCTCATTGTCAAGTTCACTCGGTGCTAACTTAAGTTCCCTTTATTGGAAAGCCTTTATTACATTGTTCCATAAAACATAGGCTTAGGATATTTCTTCCTTAGATGCTTATAGCATATTCAATCACCTATATAGTATTAGAGTACTCTTGAGCACACCTTTCAAGGACCCTCTATTGACTAGATCTTAGTTCATGTGTGTGTATACTTATATGTGAGCAAATCTTTCACATAACAAATAAATGTCACACATGTTCATATATCAATGCATGAGTCTATAGGTATAATATATGAGAAATCCTTTCATATAAACGCACTAAGATCCTATCAAGGTACACACGTGCAATGCATAGACAAGGTCTCATACCCATGCCTATACTAGTACACCTATCAAGTCATCCTAGTTAAGGGATACATAACATTCTTCACATACATATATTTTACATGCATAGTTGTAGACACTAGTGAATATGAGAACTACCTTTCATTAGACATCATGACCTATACTACATTATAAGCATGCATAATGTGTGAGTGTGTGTACATTGGTCAACATGATCACATAATGGATATTAACAACACTGTGTAACATTCCAGAAAATGTACTTGTCTAGTGAAGAGTCTATTAGGTTTTAAGAATACGTGTTGGTGTACATAGGAATCCCCATTGTCCAATATTGAGTAATATTGAATATTGGCTTAAGGGTGTTAGCCAAATTTTATGTATTAAAAGTAACTTAACATACACTCCAATCCAAGCTTGTTTAGGAATTGTACCTGCAATAAAGACCCTAAGCTAAAATACTTAATTTCTTCAATTCTTATTTTCATCGCTATGCAACCTTTACTACATTATAAGCATGCATAATGTTTGAGTGTGTGTACATTGGTCAACATGATCACATAATGGATATTAACAACACAAGTCAACTTCATATTACACTTAATCCTCCTAACTTTGGCTATTCATGCATTCACATATGGGTACATCGTTAAGGGATTATTAACCATTTTCATTCATCAATGGCAGAACCAACTTTTTACGCTGGCATAGAAATACATAGGCTTATACAATATCCATACAACCTAGATCACAACTACAATAAGAAAGTAGGCATAAGCTTCACATAGTGTGATCATCATAGCCACATATTCATATATTCATAAATTTTCCTTGAAGGCAATAATCCCACATATATATATTGACAAGAAGTAAACACCGCCACCATAAGTGGACCATATCAAAC
This sequence comes from Solanum lycopersicoides, assembly GCA_022817965.1. Lineage (NCBI taxonomy): Eukaryota > Viridiplantae > Streptophyta > Magnoliopsida > Solanales > Solanaceae > Solanum > Solanum lycopersicoides. The sequence continues at coordinate 70,089,544 of CM040622.1, read as the reverse complement.
AATGTCATACAAGGTTTCATCAATAATACTATAGAAAAGTCGAGAAGTAAAAGAGAGTAGAGAAATTCTTACCAATCCTTTGGCCTTTGGTAATCATTGACCATTACTACTCTTTAATCAACAATTCAAGTATAGGACAATAGCTAAAGTACCATGATCATAGATGAAGTCATGTATAAGCTACTACAACGTCATGCCACAACTAGTACAACACATTAACATACTAGAACGTAGAAGGACTTAGACCATTAACCAATTTCACTTGCATGGATCATAAATCATATTTCATCAATAGAACCAATCAATGGCAATAGCTTAATATACACTTAACATAACGAAATCATGCTTAAATCCCTACAAGATAAAGATACTAACATAGGCATTAAACTATCAATTCAATAGAGAGTAGAGAAAACAGGCAATGCTACTGATTCCATAAAGCCTTGATCATCAACCATATATTTAAAAAATATATAAATTTTAGGCAGTATCCAAATAGATCATTAATCAAAAGGAATAATGCTTCATCTAACCTAAAATCGAGATCACATCACATACATAGTATTATCAATCAATATACTAGAAGAACCTAGATCAATTCATACCAAACCTTCTTTACTTTGATCATACGAGATTTATATTTACAATTCAATCATGATATCAACCTAAGGCAGTAGCTACAAGCATCTTAACATAATCAACTTCCACTTTATACCTTTAAAGATCAATGTTACAGTGATCTCATAAAGGTCTAAGCTAGGCTTGTTCAAATCTTCATACATTGATTGCATGGATCCTTCATCATCAATTCATCATCAATACACATAAATAACAGTAGATATAAGCAATTCAACATAAGAGAATCACAATTTAACCAATAACAAGCCATGATGACAATGCCCATGCAAGGTCTAAATCGAGTTTGGGAAGGGACATGGCTTCATAATGCAATTGAATTAAAATTCACGTTAAAACCAGTATATTTTCATAAATTCATCATGATTAATCCATTAAAAATGCTTTTATAAAGAACCCATGGCTAGATTGAAGAAGAAGAGATTTGATCATGAAACTTCTTTGAAAACTTTGAGATTAACTCTCCAAGCGAAAGGTTAATTAGAAATGAAGGATCACCATACCTTTATATACATGAAAACCTCTAAAATTTGATGAACAACCCATAGGAATCCAACCTCAAAGATGTTCTTGAGATTCACCTTCAATGGAGGTTTCTAGGGAGAATTGGTTTTGGAGGGAAAGATTAATTTGTGTAGAAGGGATTGGGAATAGGTTGTTGAAGATTTTGATAAGTTATATACACCCAAAAATCACCACAAATGTCATGTATGGTCAGATTAATACGTGGGGTGAATTTCTCATACACCTGTTTAATCAAACAGTCGCTAGGGCGCAGTTGCAGGCCACCATCGACGGCCACCATCGACGCCCAGTAAGTCCATCGACGGGTCGTCTGTGGCTTCAGTCGATTGGATCCTGGGCTGTTCTTAGGTTGAGCCTTGTCCAGGATAAGTGACCATTGACGAATTCACCACCAACATGTCATTTGTCAACAAACGGGGCGCCGTTTGGTTCAGTTGATTGACACTACGAAGGTAGTGTCTCGACAGCCTTTGGGTCCTTCTTGTGGGACCTTTTACGGGGCCCTTGGGAAGTCGTACCCTGGCATTTTTAACATACATAGAAACCTTAACAAGTTGTAGACCTACCACATCAGTTTCACCCAAAACAAATACTTGCAACAGGACCAAACATACTAGGCCCCATCAAGACACACACATATATGTCTCAAGGACTAACTTTCGAACGTCTTAGACGTTCTTGGACGTTTGACCTCCAAAATTCATGAAACTCCATATACTTCCTATAAACATCATTATAACTCATTTTAAGACTTCATAAGCTCATGTAATACAAATATAAGCACGTATAGACACATGAGACACATAGGTGACTAGTCCTCGAACGTCTTGGTTGTCCCTTGACGTTTGACTTCAGAATCACCTCAAACTTTACACACTGCCTCAATACCATATTTTAAACCATTTTAGGACCTTATACCATCAGGATTAACATGTTAGGCTCTAGACACCCTAACTCATTTTGGGGGTCTTACAAGTTAAAAGTCATGAATGTTTGTATTACACCTGATTCAAATAGTTCAGTTATTGCTAATTTGCAAGTAAAGACAGTATTACTTGAACAAGTGAAGGAAGAACAAAAGTTAGATGAGAAACTTGTAAAATTGACTAGAGAGGTCCAAAATGGGGAAAAGCTTGATTTTACATTACTACAGGATGGTGTCTTACTTTATCAAAAAAGGTTATGTGTCCCTAATGATGACAAATTGAGGAGAGAAATATTAAAAGAAAAACATACTTCACCATATGCAATGCGTACTGAAGGTACAAAGATGTATCATAACATCAAAGAAAATTATTGGTGGAATGATATAAAGAGAGAAATTGTGGAGTTCATTTCAAAATGTTTGGTTTGTCAAAAAGTAAAGGCAGAACATCAAGTACCGGTAGGTTTACTATAGCACTTGTCGATGCCGGAATGGAAATGGGATATAATAACTATGAACTTCGTTTCTGGACTTCCTCGCACTCAGAAAAATCATGATGCAAAATTGGTGATTGTAGATAGGCTAACAAAGAGTGCTCACTTCTTAGCAATCAGGATAGATTACTACTTGAGAATTTAGCCGAGTTGTACATTAATGAGATTGTACGACTACAAGGGATCCCGGTGTCTATTGTATCTGACCGAAACCCAAGGTTTACATTTAGATTTTTGGAAAATTACAGGAAGTTTTGTGTACAAAACTGAAATTTATCACTTTGTTCCATACTCAGACATACGACCAATGGAAAAGAGTGATATAAATTTTGGAGGATATGCTTCGAGCTTGCATTATGGTGTTTGAGGGTAGTTGGGACAAACACTTGGCTTTGATAAAATTTTCTTATAATAATAACTACCAATCAAGTATTGGAATGTCTCCCTATGAAGCCTTATACGGAAGAAAATGTCGGATCCCTTGGAGTGAAATTGGTGAAAGAAAGTTTATTAGTCCAGAAATGGTGCAACAAATAGAGGACAAGGTGAAAATTATCAAGTATCGTTTAAATATTTCATTGGATAGACAAAGGTCGTACGCTGATCTAAAGAGGCATGACATTGAATATCAAGTTGGAGATAAAGTATTCTTAAAGGTGTCTCCATGGAAATGATTATGAGATTTGGCCAAAACGGAAAACTTAGTCCCCGATTTATTTGACCTTATGAGATACTTGAAAGGGTCGGACCAGTTATATATAAATTGGCTTTACCACCTGAGTTAGAAAAAATCCTCAATGTCTTCCATGTTTCTATGCTTAGAAGATACCGTTCTGATCCATCTCATGTTCTTCCAGTTGAATCTATTGAGATGAATCCTGACAATGATGTATAGTGAAGAACCTATCCTAATTCAAGCTCAAGAAGTAAAGCAGCTTAGGAACAAGAGAATCCCCTTAGTAAAGGTACTTTGGATGAACCATTCTGGAAAAGAAGCTACATGGGAGAGAGAAGAAGACATGAGGAGACAATATCTGCACTTGTTTCGGGATTTGTCTAACATAAATTTTGAGACAAAATTTCTTTAAGGGGGAGAAATTTATAACACCCCTAAGCTACTAGAACATTATTTAAATGTCTATAGATCATTTCTTAGTTAATATAATGTGTTTTATTCTCATTTTGGGAACTTGAAATTTTGTCATAATTGAAAATGTGCCTAACATAAATTGTTATCGCAATTTATGGTATTGTATGGGGGTATTTATGTAAATTGATAATTAGAATTGCATATGAATTGGAAGTTAGGGAATCAGGTATATACATATAGTTATATATGTATGCTTTTTGGGCAGCCTACTTTTATTAGGGCAGCGCCTATGAAGGACATGTGTACATGTGATGAGGATCACATTTCTAACTATATATTTTTATATTCCCTTTTGATTGAATTCATTTCCCCTCAAGTATAAGAACATTATTACATTAGCAAAACAGTTTTTCTTCAAGATCAAAAGAAAAACTAGGTCCTTTTGGATTGAATCCAACACACACACACACTTCATCTTGGTAAGTGACAAAGAATTTATTTTAATACTCGGTAGTGTTTGGTAGTTTAATCATATCTCGTTCAATATAACTTTGTTTACAGTGAGTAAATATGATTTGGATAGATAATGTGTAATTCTACAACTCTTATCCTTTTGGAAAACTCTAATTCTTCTTTTATGGATTCGAAATATGGGATGCAACATTTGACAAGTTCTGTCCAGCTTCTTGAATTAGAAATCATGTATGTTCAACTGTTAGTATTTTGATTATATCTTTTTGTACAAAACGTATTTTGAGGTGATTCTTAATTATTTGCAAGATTAATAGATGTATCTACCTCTTTTATGAAAGATATAAAGTCCAGCTTTTCCGTATCCTGTTTCAAAACTAAGTTGCGACATGAAGTACTTTTGTTGGACAGAATCGCTGTTATGGGAGCTTATTCGTATTTGTATAGGCTAGGCTTACTTGTGATGATTATCCTGTTTTACTTCGACATTATTGAGATACTAGGAATTAAATAAGTTATTTTATTGTATTTTTAAGGTTGTATATACTCGTGAACAAGTTGAGGACCTTCATACGTTGGTTGGTCTGCGGTTTGAACTCTTGAAGTCGTGTTGGACTGTTTCTTTGCTAACATTGAGGTTTGTGTATAAAATTATACTTGTACTATTTTTACCTACTGGTATATCTGAAATATTATCTTGGAGCCTTGGTTACCTCTTGTAAGTTTGCATTGTCGTGTTGTGGTCATTTTTTATGTTAAAGACTCTTGTGTAACTCGCCCACTTGTCCTTCTAGTGGATGTAACTTTGTCACTATTCGCATGCCTCTTGATTCGGATCATTGGACATATTCACTATAGATTTTTAGTTTGTCTTAAGTATGGGAGTTTTCCATTTTAAATACGAACTAAAAAGCCATTTTTAATATGGTTCTTGGTTCTCTTGATTATTGGGCTTTGACAATTTTTGATACAGGGCCTCGACCCTACTTGTTTCTGCTCGTGCTTGGTGTGAAGACATGATGTATATATTGGGCGAGTCTTGTTGCTGAACCTCTAGGAAAATTCTTCCATAAATGTTATTGACATTTGGAGCTTTAATTATCCAACTTGATACTCGTTGTATATTTACTTGAATTACTGATTATATTTCAATTATGCTGCCATTGATTTGAGAATGATGACTTGGTGAATCTAAGGGCGCCAGATCTATAGCTTTTACACCACTAAGCTTTATGCTTAGCGATCATAGGGAATGATTGAGAGGACGCTTATAGGTGGTCATTGAAGATGGAGATTTTGAAAGCCTTAAAGAAATATAACACTTGCATATCGGCATATATCTATTTATTATAAACCTTGGGACTTGTGCACGATCTATTGTGTTGTATATTTACATGAGATTTTGAGGGATGATTTGGTCATGTCACTATGAGTTGTAATATAAGTATGACTATACGTTTTTATCTTTTTGGTGTGTGTAAACCCAAGTCTTCTAATATTAATTTACTATATGTTTTTAAGTTGTTTGAGGCATGAACATGCTGATTTTTGCTACATGGAAGTTGGTAATACTATTGTTATTTCATTATTGAACGTTAGGATAAAATATGCATGAAACTTTGACAATTATTTGCTTAACAGATTTTGGAAGGTTTTTTCATTGTTAGTTAAAATGTCGTGCCATATAAATTTTGACCTCATTTAAAGATTTAAAACGGGAAAGATGCACATCCATAACTAAATATTCATTATAAATCTAATCCCTCAACTAGATAAAAAAATTAGTATACCTTCGTTAATCTCTTTTAAATGTCACAAGCATTAAATTAGGTTTCTTGTCAAATTGTAGTATCTCTAGGAAAGGGGCACTACACATAGCATATTCAAGCACCATCTAGTTTAGGGTACTCTTGGGAACACCTTCCAAGCGCCCCTCGATTGACTAGATCATCATACATGTGTGTGTGTATATATGTGAGCAAACCTTTCAATTAGGGCCACACATGTTCATACATAATGCATAAGTGTATTTATGAGAAATTCTTTCATATAAACACATTAAGACACTATGCATATTCATAACATAGCCATGCATTCATATGCATGTACATAAAAAACCAAACCTAGGAACTGTCCTATCAAGGCACAGATGTGCAATGCATAGATAAAGTACCATACCCTTGCCCATACTAGTACAACTATCAAATAATCCTAGTTAAGGATACATAACATACTTCATAGATACTTATACTTTACATGCATAGTACTAGACATTAGTGCATATGATAATACCCTTTCATTTAACACCATGAACCTATACTACTTGTATGCATGCATGAAGTGTGAGTCTGTAAATTGGTCAAAATGATCACCTAATGGATATAAAAAATACATTGAGGTGGCCACCCTCTTAGGACCACATTGCACAACCAAGCATAGACCACACAACACATAATAGCATAGGAGACACGCTAACTTCACATTACGCTTAAGACTCCTAAGCTTAGCTATTCACACATTCATATAGGGGTACATAGGTAAGGGTCACCAATAATTATTACTTTATAAAAGGCAGCACATATACATAAACCTAACATAACCATTCACATGCTCATAACATTAGCAATACAACCTAGATCATAGCTAGAATAGGAAACTATGCATAGGCTTCACATAGTGTGATCATCATAACCACACACTCATATAACATAAGGTTGCCTTCAAGTCCATAATCAACACACATATATATATTGACAAGAATTAAACACCGCTACCATAAGTGGACCATACCACACAATGCCATCCAAGGTCAATTCTATCCACAATACCATAGAAAAGTAAAGAAAGTAGGCAATCTTAAAAATTCCTCAACCTTTGATCATCATTGATCAATACTCCGTTTTAATCAACAATTCAAGTATAGGGCAGTAGCTAAATGTAATTTAACATAAACGAAATCATGCATTAGACTCTACAAGATCATGCTACTAACAAGTACACTACATCACCAATTCACCAAAGAGTAGAGAAACATAGATCACTCACAAATTTCCCTTTCCTTGAACATCAATCATAATTAATGAACAATATACATGTAGTACAGTATATAAAGATATAATAACCTAAACTAACTCATTCTTAATCTACCCTAGAATTGAGATCACATCATGTACATTACATTATATATCTATAGGCTAGAAAAACAGTAACACTCTGGAAATGGGGTGTGCGATGCGAGTCTGACATGGGGTGTGCGATGCGAAAAAGATTGGGACATGGGGTGTGCGATGCGAGTCTGACACGCAGGGTTCTGCCTCAAGATTTGAGAGGCAGCCTAGCGACGCGAGTCTGACACACACCTCACTACTTCAACCCAAAATTTAATTAAAATGACCTGATTTGGCCTCGCGACGCTCATCCTCTTCCCAGACGTTAAAGTCGTATTTTTGGTAATTTAACTTCATAAAAAGACCCATATAAGGTGAGGGTTTTTTGGGTAATTCATAGGACGACATATGGATATTAGGTCAGTTTTACACCACTTTTACACGTTCAAATCATATTCAAACAAAAATTCTCTCATCTCTCAAGAGCGCTCTCTTTTCCAAACTCCATTGAAGAACAAGAAGAGCTTAAAGAAGAAGACGAAGACTTCAACCTTTTCATCCAATTTTCATAGATGCTTCATCTATAAGGTATGATTTTTTCACTTTTGGGATTCCTTTCCCCAAGAGGTCCTTTCAAAGATAAATTTTCAAGAACTTCAAATGCTAGGGTTTTTACTCTACAAATGGATTTTCTTTCTAACTCTAGATTTATGATTCTCAATGAAAAACAATTGTTTTCTATGGTTAATTATGCATCTATTGTTGAGTGTTTGACTTGTAACAATAGATTTCGTGTGAATCATGTTGTTATCTAGATGATGGATTTGTATGGTTGTTTCTACTACTAGATGACATGCAATCGTAGGGATTGCAACTAAGACAAGAATGAACTCTTAAATGACCCTTTCCCTTATCCTATATTATGCATTGATCTTGTATATGATTTGAAGAGTTTTTATTGATTATTATATTGAGTATTTCACCATTTATGGTTATGAATGTTATAAGTTGAACGAAAGTTCTTGAATTAGGTTCTTGGAAGCAAGAGGTAAGTCTTCTAAAGTTGTGATTACAATATAATATTTATGTTAGCCTATAAATCATGATGCTATATTGTTGAAGTATGTATGATGTTGCTATGTGTATATGTTGGGCTATGAACATGTTGATTGTGAGATCATGATAAGAACACGAAAAAATGCAAGTTACGATATTCTCTTGTATGGTTTACACAAGATGATTATGCTATGTTAATCTCACATACAAAGGGTTATGATGAAAGGAAATTCTCATCTAATCCTAAAGAGATCATGATCATGTTTATACAAGGAGTTAATCTTCTATGACCTATGATAAGTTATGATAAAATACAACTTAAGGGTTATTCAAGAAAGGGTCTTAAGCTAAGCACCGATGAACTAGATATGAGAGGTGTCCCTTCCCTAGTTGGAAGGTAGGTTCACAATTACTCTCATGATATAGAGGCTTCCATGAAATGTGGAACTATAGGTCTCTAATATATCTCCTAGTTCTTGAACTATGTTGCCAGCATAGTATACTAGCTATTGAATCCACCTAGAAAGCTATGTCATGTTAGGTTTTACTTTGGCCGGTAGACAACTTCTTTCGGTGTGGGGTTTTATGACACCGGATTCCATATATATCTCACATGGTCTATGTCGGTTAAGGCCAATATTCCCTCATGTAAAACGAAAGACAAGTATATAGACATTGACTAGGGTGACTTGAGGAGTCTACTTAGTAGAGGTAGGGGTATGGGACTCTACCTAGACATTGCAAAAGTTGACTCTAAGGGAAGTCCTAGGAGATTATTCTTATGTAATATGATAACATGAAATATATATGTCTATGATACATTATGTTACTCTTATATGATGTTGGTTATTATGATGAACATGTTATTGGATTATATTGCTATATGAAGTGATGACTAATTATGTTACAAGTTATATGGAGTAGAGCTTTACTTATGGTGTCTTATCTTATCCACTTTGTTGTATGGGGTTATGGGGCTTCACATGACCATTGCACTTGTAGGTTGGTGATGAGATCATGGGTAAGTGTTTGTACGTGTGTTTATATGATATTTGAATGTGAAAATGTTAACATGACTCTATGATAATATGTCTTTAATTATGATCGTGCTCTAAGTTGATGGAATCCTTAATTTGTATATGTTATATGGTATGTGCATTGAAGACTTTCATATGACTTAGCATGTTTTCTAAAGAGATGATAAATGATCCTTTTTCATGCATTTCCTTATATGTTATGTGCATGTACCCATACTTAGTACATGTGGCGTACTAACCTCATTATTTTATATTACTACAACTGTAGTTTCGGCCATTGAAGTTTAAGGAGGTCGATTTAAAGAAGCTTGGAACTTTTTCTCCAAGTCTTGGTAGCTCCTCAATATTCGGGGATGCTATCTTTTCAACATTCTAGCTTACGCATATTTTTAGTAGTTTTAAGAATATGCTACTTCTATTATGTTCTTTTGATTCTTTTGTACTAAGATCTATAGGGCATAATTATTATTTATTGTCTAAGTCCATATTTGTAATAGATGGTTTTAATATATGTGAGACAAGTTTTTAGAATATCATATGTCATTATGAATGTTAAGTATGAAGACTAAGTATACTCCAAATAGAATGCAAAAGTTTTAAATTTTCCGCAATTTTAATTGATGATATGTTATGACGAACTCTAAGGGATTGTTTGAGTCCTCTGAGAGGACAACCACGCCGGTCGCATCTGCGGTGTACTCTTCGGGTGTGACAAACTTGGTATCAGAGCATGAGGTTAAATATCTTTAGGATCAATGTCTCACTAAACCACATTACCTAGTGTCTTGTTCATGGTTGTGAAGCGCACCACAACTATGGATGAAAGGCTATGTGATGACTAGGAAACTTCTCTTTTTCATACTCCTATGTTGTGCCTTTATTGTTTTGACACTATGCATCTTTTAGCATCTAATCCCTTTCTTGTGGTTATACGCGATGAACACAATAAGGACAGCCGCGAGGAGAGTAGGAGATGAGATTAAGAATGCGGGAGCTACTCCCCAAGGAAATCAAGTTCCTCCTCAAGTGTAACTTGCTGCAAATAATCATGTTTCGGTAAATCCTCCGGCTATGACAGATGTTGAGGTGAGGGCAGACCTGTTCCAAATTGCCCAAGCCATCACCCTCAAGCTCAGGCTATTACGGCACAAGCTAACATAGAGGTTGTTCCTCGAGATAATTAACATTCTAGTACTATGGCTAGCCATTTGAGAGATTTTACGAGGATGAATCCTCCTATGCACTTTGGATCAAATGTTGATGAAGACCCCCAAGATTTTCTTGATGAGGTCTACAAGATTTTGTTTGTTGTGGGGGTGAGTACTATTGAGAAGGCCGAACTTGCTGTTTATCAACTCAAGGACGTGGCTCAGACATGGTACAATGAGTGGAAGGATAGTAGGGCTTTAGGAGGTGGTTCTGTGACTTGGGAGATCTTCAAAAAGGTCTTTGTTGACAGATTCTTTCCAAGGGAACAAAGGGAAGCTAAGATAGAGGAGTTCATAAACCTTCATGAAGGAGATATGAGTGTCAAGGAATACTCCTTAAAGTTCATTAAGTTTTCCAAATATGCTTCCTCTTTGGTTTCTAATGATAGGGATGAGATGAGTCGTTTTGTAACGGGCGTGTCTGAGGAGCTTGAAGAAGAGTGTCGTCTAAGAAAGAGGAATAGGGAAGCTAAGAAGGCAAAATCTTTTGAAAGTGGTTCTTCTAAAAGAATGCTTGATGTTCAAGACAAACCTAAGTTCAAGAAGAGGATTTTGAATCAGGTTCCTTCAAATTTCTCCAAGAAGCGCAATAATAGAGGTTCTAATCCTACACCTCAAAATGGGAGAAATGTCGAGCCACCAAGATAAAGACTAACTTGAGATAAGTGTGGTAAGAAACATGTGGGTGAATGCCTTGTTGGAACTAACTGTTGTTATGGTTGTGGAAAAGGTGGTCATATGGTGAAAGTCAAGTAAAGGGGAATAGACAAGCTCAATCAAGCGGTCCTTTTTCGGAAGCTCCAAAAAGGAACCATTTTTATGCACTCAAGGCTAGGGGTGAAAAAGAAAGCTCTCTCGATGTTGTGACAGGTATGTTACAGGTTTTCACTGTTAATGTTTATGCTTTGCTTGACCAAGGTGCTACCCTTTATTTTGTTACACCTTTGGTAGCTAGGAAGTTAGATGTACTTCCAGATGTTTTGATTGAACCCTTTTCGGTTTGTACCCCAATAGGTTACTTCATAGTTGCAAAATAGTCTATAGGAATTATCATGTGATGCTGCCCAATATAGTTACTCTTGTTGATTTTGTAGAACTGGACATGTTTGATTTCGATATTATTTTGGGAATGGATTGGATTCATGATTGTTTTGCTTCTATAGATTGTAGAACAAGGGCAGTGAAGTTTCAATTCCCTAATGAACCCATTTTAGAGTGTAAAGGGGGAAATTCTATGCCAAGGGGTCAAATCATTTCTTGTTTAAAGGCTTGTAAGATGATAGGCTAGGGTTGTGTGTATCATGTGGTGAGGGTTAAAGACCTAGAATGTGAAACTCCTTCTATTGAGTTAGTCCTTGTAGTGAGAGAATTCCTAGAGGGTTTTGCTAATGACCTTCCAAGAGTTCCTCCCTAATGGGAAATTGACTTTGGCATTGATTTATTACCGAATACGAATCCCATTTCAATTCCTCCATATAGGATGGCTCTGGCTGAATTGAAAGAGTTGAAGTTCCCTCAAAGATTTACTAGACAAGGGTTTCATTAAACCTAGTATTTCTCCATGGGGTGCTCTGGTCTTGTTTGTTAAGAAGAAGGATGGGTCCCTTAGAATGTGCATTAAGTATTGCCATCTCCATAAGGTCACCATAAAGAACAAGTATCCTCTCCCTAGGATTAATGATCTATTTGATCAACTCCAAGGTGCTAGTTACTTTTCCAAGATTGACTGAAGGTCGGGAAATCATCAACTTACGCTGAGAGGTGAAGATGTTCCCAAAACAGATTTCCGAACTAGATATGGTCATAATGAATATCTAGTTATGTTTTTGGATTAACGAATGCCCCAGTGGCGTTTATGGACCTAATGAATAGAGTTTTCCGAGATTACCTCGACTCATTTGTGATTGTGTTCATTGATGATATTCTGATATACTCCAAGAATGAAGATGAGCATGAGAGTCACTTGAGATTAGCCTTGAAAGTCCTCAAAGAACACCAACTTTATGCCAAATTTAGCAAGTGTGAATTTTGGTTAAGGTCGGTTGCTTTTCTTGGCCATATTATCTCTGGTGATGGTGTAGAGGTTGATCCAAAGAAGAAGGATGCAGCCAGAAATTCGCCTAGACCTTTGACTCCCATAGACATAAGGAGTTTCTTGGGTCTAGCCGGCTATTATAGAAGATTTTTTGATGGATTTTTGTCCATTTCTTCTCCTTTGACAGCTTTGAACCAAAAGAAGTGAAGTTTGGGTAGTCGAAAGCTTGTGAGAAAGGTTTTCAAGAGTTGAAAGATAAGCTTACCTCCGCTCCGGTGTTGACCTTACCGGAGGGCAATGAAGGCTTTGTAGTGTATTGTGATGCTTCTCGAGTGGGATTGGGATGTGTCCTCATGCAGCATTGTAAGGTGATAGCTTATGCTTCTAGGCAACTCAAAGTTCATGAGAAGTATTACAAAACTCATGGTCTTGAGTTAGCAGTTGTAGTTTTTGCCTTAAAAATATGGAGACACTACTTGTATGGTGTGCATGTTGATGTGTTTACTGACCATAAAAGTCTTCAATATGTGTTTACACAAAAGAAATTAAACCTTCGACAGAGAAGATGATTAGAATTGTTGAACGATTATGACATGAGTGTCCTTTACCACCCTGGCTAGGCCAATGTGGTTGCGGATGCTTTGAGTTGTATGTATATGGGTAGTGTGTCTGATGTGGAAGAAGAGAAGAGAACTTGTGAAAGATGTTCATAGGTTGGCTCGATTAGGTGTGCGGTTAGAAGATTCTCCAAATGGTGGATTTATGGTCCATCATAACTCCGACTCATCATTAGTGGTTGATGTGAAATCTAAGCAGCATCTTGATCCACTATTAATGGAATTGAAGGAATCGGTACTTGGTAAGCTCAATGAGTCATTCTCCCAAGGGGTGATGATGTTCTTAGGTACAGAGGGAGATTATGTGTACCGGATGTTGAGGATTTGAGAAATCGAATTCTAGAAGAAGCCCATGGTTCTCGCTATTCTATACATCCGAGTGCCACCAAATCTATCATGACCTTAGAGAAATCTATTGGTGGGATGGTTTAAAATGGGACATAGTAGAGTTTGTTGCTAACTGTCCAAACTTCCAACAAGTTAAAGCTGAGCATCTTAAACTGGGTGGTTTAACCCAAATTATGGATGTTCCTACATGGAAGTGGGTAGACATCAATATGGACTTTTTTGTTGGGTTGCCTCGAACCCGAAAGCAAAATGATTATATATGGATTATTTTGGATAGGTTGACCAAATCTGCCCATTTTATTCCTGTTATGTATACATATACTGCCGAAGATTATGCAAGAATCTACATTAATGAGATTGTGAGTCTTCATGGGATTCCTTTGTTCATCATTACAGATAGAGGTGCCCATTTCACTTCTCATTTTTGGAAGGCTTTTCATCCTCAGACGGATGGTCCAGCGGAGCGTACCATTCAGACCCTTGAGGACATGTTAAGAGCATGTGTCATTGATTTCAAGGGAAGTTGGGATGATCACTTACTTTTGATTGAGTTCTCTTACAACGGTAGCTATCATTCTAGCATCTCCATGGCACCTTTTGAAGCTCTTTATGGTAGAAGGTGTAGATATCTGATTGGATAGTTAGAGGTTGGTGAGTCCTCAATCCATGGTCCAGAGATTATCTATGAGGCTATAGAGAAGGTTCGAATCATAAGAGGTATATTGAAGACAACCTACAGTCGGCAAAGGTCGTATGCCCACAATAGAAGAAGAGATCTTGAGTTTGAAATAGGTGATCATGTATAATTGAAGATTTCACCTATAAAAGGGGTGATGAGATTCGGTAAAAAGGGGAAGTTAAGTCCTCGGTATGTTGGTCCTTATGAGGTTTTACAACGAATTGGGAAGGTTGCCTATGAGTTGAAACGACCTAGTGAACTAGTTTCAGTTCAGATAGTGTTTCATATTTCTATGCTCAAGAATTTATGCATAGGCGAACCTGTGTCTATTATACCTATTGAAGGTTTAGGGGTGGATGAGAACCTCTCCTATTAAGAGGTTCCGATTAAGATCATAGATCTCCAAGTCAAGAAGTTAAGAAACATGGAGGTTTCCTCTGTAAAAGTTCTATGAAGGAACCATCTTTTCGAGGGTGCAACATGAGAGGCTGAAGCCGACATGAAGTCCCGCTACCCTCATCTTTTTACTCCTTAAGGTTATACATTCATCTTAATAGATAAAGTAATGCATAATCATGAAATTGACTTTTGCTAGATAGGTGCATGTTTTGGTAAAAGGTAGTACCAACTAGAGTTTTTAGAAAATGCCTTCATACTCTATTCTTGCACTTATGTGAAATATGTATGCATGTGCCTTCTTGATATTATATTGTTTTGTTGTTGTCTTAAGAATAAAATATAGCATAGTAACTCTTTGATGCATTTTGAGCTGATGATAAGGTTGAAAAGGAAATTCCTCATGTGTTATGAATTTGGAGCTCTTACACGTTTGTGCATCATGAATTGAGTGCTATGTGTAATGTTGTGGTATGTGTTGAAAGGTGTTGTGAATTACTCCTATGAGTTGTGACTCAGTATTATGTTATGTTATATGTTGATTGGGCTGCTAGTATTGAGTGTATTCTTACCCTCCAAAAGATATTAGTATCATTCGGGGACAAATGTTCCTAAGGGGGGTATAATGTAACACTCCGGAAATGTCATGACTTAGACTAGAGCTTAATCTATTAAATAATGTTTACAATGATGTTTACAGACCTATATTAAGGTGATAAACTCATTTGGAATAGGTTAGAGCCAAAACAACAAAGAAAGACCTTGACGTCCGGAAACTAGCTAATTTGAACTAGTTGACGTCCCTATATTTGGTGAAGGTTTCAAAGTGTCAAATGGAGTCTAAAACTTGTAAAGAGACTTTGGATATGTAGTATCTAGTAGAAAGGGTCAAAAATTTTGTTAACGACACCCCAACAACCGCCCAAAGGGTCCTTCGGGAGTACCCCAACAAGGGTAGGTAGGCTTCCAAAGCAGCCTGCGCGAACAAGATTGGGACATGGGGTGTGCGACGCGAGGCGAACACGCAGGGTTCTGCCTTAAGATTTTAGAGGCAGCCTCGCTATGCGAGGCTTACATGCACCTCACTGCCTCTACCCAAAATTTAATAAAAATGATGGGATTTGGCCACGCGACGCGCAGCCACTTCCCAGAATCGTTAAAGTCGTATTTTTGATAATTTAACTTCATAAAATTACCCATTTAAGTGGAGAATCTTTTGGGTAATTCATAGGACGACTATATATGGATATTAGGTCTGTTTTAGATAACTTTTACACGTCCAAATCAGATTCAAACAAAAATTCTCTCATCTCTCAAGAACGCTTTCGTTTCCAAACTCCATTGAAGAACAACAAGAGCATAAGGAAGAAGAAGAAGACTTCAAGATTTTCATCCAATTTTCATGGATCCTTCATCTATAAGGTATAGGTTTTTCACTCTTGGGATTCCTTTACCCAAGAGGTCCTTTCAATGATATGCTTTCAAGAACTTTATATACTAGGGTTTTTACTCTACAAACGGATTTTCTTCCTGACTCTAGATTTATGATTCTCGATTAAAAGAAATTGTTTTCTATGGTTAATTATGCATGTATTGTTGAGTGTTTGATTTGTAATGATAGATTTTCATGTGAAGCATGTTGTTATCTATATGATGGTTTCGTATGGTTGTTTCTACTACTAGATGACATGTAAACGTAGGGATTGGAACTAAGACTAGAATGAAATCTTAAATGATCCTTTCCCTTATCCTATATTACACATTCATCTTGTATATGATTTGAATATTTATTCTAGATTATGATATTGAGTATGTCACCATTTATGGTTATGAATGTTGTAAGGTGAACGTAAGTTCTTGAATAAGGTTCTTGGAAGCAAGAGGTAAGTCTTCTAAAGTTGTGATTACTCTGCAATATTTATGTTAGCCTATAAATAATGATGCTGTGTTATGGAAGTATGTATGATGTTGCTATCTGTATATGTTGGGCTATGAACATGTTACTTGTGAGATCATGATAAGAACACGAAAAAATGCAAGTTACGATATTCTCTTGTATGCATTACACAAGATGATTATGCTATGTTAATCTCACATACGAAGTCTTATGATGAAAGGAAATTCTCATTTAATCATAAAGATCTCGTGATTATGTTTATGTAAGAATTTAATATAATATGTCCTATGATAAGTTATGATAAAAGACAACTTAAAGGTTATTCAAGAAAGGGACTTAAGATAATCACCGATGAACTAGATATGAGAGGTGTCCCTTCCCTAATTGGAAGGTAGGTTAACAATGACTCTCATGAGATAGAGGCTTCTATGTAATGTGGAACTATGGATCTCTAATATGTCTCCTAGGTCTTGAACTATGTTGCCACAATAGGATACTATCTAGTGGATCCACCTAGAAAGCTATGTCATGTTAGGTTCTACTTTGGCCGGTAGACCACCTTCTTTCGCTGTGGGGTTTTATGACACCGGATTCCATGTTTATCTCACATGGTCTATTTAGGTTAAGGCGAATGCTCCCTCATGTAAAACGAACGACAATTATATGGACAATGACTAGGGTGACTTGAAGAGTCTACTTAGTAGAGGTAGGGGTATGAGACTCTACTTAGACAGTGCACAAGTTCACTCTAAGGGAAGTCCTAGGAGATTTTTTTTATGTAATATGATAACATGAAAGATATATGTCTATGATACATGATGTTACTCTTATATGATGTTGGTTATTATGATGTACATGTTATTGGCTTATATTGCTATCTGAAGTGATGACTACTTATGTTACAAGTTATATGGAGTAGAGCTTTACTTATGGTCTCTTATCTTATCCACTTGGTTGTGTGGGGCTATGGGGCTTCACATGACCATTGCACTTGTAGGTTGGGGATGAGATCATGGGTAAGTGTTTGTACTTATGTTTATATGATATTTAAATGTGAAAATATTAACATGACTCTATGATAATATGTCTTTGATCATGATCGTGCTCTAAGTTGATGTAATACTAAACTTTTATATGTTATATAATATGTGCATTGAAGACTTTCATATGACTTAGCATGTTTTATAAAGAGATGATAAATGATCCTTTTCCATGCATGTCCTTATATCTTTTGTGCATATACCCATACTTAGTACATGTGGCATACTAACCCCATTATTTTATACTACTACAAATGTAAGTTACGACCATTGAAGTTTAAGGAGGTCAATTTGAAGAAGCTTGAAACTCTTTCTCCAAGTCTTTGTAGGTCCTCAATGTTCGGGGATTCTATCTTTTCAATATTCTAGCTTATGCAGATTTTTAGTTGTTCTAAGAATACGCTACTTCCATTATGTTGTTTGGATTCTTTTGTACTAAGGCCTATAGGGCATAATTATTATTTATTGGCTAAGTCCATATTTGTACTCTTAGATGGTTTTAATATATGTGAGACAAGTTTTTAGAATATCGTATGTCATTATGAATGTTAAGTATGAAGTCTAAGTATACTTCAAATAGAATGTGAAAGGCAAATTTTTTTGCAATTTTAACTGATGACATGTTATAAAGAACGCTAAGGGCTTGTTTGAGTCCTCTGAGAGGACGACGACACCGGTCGCATCTGGGGTGTACTCTCCGTGTGTGACAAGAACCTAGATCAATCCTTACCAATTCGATTGTATCTATTAACATTGGATCAATTACACCTAATTTATCATCACATTACAATGTTTACAATAGCTATGACAATTCATCATAATTGAATCTCATAACAATCATTTCATAATCAAGATCACAAGATAGTATATTATAGGATAATCTTATTCAAACCTACAAACCTTTATCCACATGGATCACTCATCAATAATTCACCATCAATACACATATTAGGTAGTAGATATAAGCATTTTAACATAATTGAATCACAATTCGATTTACACAAGATCAAGATCACAAAGCCCATGCATAGTCTAAATTGAGTTTGAGAGAGATCATGGGTTCAACAGGGAATTGGATTGAAAATCACATTCAAATCAGTAGCTAATCATCAATTCATTAACATTGTTCTCTTGAAATCAATTTGAGAAAGAACCCATGGCTAGATTGAAAAAGAAGAAGTTTGATCATGAATTTTCATTCAAAACGTTGAAAGGGACTCTCAAGGTTAAAGGTTATATAGAGATGAATTATCACCATAACTCATTGTAGAAAAAAAAACTGAAACTTGATTAATAACCCATGGTAATCCAAGGTCCAAGATGTTCTTGAGCTTCATCTCCAATAGAGGTTTCTAGAGAGGTTTCTTTTTTAGATGGAAGAGTCTAATTTGAAGAATGAACTGGGAATGGGGTTTTCATGTTTTAACTAACTTAATGTACCCAAAAAAAGGTAAGCAAACCGTCTAGGGTCAGGTTAGGAAGTGGGGTGAATTTCCCATTAACCCCATAAATGAAACAGCGTGCATGGCAGTTGACACAACCTGCATCGACGGCCATCAAAAGACGCCCCTTAGGCCTATCGACGGGCCATTTGTGGCCACCGTTATTTGGGTATGAGGTTTTCATTTGTCTGATCATTCTCCAGGCTAAGTTCCAATTGACGCCTCACCATCGACGGGGCGTACGTGAACCTACTGGCCGTCAATAGAGTGTCGTAAGTAGACACTGCCAAGGCAGTGTCTCGGTAGACTTTGAGTCCTCCTTGAGGGATTTTTGCGGGACCCTTGGGGAGTCGTACCCGGACATTTCAAATGTAAATATACACCTTGCCATGTCAAGGAACTTCCACATCAGTTTCACGACAAAAAAAAACTGCAACACATCTAAACATGCTAGGCACACTCAAGGTACACATCCACGTATCAAGGGCTATCTTTTGAACGTCTTGGACGTTCTTGGACGTTTGACATCCAAATGACTTCAAATCAATAATGCATACTTGAAAACACTTCGTTAACAAGCTTATAGGCATATATGAATCTCTAGATACCCTAACTCCTTTTGGGGGTCATACAAATATTTTATCCATTTTACCTCTTGAGATGGGTGCTACTTGTTAGTAAAAAATGATTTACTTAGTAGAAATCTCCTTATACCTTAACTATGCGCCCACGAAGGTGTAGCTATTGGATAATCCATGTAAATGCTAAAGAATATAACCCTACCTTAGGCAAGTAGGGATCCCTCATACGGTAGGGGTTAATATCGGGATTCCATGTCTAGCTCTCATGGTCTATGTAGGTTAAATCTAGACCCCTCAAATGAATGTAAATGAAATAATTCTTCTTAAGGGTGTAATACTTAGGGTAGGTGGTGGAATGGGACGCTACCTATCCATTGCACAAGTAGACATTTTGTGGGAGTCGTGGTGTGTCCTTATATGAAATGTATGAATGGGTCATGATATGATGTAAATGAAAGTAATGTGACTTTATGTTTAATGTTAAGGAAGCATGTTGATTTTGTGACATGTATTATGAATGATTAGTATGTGATGAATATGATGTGCCTATTCTAAGGTTATTCCTAAAGAGCACTAAGTAGAAGTGGTAGTATGGGATGCTACTTTCACATTGCACCAAGTGTAAATTAGGGGTTTCCTTGGAGGATGGTTCTTAGGTGAAGTTCCTAAGTATATGAATGTTATAGTGTCTTTGATATTTAATGGTGACTTGTATAAATGAAATGAAGTATGCTTATCCTTAGTAGTATTAAGGATCTCTTAAGTATGTATTGATTGGGGAGTAACTCTAGTTGTAATATGAGGCTAGAATACAAAGAAACCCTCGATATTCCTTGACCATGTGCCTACATGGGATGTGTCCTAGTTCTACCATTGGCAAGTAGAACACCCTCCATCAGAGTAGGTTTATGACTCCGGATTCCATGCCTAGCTAGTATTGTCTATATTGGTTATTGCCTATTCTCATCATGTGGGATAAATGGTAGTGTTGGATAAGTATTATGACGTTTAGGTAGTTGAATGGGAAGCTATCTAGACATTGCACAACTAGTCTTTGAAAATATTCGTGTATGAGTGCCCTAGGTCTTCTTCAAGACTATTATGTGAACATCCTTAAGTGTTTAATGTATCTTAAATGGTGTAATGAGCAGAATGACTTAAGTAAAGGAATGCTAATTAAAAAGTACTTATCTAGAGTAGCTTTGAGGATTTCTTAGGTAGGCTTGAAGAGGGTTTATGGGGGGTTTATTTATGTCTTACTTAGGTGAGTCTTAGAGATATTATAGGTAGGGAGTTTAACTAATGAAATGGGAAAAATCTTATCTTAGGTAGTCTACATGATCTCTTTAGTGTGTGTGAAGGGATTGTATGGGTTGTCGCTTCATAACTCACTCAAGGGAGCCTCAGAATCACCTTTGTAGGAGAGTCTCATGTGTATGTGTTTTGAAGTTTTCTTGACGTTATGTGTGGTACATTATACTTATGTTATTTTGGGTCAAGGTGTTCAATGGAGAACATATAGACGCAAAACCATCCACAAACCTCCTAATGTCGGTTGGAGTCAATGGACTAGGCGAATTTTTAACCACCTTGGTTTTCCTTAGATCAACCTCAACTTCCTCACTAGAGATAATATGACCAAGAAAGGCCACTGACCTCAACCAAAACTCACATTTGCTATACTTAACAAATTTTTAGTTTTCCTTAATCACTTGTAATACCACCGTCAAATGGTCCATGTGTTCACCCTCATTTTTCGAATAAACCAAGATGTTGTCAATGAAGACAATGACAAATGAATCTAGGTAACTTTGAAACACACTATTCATGAGGTCCATAAAAACCACTGGGGCATTAGTGATACCAAATGAAATTACTAGGAACTCATAGTGACCATATCTAGTTCGAAATGTTATTTTTGATCCTCACCTCTAACCCTATGTTGGTGATACCTCAATTTCAAATCAATCTTAGGAAAGTATCTTGCCCCTTGGAGTTGATCAAACAAGTTGTCAATCCGAGAGAGTGGATACTTGTTCTTAATGGTGAATTTATTGAGTTGGCGATAATCAATGCACATTCTAAGGGACCCATCCTTCTTCTTCACAAACAATACCGGTGCACCCCATGGAGAAATACTAGGTCTAATAAAGCCTTTGTCTAGTAAGTCTTTGAGTTGATCCTTCAACTATTTTAATTCGGCCAGAGCCATCCGATAAGGAGGAATTGAAGTGGGGTTGTTATCCGGTAGCAAGTCAATGCCAAAATCAATTTCGCATTAAGAGGGATTCCGGGAAGATCATTAGGAAAGACCTCCAGAAATTCGACCACTACAGGGACTAACTCAATGGGAGGATTTTCGGAGTCTAAATCTTTAATTCTTACAATATGGTATAGACACCCTTTGGAGGTCATCTTACAAGCCTTTAAATTAGAAACGATATGACCTCTAGGAATAGAATTTCCCCCCTTCCACTCTAAAGCGAGTTCATTAGGAAATTGAACTTGACAATTCTTGTCTTATAATCAATGGAAGCAAAACAATCATGCAACCAATGCATCCCCAAAATGACTTCAAAGTTTACTATGTTAAGCTCTACTAGTTCAACATGTGTAACTTTATTGGGAAATATTATAGTACAATTCCTATATACCTTCTTTGAAACCACCGAATCACCTACCAGGGTAGTTGCCATAAAAGGTTCATTTAGAATATCAGGCAAGATATCAAACTTTCTAGCTATTAAAGGACTAATAAAAGATAATTTAGCATCCGGATCAAGTAAAACATAAACATCAATAGAGAAGACTTGTAACATACTGGTCACCACATCGGGAGAACTCTCTTGTTCACCGCTAGAGCAAAGAGAATAAAAGTGAATCTTTCTTGGAGCATCTACATTAGAACCACTAGATTGAGCTTGCCCACTCCCCTTGTCCTGCCCCTTCACATTAGTGTAATATTTAACCTTCTGGCCACTCTTGCCACATCCAAAGCAATTATCCATCCCAACAAGGAACTCACAAAAATGCTTCTTACCACACTTTTCACAAGTTGGCTTCTTACTTGGTGAACTAGTACCTCTTCCCTTTTGTGAATTAGGGTTAGACACCCTATCATCACGAGCCTTAGGATATTTTGAAGGAACTTAATTGGAGAACCTCTTCTTGAATCTAGGCTTGTCTTGAATTTACAACCTCTTGTTAGAACAACCAGCTTCATAAGCCTTGGCTCTCTTGGCCTCCCTATTCTCTCTCCTTAGTCGACTTTCTTTCACTTGTTTATCAGAACCATTAGACGAGAGATATTCATATTATCATGAATCATATCCAAATGACATTCTTCACCAAGTCATCGGACACTCCCTTAAGAAAACGACTCATCTCATCCCTTGGTTTGACACAAAGGATGGAGCATACTTGGATAATTTAGTAAACTTCAAGGAATAGTCAAGTACACTCATACCTCCTTGATGAAGGTTGATGAATTCTTCAACCTTAGATTCCCTCAACTCTCTAGTAAAGAACCTATCAAGGAGGCCTTCTTGAATATCTCCCAAGTCACCGGACCACCTCTTAGTGCCCTATTATCTCTCTATTGTGTATACCATGTTTGGGCCACTTCTTTGAGTTGATAGGCCGCCAACTCGGCCTTCTGAATTGAAGTCCCCCCCATAGAATAGAGAACCTTATATACCTCATCAAGGAAATATTGTAAGTCTTCATCCACTTTGGAACTGAAGAACATAGGTGGGTTCATCCTAGTAAAGTCTCTCAAACGAGAGGCCATTGTAACACCCTAAAACGAACTAAGGCGAACTAGAGCTTCATGATTGTTTATTGAGTTAATTTTTTTATTAAAGTGAGTTACCTTGATGTTACTAGGCAGTGTGTGAAGTTTGGTTAAGTTTGGAGGTCAAACGTCCAAGAACGTCCATGACGTTCGAAAGATATGCGTTAGATAGAGCTTGTGTTCTCATGTGTTTGAGTGAGTTTTACGTGTTTGTTTTTATTGAAATTGGTGTGAGATGTTCCTATGACCTAGAATACTATGTTTGGGGATTTAACGTCCGGGAAAGACCCCACCTAGGACCCACGAGGTCCCTATAGAAGGACCCAAGACTTAGGCCCAAATACTGCCTGGCAGTGTCCACCAACAGGACCAATCAACGGCCAGTTGACCAATCGATGGCTCGTCGGCATGGTCTGTTGATTAGAACTGCATGTCTGCAAGTTTGGAGGGTTGCAGACCCAACAACCAAATCCCCCATCGACGGGGCGTTGTTTGACAAATGGTTCATCCTTAAGGAGTCGTGGGTGCTGCTGTGAAAAGCTGTTAAAAGACTGCCTTAGCTTTGGGTGTTTGGTAAATGAACCCCACGTATTTTATGAACCTAGGAAGTAATTTTTAGGGTTTATTAGGTATATTAAAGTGTTTCAAACCCTAATACCTAATTTTAGACCTCATTTTCCTAAAATCCAAAACCCCTCTCTTTTAAAACTCTCTCTCAAACTCCACTAAAGGTAGAAGTCAAGAAGAAGCTAGGAGCGCTATTGGTGGTCTAGTTATTCATCAAAATCATTGGGTTTTCTTCTACTTAAGGTATGGTATCCATCCTTGAACTCTCTTCCATTCAAGGAGTCACTTCTAATGGATTTTCAAAAAGGGTTTCCAACCCTAGTTTCCTCTATCTTCAACTCTAAATATGGGTCTTGTTTGAAAAATGTTTTGAATGATTTAAAAATGATGTTTATAATGCTATTTGATCATTTAAATGCTTAAACATCAATGAAAACATTTTAAAACTTTTTATCAAATTTTGGCTCGAGGAATAGGGTAAATGAGCATAAGTTGGTAGTCTTTGATCTTTGGTTTCTTATGGTTGATATTGTTGTTTAGCTACTGCCGTAAGGTCTATATTATGATGAAATGTTGAGTGAAATGTTATATTTGATGGAATATTGGATAAAAGGGTAAGTTGGTTATGTTGTTTAGCTTTAATTTCGAAATGCTCTTGAGTGCTATGGTCCACCTTCTAGGTGGCGCTGTTTACTTGAATTGTACGAATGTGAAGTTGCATGCTGTTGTTAATGAGGACATGAAACCTTGTTATGTGATGTAAGATGATAATGAAGTTATTCTTGTTAAATGTGTTTTGTGAAGCTAATATGTGAAGTAGGCTAGAGAGTATGCCTAGATGAATTATATGTATATGTGAAGCATGTAAATTGTGTGACGTGATGAATGAACGTCTAAATCATGTATAGAAGTTAAAGTAAATAAAATGATGCTTATATGTAAGGTGTATTCACATGCACACACACACTTAATTGAATGAATGAAGTTAAGTTATGTAGAAAGGGGGAGTTTTGAGGTGAACACTCTTCATGAGTTGACATGAAGTGTTAAGTACCAACCTCACTACATCCTAAGATCTTTCTAAGATAGGTCGGAGGATGAATGCCCTTTGTGAGTTGAGATGTGGTGTTCACGAGTTATCCTTAACCTATATTATAAAATGTTGAGAATCTGTGGGGAATTATGCTTAGCACCGAGAGGATATGTAGAAGGGGTGGTTACGCTTCGTTAGTTGAGATGTTGTATTCCAATGTACCTCTTGAGATGAGTACTCCTCGTTAGTAGAGAATGAGTTACTTAGTAGCAATCTCCTTATCCCTTAATTATGCGCCCGCATAAGTTTTGCTATTAGGAAAGCCATGTAAAAATTAAGAGAATGACCTTACTCTAGGCAAGTGAGGATCCCTCATCCGATAGAGGTAAATATCGGTATTCCATGTCTAAATCTCATGGTCTATGTCCGTTAAGCTAACCCCCACAAAAGTAATGAAAGTGCTAAGTCTTCTAAAAGAGTGTACTACCTAAGGAAGGTAGTGGAATGGGTCACTATCTATCCATTGCACTAGGTAGGCATTCCGAAAGGGAAGTCTTGGTGAGTCTTATATGAATTGAATGAACTAAGTCTTCTAAAGAAGGTACTACTTAGGGTAGGTGGTGGTATGGTATGTTATCTATCCATTGCACAAAGTAGACCTTCTGAAAGGGGAATCTTGGTGCAAAGCCTTCTAAAAGAGTGTACTACTTAGGGTAGGTGGTGGAATGGGACGCCATCTACTCATTGCACTAAGTAGGTGTTCCGAAAGGGAAGTCTTGGTGTGTTGTTTGAGTGTTCTTCTACTGTCTTGTTATTGTGTGGTGGCTTGTTTCCCGAGTGGAGTAAGCCTATGGTGGGTAGTCTTAAGGATCTCCTTGGTGTGAATTGAAGGAGGTGTATGGGTGTTTCCTTCATGTCTTACCTTGGAGAGTCTTAGGATAACCTCAGTTAGGAAAACTCCTACGGAAATGAGTTTACTTCCTCTTGGGAATATCTTGGGAGTTCACTGTTTTGGAAATAGGATCGTTCACTGTAATGTTGAAAGAGCTTACTGAAAATTTTGGATACTTCACTGTAAAAGGATTCTTTTGCTAAAATTATGGAAATTCTTCTCTAAGTGTTAAATGATGTTTCTTATGTTGTTTCACTTCTAAATTCATGAATGTTTTACTTATTTGGTATGAAAGTCTACTTATACTAAAATATCCTTTTTTACATGTTTTGCATATGCCATACTTAGTACATTATTTATACTAACCCCATACTTTTTTATACTTTATAAGTATAGGTTTTGGAAGCAAGGTTGAAGTTTAAAACAAGCTTGGGAAAGATTCTCTCAAGACAAAGTATGTCCTCACATATCCAAGGGCATATTCATTTTCTTAGTTTCTTTATTTAAAGACTTATTATGTATTTCATTCAATGTAAAGGGACGTGTCCCTATGATATTATGTCGTGTCCTTAGGTTGACTTGTGATTATGAGACTCTCTAAGTATTTATGAAAGAATTCCTTTTTATATTAAATGTCGTGAAAAGTTTTAATTTCGTACTACTTTTCATGTCTTATGTAATGACCGATAGCAAAAGGACTTGTACAAGACCCCAAAGGGTCAAGTACGCCCTGTCATGACCCAAGGGTTTTCCCTATATTTTATGGGGTACTTTTGGATCGTGACAGACTTGGTATCAGAGCATAAGGTTATGGGAATTATTTTTGGGTCTAAAAGTCTCACAAGCCACGTCTAGTTGTGTGTTGATCATTGGTTTGAGTCGCGACACATCAATGGAGAAGAGGTTGTAGGACGACAGAGTCTTACTTTCTTCATTACTCATGTATCGTATCATAGAACATAAGTCCATAATATCTCTCTCTTCTTCTCCTTTGTCCGATGGTTTTCTAGGTGTGATTGCTTAGAAAGGGAGATGTTTCTATGTTGAAGGAGAGAAAGGTGAGTTTTGATGCTTATGATGGTTTTGTGGCTAGAAGAGTAAATGTGAAGGTTAGTTTTGAGAATTGTGATGTGAAGCCCTTTATGGCTATGTGTGACTTATGAGTTTGGAAGTATTATGATAAGAAATTGTATAGTGATGTAGCTCTAGGCATGGTAAGAGTTATAATGATTGAATAAAGTGACTTTGAGAGGAAATGAGTTACCCTGTTATTATGTTCAACGGTGCTAGAAAGCCTTAAGGTGTAAATTTGAGCAATGTTGGGAGAATGTGGAGATCTTTTAGGAGTTGAGGGATACCCTCTTGTGTGGTTAATGTTTCATAGTTGTTCTTATGATTGGGTTGAAGTTCTTGTGTAGGTTTACTCTAAGGAGGAATTGTGATATGATTACCTAGTAAGGGAGTTTTGTTCCATGAGATTGAGTTAAGTGGTTCCTCAGTGTTGAATGAGGTGGTGTTTAAGAGAGTTTTTCCAAGCTTGAATCCTAAAAGGAGAGTGTTATGATTGACTAGTAGGGTTGATGTTTAGTCTTGATGATCATGTGTTAAGAGTAGTAAGTGTTCCTATCTTGGGAGAAGCATAATGGTGCTTTGAAGTATGAGGCCTTGAAGATGGCTTTACCCTATGTGGGGGAGAATGAGTTGAGTAGAAAGGTAGTTGATATCCTCATCTTTCCTTTTTGTTCTTATTCAATCTTGAGACCAAATCCTTGGTAGTTTGGTAATGAATACGAGTCTTGCATAATAGTATGAGTTGCATTTCTCCTTTTGTTATGAATATCTTGATGGCATAATGTTTGGGAGGTTCTTAAAGTTATCATGTTGGCACGGGAAAGATTGGTAGTCAACCTATGCTCTCTTGTTAAGGTGTAGCTAATGATAGTGCTTAGATGCTTCAAGTTTTTTTTTGAATATGAAGTGTATGAATGAGTTATCATTTGTTATATATGAAGTTAAATGACATAAGGGCTAATGTTAAAGAAGCAAGTTAAAGCTAAGTTTTTGCATAGTGAATGTTAAGTAGAATTGCATGTAGTGTATTTAGTCCAAGAGAATCCTTAAGGGTCACTAAGTGGGAGTGGTAGTATGGGATGCTACTCTCACATTGCACTTAGTGTAACTTACCAAGTCTCTTTGGAGTAAGTTTGTATGGCCTTGTGTAAGACCCCCCATATGAGTTAGGGTGTATAGAACCTAACATGTTTGTATTAAGGTTCTAAGGTCCTAAAATGACTTATAATATGGTTTAGAGGCAGTGTATAAAGTTTGAGGTGAATTGGAAGTCAAACGTCAAGCGTCGACCAAAACGTGCGACGACTAGTCGCCTATGTGCCTCATGTGTCTATGCATTCTTAAAATTGTATGAAATGATCTTATGAAGTCTTAAAATGAGTTATAATGATTTTTAATGGTAGTATATGTATTTTCATGAAGCTTGGAAGCCAAACGTCCAAGACGTTCGAAAGATAGCCTAGAGACATGCATGTGTGTGTCTTGATGGGGCCTTGCATGTTTGGACGAGTTGCAAGTGTTTGTTTTAGGTGAAACTTATGTGGAAGGTCTAAAACTTGTTAAGGGTTGTATTTATATTGGACACTTCCGGGTACAACTTTTAAAGTGCACCGCAAAAGGGCACACAAGAAGAACCCAAAGGTGGTCGAGACACTACCTTGGCAGTGTCAATCGACGAACCAAACGACGGCCTGTTGTTTGACAACCGGACCTTGGGTGAGGTCTCATCGATTTATACTTAGCTTGGGCAGGTATTAATCCAAAAATTGGCCAAGGACCAATCGACGGATGGCAAGGAACGGCCCGTCGATGGGCCAACGCCCAGTCGTTGGGTCCGTCGATGCAGGCTGGTGCATCACTGCCTGTGCACTGTTTCATTAAAGGGGTGAATGGGAAATTCACCCAACATGCTAACATTACCCCACATGTTTTATTTGGTGATTTTTGGGTGTATTTAAGTGATAAAAACGTGATCAACCCATTCCCAAAACAACTCACACAAATTGAACCTTTCCCTCCAAAAATATTCTCCCTAGAAACCACCATTGTTGGTGAAGCTCAAGAACAGCTTGGATCTTGGATTTCCATGGATGAATCATCAAGTTTTAAAGGTTTTCATTAATAAAAAGGTATGGTGATCCTTTATCTCTAGTTATCCTTCCATCTAGAGAGTTAATGTCAAAGTTTCAAAAGAGCATTTATGATCAAACTTCTCCTTTTTCAATCTAGCCATGGGTTCTTTCTAAGAACATTTTGAATGATTAAATCATGATGAATTGAAGTTAATATATTATTTTTAACATGATTTTGAATCCAATTGCATGATGAACCCATGTCCCTCCCCAAACTTTATTTAGTCCTTGCATGGGCTTTGTGATCTAGACTTGTTATCGATTGAATTGTGATTCTATTATGTTGAAGTGGTTATATCTACTGTTATTTACGTGAATTAATGTTGAATTGAGGATGAAGGATCCATGTGGATCAATGTATGAATATTTGAACATGTTTAGCTTAGATTTCTATGATTCACTGTAACATTGGCCTTTTAATGAATAAAAGTGAATTTCGATCATGTTGTGGTTCTTGTAGCTACTGCCTTAGAATGATCAGTTGGTTGAATTGTGAATAAAAATATGGTATGATCAAATTAAATAAAGCTTGGTACTAATTGATCTATGTTCTTCTAAGCTATTAAGGGGTAACTTATGATTCACTGTAACGTTGCCTTTTTAATGATTTAATGTTGAAATCGATTAGGTGAAGATTCTTATATCTACTGTTTTAGGTTTATGTTATGAATGAATTATGGGTATAAACCCTTAATGATCAAATGAAAGGAACCTTGATAAGGATTAATCTACATGTTTTAACCTTAAAGTTGCTAATGCTATGAACATAATGTGATATCGATTTAGGGTAGATGAAGCATTATTTAGTCTTGATTTTTATGGCTATAGATACTGCCCTAGGTTGGTATTATTGGTATATTATGAATTTTAATCATGATAAACAAAGTAAAGTATATTAATGAGTGATCTATGACTCTCTACTTTCTAGTATATATGTGATGCCTTGTATTATGTTATAGTATGATTTTGTAGCGAATTGTACATGGTTTCTTTGATGATTAAAGTACATATAGATACTTCCATATGCATATTAATTGTTTATAAAAAGGTGTATTGATCAATGATGATCAAAGGGTGAGAAATTGGTAAGAATGCTTATCTCCTCTACTTTTCTTATAGTATTGTAGTTGATAAAGCCTTGTATGGCATTGTGTGGTATGGTCCACTTACGGTGGCAGTGTTTACTTTACCATGGCCTTGAAGGAAATTGATGAATATATGATTTAGTGATTATGATGATCACCTTATGTGTAACTTGTGCCTAGTCTTCTATTATAGTTGTGAATCTAGGTTATGTTACTATATTTTATGAGCATGTAATGGATTTTCTAAGATCATGTGTAGGTGCTGCCATTAATGAAGTGTTAAGGATTGATGACCCCTAACCATGTACCCCTATGTGAATGTGTAAATAGCTAGTTAGGAGTCTTGATTCTAATGTGTAGATTGTCTTGCCTCCTATGCTATTGTGTATTGTGTGGTCTATGCTTGAATGTGTATTGTGGTCCTAAGGGGGTGGCTGCTTCAATATGTTGTTGATAGTCATTATGTGATCATATTGACGAATGAACACACACCCTCACTCTACATGCATGCTTACAAGTAGTACAGGTCATGGTGTCTAAATGGAAGGTTGTTCTCATATTCATTAGTGTCTATTACTGTGCATGTAAAATATTTGTATGTGAAGTATGACATGTATTTCCCTACTAGGATGACTTGATAGGTGTATTAGTGTGGGCAAGGGTATGGGACATTGTCTATGCATTGCACATGTGTACCTTGATAGGATAGTTCCTCGGTTTGGTTTCTATGTATATGAAAATGAATGTATCGGCATGTTATGAATTAGATTTACATGATATGATAAAGTATGAATGTGCATAGAGTCTTAATGGGTTTATATGAAAAGTATTATTCATATTGTTATGCCTATAGACTTATGTATTGATATATGAACATGTGTGACATTATATTTTATGTGAAAGGTTTGTTCACATCTATGTACACACACACATGTATGATGATCTAGTAAGTAGAGGGGCCTTGAGAGGGGTTCCCAAGATTACTTTAAAACTAGATAAGTGCTTGAGTATGCTATAAGCATATAAGGAATAAATATCCTAAGCCTATGTTTTATAAATAAATGTAATAAAGGTTTTTCAATAAAGGGGACTTAGCTTAGCACCGAGTGAACTTGACAATGGGAGGTGATAGTTTTCCATAAAGAGGAAAGATTCACCATATAGTTCCACATGTGATGTTAACTCCCCTTGAAGTATACTCATCCAATGGATTCCCATAAGAGGAGGCCCAAATACAAAATGGTATGAAGAGGGGATACCTATCTCTTAGTTCCATAAACTATGCTTGCCACATAGGATCTAGCAAGTGATATCACCTAATATGCTAGGATATATGTTAATGTTCTACCTTCGCTAGGTAGGAACACCTTCCCTTGGTGTAAGGCTCTACAACACCAAATTCCATGTTTAGCACCCATGGTCTTAGTGTCGGTTAAGGCTATAGTTTCCCTAAAGTAAAATGGACAATGGAAGTAAAGAACTAGGATCCTAACTAGGATGACTTAAGGGTGGTTACTTAGTATAGGTGGAAGTAATAAACTCATCTAGACATTGCACAAGTGGCTACTTAGGAAGTCCTAGGAAGGTGACCTAATGTGTATGATTATGATTATGTCTTTATGCATGACATTGTAGTAATTGTCTACTTGTTATGAAGATGTGCAGGGTATGAGTCTATATGTATGATGTTGATATTATTGACTACATGGTAAAGGTCTTGTATTGACATGAATGAAGTTATATTCACTTACTTGTTAATGTATGAATTGGATGGTAAGGCTTGTGGTCTTATGATAGGTTTACTAAGTATGTGTGAGGTTATGTGGCTTCACATATACATTGCACTAGTAGATTTAGAGTAGGATTATGAGTAAGGTCTTCTAATGCATTGATGTGAAGTGGAGTTAGTATATGTGCAAGTTAAAGTTAGTTTACTATAATGTCCTAAGGTTTTGACTTAAATGTGTTTTTGATGTATTATGCTTATATGATGATATGTGTTGATTTATGTAGGTTGTATGTATGTTTTCTTTGTGATATTAAGGTGATACGTTGCACCAAGTATCACTAGAGGGTTACTTGGAAGTTAATGAATAAAAGGAAATAAAACTCACTGTTAAGGGAAAGAGAGCTCACTGTAATGTGACTCAAAATGTCATCAATTCTATATGTGATCTTATGTAATGTTTGGCGTTTGAATATGTTTATAAGAAGTATGTGAATGATATAAATGTTAAATTAAGATTTTATGATGATTTACTCAAAATGGCATGAAGTATGATTTCAAGGAAAATGTCCCTTTTAAATGCATGTTTTTGCATGGTTGTCATACTTAGTGCATTCTTGTACTAATCCCATTCTTCTCTACTTTTTACACAAAGTGTAGGTTATGGATGCTTAAAGGATGTTTTGAATGGTGAAGAGCTTGATAGATGATTCCCAAGCTCAATGAAAGGAATCCTTAAGTTCAAGGATCTCCTACTTATGTCTTTATTGTAAAGTCTTTAACTATTGTATAGTTATGTAATGTGTCTTATGGTCCGTGTCCCTAATATACTCTAATGTTGTTGAGTCTAAGATGGCAAAGAAACTTAAGGTCTAAATATGTATTATGACTTACATTTTATCTATATATGAAGTAAGGTTTCTAGCATATGATGTGCTATGAAAAGTTTTAAATTTTCCGCTAAATTTACTATGTCAATGCGATGAATGATAACTATGGGCTTGTATAAGACCTCCGAGAGGTCAAGTACGCCATGTTACTTCTAGGGGGTGCTCCCCGGACGTGACACCTTGTCTCTCAGATTGTCATGCCATCTTGTTAATGTTGCTTGAAAGGTGCATTATAGAATTTTTAAGAAAGTGACACAGTGAAGTTCTGAGTTCACTGTATAAAAGTCCAAATTTTTTTAAAAAATCATTTTTGCATGAACAATGGTTTCAATATGTTTAGAAATGATGTTTATGAGCATGTTTAATGTTGGAGAAGGAAGTTACTCCATAAGTGAAGAATGGGAGTGGATTTTTAAATGTGAAAGTTGTTAAAAAGTGCTTGTGTTGCAAAGTGTTTAAAAGTGTGAAATTGTGATCCTTGTTAGTTTGTCCTTGACTATGATGTTTTGATCATGATTTTAATGTGCTATATGATGCTAAGTGAGTCTTTTATTGTCTTAATGTTTTAGTGTCATTAAAGGACGAATGTTATTTCAAGTGGGGGAGAATGTAACACCCTAAAACGAACTAAGGGCGAACTAGATCTTCGTGATTGTTTATTGAGTTAATTTTGTGTTAAAGTGAGTTAAAATGATGTTCCTAGGTAGTGTGTGAAGTTTGGTTAAGTTTGGAGGTCAAACGTCCATGACGTTCAGAATATATGCCTTAGATAGGTCTTGTGTGTTCTCATTTGTTTGAGTAAGTTGTACATGTTTATTTTGCTTGAAATTGGTCTGAGATTCTCCTATGAAATATATGACTATGTTGGGGGTTTAACGTCCAGGAAAGTCCCCACCTAGGACCCACTAGGGGCCCTAGAGAAGGGCCAAAGAATTAGGACCAAAAACTGCCTGGCAGTGTCCACCAAAGGGAGCAGTCGACGGCCAGTTGACCAATCCACGGCTCGTCGACTTTGTCCGTCAATTAGACCTTCAGGTATGAATGTTTGGAGGGTTTCATACACAACCAATGAACCCCCCATCGATGGGGCGTTGTTTGACAGACGGTCCGTCGTTAAGGAGTCATGGGTGCTGCTGTGAAAAGTTGTTAAAAGAGGCTTAGCTTGGAATGCTTGGTAAATTCACCCCAAGTCTTTTATGAACCTAGGAAGTCATTTTTAGGGTTTATTAGGTATATTAAACTGTTTCAAACCCTATGACCTAATTTTAAACCTCATTTTCCTAAAACCCAAAACCCCTCTCTCTTAGAACTCTCTCTCAAACTCCATAGAAGCTAGAAGTCATGAAGGAGCTAGAAGGGTTGTTAGTGGTCGAGTTCTTCATAATATTCATTGGGGTTTATTATACTTAAGTTATGGCATCCATCATTGAACGCTCTTCAATTCAAGGAGTCACTTCTAATGGATTTTCAAAAAGGGTTTCCAAACCTAGTTTCCCTCTCTCTTCAACTCTAAATATGGGTCTTGCATGAAAACGTTTTGAATGATTTAAAAATGATGTATCTAATGTTAGTTGATGATTTTAATTCTAAAACTTCAATGAAAATATGTTAAATATTTTTATCAAATTTTGGCTTAAGGAATGGGGTAAATGAGCATGAGTTGGTAGTC
This sequence comes from Solanum lycopersicoides, assembly GCA_022817965.1. NCBI lineage: Eukaryota > Viridiplantae > Streptophyta > Magnoliopsida > Solanales > Solanaceae > Solanum > Solanum lycopersicoides. Next base: position 70,055,102 of record CM040622.1, on the reverse strand, counting down.
TTTGAGCTTTGGTTTCTTATGGTTGATATTGTTGTTTAGCTACTGCCATAAGGGCTGTATTATGATGAAATTTTGACTAATATGTTAAAGGTTATGCAATCTTGGATAAAAGGGTAAGTTGGTTATGTTATTTAGCTTTAATTTTGAAATGTTGTTGAGTGATATGTCCACCTTCTTGGTGGCGGTGTTTATTTGAATTGTATGAATGTGAAGTTACTTATTTATTGTTAATGAGGCCATGAAGGCTTGTTATGTAAAGTAAGGTAATAATGATGTTATTCTTGTTAAATGTGCTTTATGAAGCTATTATGTGAAGTAGGAGAGAGTGTACGCCTAAATGAATTATATGTATATGTGAAGCATGTAAAGTGTGTGATGTGATGAATGAAGGGCTAAAGCATGTATAGAAAGTTAAGGTAAATAAAATGATGCTTATATGTAAGGTGTGTTCACATGCACACACACACACTTAATTGAATGAATGAATTTAAGTTAAGTATAAAGGGGGTGAACACTCTTCATGTGTTGAGATGAAATGCTTAGTAGCAACCTCACTACATCGCGGCTTCCCTTCTAGTAGTCATACCTATAACCACGATAAGCATATAAAGTAAGACTCTAGAGGCACGACATAGGAGTACAAGAAGATGAGAGTTTCCTAAGCATCACCTAGTCTCTTATTCATAAGTGTGGCGCGTTTCACATTTATGAATAAGAATCTACATAGACGTTGTTTAATGAGACATCGATCCTAAAGATATTAAACCTCATGCTCTGATACGAGGTTGTCACATTCGGGGAGCACCTCCTAGATGTAACTGGCGTCTTCGTCCTCGGAGATAACTAAGACTAGACTCATAGCATTCGTCATTACATATCATTGGTTAAAAAGTGAGGAAAATTCAAAACTTTTCATCTACATCTACATCTACATCATGAGCTTTACATAGACCTCTCGCTTACACATAATATATATATAGGGAGTTTACATAGACTCCTCGCATAGGAAGCTTACTTAGGCTTCTAATTTTATGTCGCATATACAACACACACAATATGAGTCTAATAGAGATGTCTAATATAAAACCATATACGTCGAAATAGAACAATTCGGGCATAGCCCTTACACAAATGTATAATTGCCACTTAGGGATTACAACAATGTCTTGAACAATGAGAGTGAAACGAATGTCATTAGACTATATCAAGTCACATAAGTAGAATGGGAAAAGTCACCTCAGATATTAAGGACATACTCAAACTTGGATAAATGATCGAAGCCTTCTTGCAAATTGGCCACGAACCCTTCAACGACCGGAACCTAAAATGTTTGGAAAAAAGGGAAAAATAGGGGTTAGTACACCACTTTTACTAAGTATGGGTAGATGCACGTAAAATATTTGAAGACATGCATGAAAGGGAACATTTATATGGGAAACATGCTAATTCATTTAGAAAGCGTTAATGTACATACAAGAAAGCACATACAAGATAATGATCACAACAACATAAGACATGTACATAACCAAAGGTAACATCAACATAAAGCCATATCAACATATCCTTTTCAATAGTTCATATCAACATAGTATACAAGACCCTTACCAAAAATCCCATCCCAAGCCTACAAGTGCAACGCTTATGTGAAGCCCCATAACCCCATATAATCAAGTAATCAAGATAGGAGATCATAAGTAATGCTTTGCTTCATACCACATATTCTCATAGCTAGTCATCACCAGATATAGCAATTTAGGCCAATATCATATTCATTAATATAGTAAACATCATATAAGAATGTCATCATATGAAGCCAACATTTCATATTACATGATATCATAATACATAAGACCATCTCTTAGAACTCCTTTTAGAGTTAACTTGTGCAATGTCTAGGTACAGTCCCATAACCCTACCTATCCTAAGTAGACACCTCAAATCATCCTAATCAATGTCCAACTTCATTTAGTCATTCATTTTACTTTTGGGAACATCTTGCGTAAACCGACATAGACCACATGATCTAGTGTGGAATACGGTGTCATGGAAATCTACAATGAAAGAAGGTGGATTACTTGCCAAGGTAGTACCAACGCATGAACATAGCATCTAGGTGGATCCAGTAGCTAGTATTCCTATGGGGGCATCATAGTTCAAGAACTAAGAGATGTACTTGGGACCCTCTTTATGCAACATGAATAACAGTCTCCAATCTCATGAGTACAATAGTAAACCTACCTTCCCTACTGGGGAAGGGACACTCCTCACTACGAGTTAACTCTGATCTAAGCTAAAGTCCCTTTTAAAATGTATTTCCTTAACAATCATAACTTAGTTTAGGCCATATGGAACTAGATATGGAACCTCTTCATGTACTCCTTTATTGAAATTACACTATGAGAACAAAGGCTAGCACCGAGTGAGTATGCTTGGGAAGTTTCTATAACTAAGATGACTTTAGAGAACAAAGAAACCCTCGATATTCCTTAACTATATGCCTAAATTGGATGTGTACTAGTTTTATCATTGGAAAGTAGAACACCCTCCATCCGAGTAGGTTCTTGACTTCGGATTCCATGCATAGCTAATATGGTTTGTGTTGGTTATTGACTATTCTCATCATATGAGATACCTACTAGTGTTGGAGAAGTTCTATGAAGTTTAGGTGGTGGTATGTAATGTTATATAGACATTGCACGATTCGGCTTTGAAGATGTTAGTTAGTGAGTCCCTAGGTCTTCTCCAAGACCATTACTTTAATGTCCTTATTTGTTGAATGGCTCTTAAGTGAACTAATGAAGATAATGACTTAAGTTGAAAAGCATGTTAATGACTAAGTACTTACCTATAGTTGTATAATTGTTTCCTAGTTAAGGTCTGAAGGGCGCATAGGAATGGTCTCTTCGTGTCTCACCTAGGAAAGTCTTAAGAATGACTCTAGATAGGAAATTAGATTGATAAGTAGACATGGTATAAACTAAGGTAGTCTTAAGGATTATTTAGGTAAGCTTGGAGAGGTTGTATGGGCGGTATCTTCTTGAATTACTTAAGTAAGTCTTTTGATAACCTTTCGGAGGAGAACGTCATATTATATATATGTTATTGTGTGAAGTGAGAATGATATTATCCTAGGTAATCTAAAGGATCTCTTAGGTGTGTGTGAAGGGATTGTATGGGCGGTCGCTTCATAACTCACTCAAGTGAGCCTTAGAATCACCTTTAGTAGGAGGATCTCTTGTTTAGGTGTTTCGATATATTCTTGATGCTATATTGTGATGTGTGAGTGTCATTTGAACTTACAGTGAAGTTCACTGTAAGCTTAATGTAAGATCTTATAATTTGATACATATTGCATATGACTTGTAATGTGTTCTAAATGTGATGTTTGGTATTTAAATGCGATTATTATACTTTTAATATGATGTTTTAATCAAAAAGGTCATGTTTCTCATAAATGTGTGTTTCTCATGATTTTATGCATTATGTCATACTTAGTACATGCATTGTACTAATTACATACTTTTTGTCTATCTCTAAAGGTGTGGCTAGCAGGTGAGAGGTGCTTTAAGCAAACTCGGAAACTAGTACTCTTTGAAGAAAAGTTGAGGTATGTACTCACTCTACTTGAGGGCATAACTATCTTTAGACTTCTTTTATTTGAGTATTGTAATAGAATAAGTAATTCTATATTTCGTACTGTATGGGTTGTGTCTCCAGTATTCTTGAGTCTAAGATTGGCATATCTTGAGACTTAGTATTTTCCTATGATTTTATATGAAAGAAGTTCTAATATATTTCGTGTGAAAAGTTTTAACTCCACACTATTTTTCATACATGTATGCAACGAATGATGTCAAGGGGATTGTACAAGACCTCCGAGTGGTCAAGTACGCCATATCTCACTCCAAGAGTGCCATATATTCTAGGGTTTTCTCTCGGGATGTGACAAAGATGGTATCAGAGCATAGGTTAAAAAGTATTTTTAGGAATCAAAAAGTCTCATAAATCCACGTCTAGTAGAGTCTTGTTCATCGGTGTGAGTCGCGATACATCTATGGGTGAGAGGCTATAGGACAATAGAGTTTCCCTTCTTTCTCTACTCTTGTGTCGTGCCCTAGAGTAAAAAGTTATGAGTGTCTTTCTTAATGTTTTTCTTTCTGTTTTTAGGAAGATGACAACTAGAAGGATGGCTGCTAAAAGGTTTGAAGAGGGAAGGGTGAATGAGGAAATTCATTTCAAGATGAGCAAGTTGAGCAAGTTCCTCAAGGTGTTAAAGGTGCTCAAGGTCCTAAAGGTTCTATAAATTCTCAAGTTCGTATTGTGGAAGAAGGTAATGATGTTCCGGTGGATCCCCCGGACATGACTAATGGGGAGATTAGAGAGGATTTACTTGCTTTAGCTCAATCCATGACTACTCATGTGAATAGGGGTGTTGAACATAGAGTGAATGCTATGGTGAGTACTATGACAACAATATTGAGAGACTTTGTCAGGATGAATCATCCTATCTTTCTTGGCTCTAAGGTGGGAGAGGATCTCCAAGAGTTTCTAGAAGAGGTGTACAAGGTGTTGAGTATCATGGCGTTGACTTCTAGGAGAAGGCGGATTTCGATTCGTACCAATTGAGGGATGTTGCTCAAGTGTGGTACACTCAATGGAAATATAATAGGCCTGTTGAGTCGGGTCCTATAGAGTGGGAGGAGTTTAACAAGAATTTCTTAGAGAAGTACTTTCCCTGTGAGAGGAGGGAGGTGAAGGTTGAAGAGTTCACTAATCTCAAGCAAGGCAAGATGAGTGTTGAGGAGTATTCCTTGAAGTTCACTATGTTTTCTAGGTATGATCAATCCTTGGTGTCTAACCCAATGAATGAGATGAGTAGGTTTGCGACCGGTATTGCCGACCTTGTGAAAGAAGAGTGTCGTACGGCCATGCTCCATAGTGACATGAACTTATCTAGTCTCATGGTGTATGCTCAATCCATTGAAGAGTCCAAACTTGGTACGATTTCTAGAAATTTGAAGAGGGTGGATCTAGTGAGCAAAACCAACCTAGGTTCAACAAGAGAGATCCAGTACAAGATAGACCTAGTGCTCCTAAGGTCAAACATGATAAAAGTAGTGGTTCTCAAGGCGGTAAGCCTACTTGTAATACTTGTGGGAAGAATCACTATGGTAAATGTCTAGTAGGTACAGGGAATTGTTTTGGTTGTGGTTAGGAAGGACATGAGGTGAGAAATTGTCCTATAATTGCGGCTAGAGGAAAAAAAGGTAAGCAAGTTCAGCTAAGTGTTTCGGGTGATTATTGATGTATCGTGGTTTCACGGTACTTTCAATGCCTTTTTCTAAAGAGTTGTGTGTATGTAGATCCTTTTTGTAGTAGTTTTAACATGTTTTTATGTATGTTTTGGAGGAAAGATGTCCATAGTAAAAACGCAGAAGGCAGCTGGAAAATAGTGTAGAAATATGACATACGAAGGACATCGATGGCCCATCATTCAATCGACAGTCCGTAGGTGGTGACTGTCGATTGCAGTTCAGCCTGATGGAGAAACTCGGGGAAATCTGACCAAGTGTGGAACTATGAAAGGGATCGATGGTCCACCGATTGATCGACGAACCGTACTGGATGACCGTTGATTTTATGAGAGATAGTTCCAGTACCTGAAGTTGGATAAATTCTAAGGATGGAGAGATGAAGGGTATCAACAGACCGTGTTGTTAGTGTGTTGATTGATTAATAGAAGGTGACATTTGAAGGAGAGAAAAATATTCTATGTCTAGACTGGCGGAGGCAGTCGACTGACCGTCAGTAGGGGTCGTCGATATATGTCGCATTTTTGGACAAACTTTCTTTATTTTAATTCATTTTAATTTAGGTCAATGTTTTCACCCCTTTTGTTGGTCCGGCTACGTGTATATAAGCTACTAATCCTTAGCTTTACTTCATATTATACATCATAATCGATGTATTGCTTAGTTATTAATTCGCACCAATCGACACTAACCTATTACATAGTATCCCACTAAATCTATGTTCATAATTCTTTTCCTATTACTACCTCCTTGGTCCGGCAAGTAGCAATAAGGCTAGTTCTAATGCGTGCACTCGTTAAAAAGACTTCTAAATGAAGGAATTATCAATACGTGCAAGAACCTATTTTAGAATTGCTTATTTCCTAGGTCTACATTGTTAATTACCCATGGTTCCCACAATCGTAGTTGTGGATTTAGTTACCCATGCAAGAAAATGCAGCATTGTAGTGCTACTGTAACACGGTCTCTTGTGCAGAAAACGAAGATCATGGCGCTTTCACCATTCCATGTATAATAAGGTTGTTACACTTTGCTAAAGCACTATGTGATCTTCGTGCAAGCATAAAACTCATGCCTCTTTCCATTTATGAAAAGTTAGGCTTGGGTGACCCAAATCCTACTATGATGCAGTTACTAATGGTTGATCGAATAGTGAAGAGGCCCATTGGTATACTTCATGATGTGCTTGTGAAAGCGAAGTCATTTATATTTCCGGTCTATTTTGTGATTTCTGACTGTTAGATTGATTTTGAGGTTACCATTATTCTAGGGAGTCCATTCCTTTCCACCAGGCGTGCATTGAATGATATGGAAAAGGGGTAGATGATGTTTACGTTGAAAAATGAGGAAGCAACCTTCAACATCTTGTAAGATCTTGAAAATGACATAGGTGAAGCTAGAGCCTAACGATGTTGTCATGATGGTATAAGGTCCTAAAGTTGTATATAATGTTGTATTGAGTAAGTGTATAGAGTATTAGGTGCATTGGAAGTCAAACGTCAAGGGACGACTAAGACGTTCGACGACTAAGTCACATATGTGCCTCATATGTGGTTCTATGTTTTTATGTGTGATTCATGACATTATAAGGTCTTTAAATGAGTTTTTATGGTGTATATAGGCAGTGTGTCAAGTTTCTAGAAGTTTGGAGGTCAAACGTCCAAGAACATTCATGACGTTCGAAAGATGTGCCTTGAAATGACCTTGTATGTCTAGGCATGTTTCGTCAAGTTTTACGTGTTCATTTTGGGTGAAATTCTGGTGAGAGGTCCTAAAGTTGTATACGGTCATGTTTGGGTTAGAAAAGTCCGGGCGAACATCCCCAAGGACCATCCAACGGTCCTTGATGAAGGACCCAAGTTGATGCCCAAAACTGCGTAGACAGTCCCAACCAACGGAGGCAATCGACGCCCAGTGGTTCAGTGGACGCCCCGTTGGTGGCATTTCATCGATTGGGACTTAGACTGAGGATATAATCTCCCATTTTACAGTCTCTGAACCCATCGATGGAGGACATGACGGTCGTGTGTGGACTGACGTCCCGTCAATGGGCAACCGTCGATGGCACTGGTTTTCTGCGTGCAGTTCACTACCAAGTGAGGGGTGAACTTCTAATTTCACCCCACTTCCAAATAGAAGGTTTGGAGGTTCCCTAAGGATCTTTTGGTTATTTTAAGAGTGTATATAAGTCTTTAACACTTAGAAGATTTCACTCACAAATCAAAACCCCAAAATCCCTTAGAAATTCCTTAAGGCTCCATAGAAGCTAAAACTCAAGGAAGAGCTTGGATTGGTGATTTGAGTGGTGATTCTTAATAAAATTGGAGGATTAGCATTGTTGAGGCATGGTTTTTTATCCTTGAAACTCGTTTCATCAAGGAGCCCAACTTCAAAGATGTTTTCTAAAGTTTTCAAAGATGAATTGTTCAATTTCATGATTCTACCATGGGTTCTTGCATTAAAGGTTTTTAATCATTGAATTGTTGTTATTAAGATGATTTTAACTTAAATAACCTATGAACCCATGTAATTTATGAATTATAGTTTTTGACTACTTTATGGGTTACTTGATATTGTTCTAATGTTTGTGAATTATGGTGTAGTTTCTTATGGGATTTCTAATGATGTAAGAATTGTATTCAATTGATATCTAATTTGTATTAGATTGATAAATCTATATTCAATTTATTTAGATTCATTGAGTATTGTAGTTTATGCTTTGAATTGATGTTCATGGCCATGGGTAAGGGCCTTATGATATTGAATTGGTTGATTTAGCATTGGATTGAAGTGTTGATGATGGAGTGGTGGTACGCGGGCCTAATTCATTTTATTTAATGTTAATTAGACTTCAATTATGTTGTGATTGATTTGGTCCACTTATGGTGGCGGTGTTATGTGAATTGATGTGGCCTTGTCGGCGTTATTTTAAGAATTATGATGATTATGGCCTTGTCGGCAACTACTTGAAGCATTATGTTGATTTGTGTAGTTGATTATGTGAAGTATGATCATATCTACCTATATGTGAAGTAATTTGAAAGTATGTGTTCTTATAATGAGGATGTTAGGTGATCATGTTAGACTTTGACTATGTGCTTCTAGTATAACATGTAATATGTGCTAATGTGAAGTATATTCTTTCTTGTTTAAGTAGACTAGCGTCCCTTAATTGTTGCATGTATGAATGTGAATAATGTGATGTCCTGACTTAGGATTCTAATGGTCTTGTATGTATGAATGTTATGTGGAACCTTGAACCTAGTGGTAAGGTTATGAACCTTGAATTAGAAAGCCGTAATTGTATCCTTCATGACATGAATGATGGACTTAAGGTTGATTGGCTCGAACGGCATCATATCTAACCTTAGGAAAGTCATAATGAGCTTCTTGTCTCCATTGTAAGGCAGCCCCTAGAGGATCTCTTTGGTAGGGTAAATGTAATTGGGTTATGAACTTGATATGAAACCCTTTGTATGAACCTTAATGTGAATCAATCTATGAGAACAAAGGCTAGCACCGAGTGAGTATGGTAAGGGAAGTAGTTCTAGTTAAAGTATGAGACTAGAATACAAAACATGCCCTTCATATTCCTTAACCATGTGCCAACATGGGATGTGTCCAAGTTCTACCATTTGCAAGTAGAACAACCTCATCGGAGTAGTATAGAACTCCGGATTCAATGTCTTGCTATCATGGTCTATGTCGGTTACTGACTATTCTCATCATGTGTGATACTTATTAGCATTAGAGAAGTTCTATGAAGTTTAGGTGGTGGTATGGGACGCTATCTAGACATTGTACAATAGGTTTTGAAGATGTTAGTGAGAGTCCCTAGGTCTTCTCCAAGACCATTATTTGAATGTCCTTTATGTCATGAATGTCTCTTAATGAACAAATGAACTTATGACTTATGTTATGAAGTATGTAAATGAATGAGTTACCTAATCTAAAGTGACTTAAGGATTCCTTGGATAAAGTATGAAGAGGGCATATGGGATGATTTCTTCAAGTCTTACCAAGGGATGTCTCGAGAAAGACTCTAGTTAGGAATGATGTTTGGTGTTGTATACATGATCTAAGCCTTAGGTAGTCTTAAGGACTATTTAGGTCATCTTGAAGAGGTCAATCATGGACGTTATCTTCTTGATTTACTTAAGTAGGTCTTTTGATAGCCTTTAGAAGGAGAATGTCATATCATCTATGTGTTGGTGTATTAAGTGAGAATGATTTTATCCTAGGGAGTCTATAGGATATCTTGAGTGTGTGTGTAAGGGATTGTATGGGCGGTTGCTTCACAACTCACTAAAGTGAGACTTAGAATCACCTTTGGTAGAAGAATCTTACCTTGATATTTATGATGCTTTGTAGTGTGTATGTGACTCATTATAAGTAATCTTGAGGGTCGTTTCGGCACATTTAGAGAGGGTGTATGGGCGGTCTCTCTTTGTGTTACTTAAGTGAATCTTAGGATAGCTTTGAGTGGGAAGGTTACATGCTAAAGGGTGTCTAAAGTGAAGGGTTGGAACTTCACTGTACAGTGAAGCAATTCACTGTAACAGTGAATGAGTAATAACAGTGAATGAGGTTACTGTAAAGTGACCTCTAAAATTATGATTTTTGGTTAAACATTTTATTATGTGTTTTTAAGTTGATAAATATTGTTCTAATAATTATATTATGATATTTAAATGAAATGATGCATATTTCCAATGAATGTCCGTTTTCATGATTTTATACATTATGACATACTTAGTACATGTGGTTGTACTAACTCCATGCTTTTATCTATCTCTATAGTGCTTGGTAGGTGAGGAGCATTGGGAAGTGAAGACTTGGACCGTAGCATTCGTTCAAGAGAAGTTGAAGTATGTGCTCACTTGAATCGAGGCCATATATGTCTTTTATGTTTCGTAATGAAGTATTGTAATAGACGTAGTAGTACTATATTTTTTATTTCATATGGGTCGTGTCCCAATTACTCTTGTGTCTAAGACTGATGAGATTGAGACTTAGTATTTTCTATTACATTTATATGAAAGAGTTTTTAAAGACTATAATATGTTTAGTGAAAAGTTTTAATTCCGCACTACTTTTCACTATGTATATGCAATGAAATAATGAAAGGGCTTGTACAATACCTCCGAGAGGTCGAGTACGCCGGTCTCAATCCGACATTGTACCCTAACTTCTAGGGTGTGGTCTCGGCCCGTGACAAGCCTGGTATCAGAGCATAAGTTTGTGAAAGTAGTCTTAGGAATCAAAAAGTCTCATCAAGTAACGTCTAGTAGAGACTTGACCATCAGTGTGAGTCGCGACACATCTATGGGCGAGAGGCTATAGGACGATAGAGTTTCCCTTCTTTTCTACTCCTATGTCGTGCGGTAGAGTAAATGTTATGAGTATCCTTCTTATGTGTTTCCTTGAGTTTCTAGGAGATGAATACTAGAAGGATGGCAGTTAGAAGGTTGGAAGAGGAGAGGGTGAATAAGGAGATTTCTCCTTAAGTTGAGAAAGTTGAGAAAGTTCCTCAAGATGGGCAAGGAGTCCAAGGTGCTCAAGTGCCTCCCCAAGGTGATCATGTTCCTAATATGGAAGGAGGTAATGAGGTTCTGGTGATTCATCCGGATTTGACTAATCAAGATATTAGAGAGGCTTTGATTGCATTAGCCCGAGCCGTGACTACTCAAGTGAATTTGAGTTTGGTGCCTAGGGTGAATGTCGCGGAGAGCACTATGACCTCTAGGTTGAGAGACTTTGTGAGGATGAATCCTCCTATCTTTCTTGTATCTAAGATAGGTGAAGATCCCCAAGAGTTCCTTCATGGTGTTTACAAGGTGTTGTGCGCTATGGGGGTTACATCTAGGGAGAAGGCGGAGTTGGCTTTGTACCAATTGAGGGATGTTTCTCAAATATGGTACACTCAATGGAAGGACAATAGGACGATAGTGTCAGATCCTATTGAGTGGGAAGAATTTAATGAAGCTTTTCTAGGCAAGTACTTTCCCCGAGAGAGGAGAGAGGTTAAGGTAGAGGAGTTTATCAATCTCAAGCAAGGTAATATGAGTGTTGAGGATTACTCTTTGAAATTCTCAACATTGTCTAGATATGCACCTTCCCTAGTGTCTAATCCAAGGGATGAAATGAGTCGCTTTGTGACCGGGGTCGCCGACTTAGTGATGGAGGAATGTCGTACGGCTATGCTACATGATGATATGACCTTAGCTAGACTCATGGTTTATGCACAATCTATTGAAGAGTCTAAACTTAAGAGGATTGCTAGGAACTTGAAAAGAAGTGGTGCAAGTGATCAAGGGTATCCTAGGTTCAAAAAGAGGGCTCAAACTCAAGATGGACCTAGTGCTCCTAAGGTGAAATTTGAGAAAAGAGGTGGTTCTCAAAATGCCAAGCCTACATGTCCCAAATGTGGCAAGAAACATTATTGTGAGTGTCAAGTGGGTACCGGAAGTTATTTTGGATGTGGAAAAGATGGGCACAAAGTGAGAGATTGTCCTATGATTTCTTCTAGGGGGAAAGAGGGTAAGCAAGCTGCCCCTAGTGTTCCAAAGGAAGATGCTCCAATAAAGAGGCATTTCTATGCACTCCGGACTAGAGGAGAGAATCCGGATGAGAGTGATGATGACATTGGTAAGTCCTTTTCTCTTGTTGTTCTATAAGTTCCTTCTAAGTGGGAGAGTATGGTAGTACATGGGATAGAAAGTCCTAGAAGTTGTTGCATGTGCATGATGTTTAGGAGTTTGGTTGAAATTGAATTTCATTAACTTATTGCATTGTGTGTTTTATGAATCTTTGGTCATGTTGTAAAAGTTGTTTATATGATGTTACCTTGCATACTAGCATGTCTATATCATGAATTGCCTAAAATTTGCATTTTTGAAAAAGTTGCAAAAATCAGTGTAAGGGTTCTGCCTGCTCACTGTAATATTTTGCGAAATTTGACTAATTGATTATTTAGTCTAAAATTATTGTAATGTTGTTATAACTGATGTGTATGAGTATAATAATGAATATAAAATGAGTTTTTACTATTTGGAATGAAGAATGAGAGTTTTGTAGCATGATGAGTTATAGAATTGTCTTCTAGTTTCTTTTTGTGTTGAGAATCTCTTGACTATGTGAAATTAATGTTTCTCCTTAATAATGTGTTATGTGGTTTGGTTATGAGCTGAAAGTTGAGTATCTATTCTTCGAGGTGTTCGGAGAGTGGCAAGTGTCCTTCGAGGACGACTGTTGTCCAAGTGGGGGAGATTGTAAGACCTCGAAATTGACTTAGGTGAAGCTAGAGCCTAACGATATTGTAATGATGGTCTAAAGTCCTAAAGTGGTCTATAATGTTGTATTGAGTCAGTGTCTAAAGTATTAGGTGCATTGGAAGTCAAGCGTCAAGGGATGACTAAGACGTTCGACGACTAAGTCACCTATGTGCCTCATATGTGGTTCTATGTAGTTATGTGTGATTCATGAGGTCATAAGGTCCTTAAATGAGTTATTATGGTGTATATAGGCAGTGTGTCAAGTTTTGAGAAGTTTGGAGGTCAAACATCCAAGAACATTCATGACGTTCGAAATATGTGCCTTGAAATGACCTTGTGTGTCTAGGCATGTTTCGTCGAGTTTTACGTGTTCGTTTTGTTTGAAATTTTTGTGAGAGGTCCTAAACTCGTATACGTTCATGTTTGGGTTGGAAACATCCGGGAAAACATCACCAAGGACCATCCAAGGGTCCTTGAGGAAGGACCCAAGTTGATGCCCAAAACTACCTAGACAGTCCCAACCAACGAAGGCAATCGACGCCCAGCTGGTCAGTCGACGCCCCTTTGGTGGCATGTCGTCGTTTGAGACTTAGCCTGGGGAGATAAGCTCCGATTTTACAGTATATAAACCCATCGACGGAGGACAGGAAGGTCCGTGTGTGGACTGACGTCCCGTCGATGGGCAACCGTCGATGGCACTAGTTTCCTGCGTGCAGTTCACGTCCAAGTGAGGGGTGAACTTCTAATTTCAGCCCACTTCCAAATAGAAGGTTTTTAGGTTCCCTAAGGATATTTTGGTTATTTTAAGAGTGTTTATAAGTCTTTAACACTTAGAAGATTTCACTCTTCCAAATCAAAACCCCAAAATCCCTTAGAAATTCCTTAAGGCTCCATAGAAGCTAAAACTCAAGGAAGAGATTGGATTGGTGATTTGAGTGGTGATTCTTAATAAAATTGGAGGATTATCATTTTTGATGTATGGATTTTGATCTTTGAAACTCGTTTCATCAAGGAGACCAACTTCAAAGATGTTTTCTAAAGTTTTCAAAGATGAATTGTCCAATTTCATGATTCTACCATGGGTTCTTGCATTAAAGGTTTTTAATCATTGAATAGTGATTGATTTTTTGTTATTAAGATGATTTTAACTTAAATAACCTGTGAACCCATGTAATTGATGAACCCTAGTTTTTGACTACTTTATAGGTTATTTGATATTGTTCTAATATTTGTGAATTATGGTGTAGTTTCTTATGGGTTTTCTAATGATGTAAGAATTGTATTCAATTGATATCTAATTGGTATTATATTTATAAATCTATCTTGAATTTATTTAGATTAATTGAGCATTGTAATTTATTCTTTGAATTGATGTTCATGGCCATGGGTAAGGGTCTTATAATATTGAATTGGTTGATTTAGCATTGAATTGAAGTCTTGATGATGGAGTGGTGGTACTCTGACCTAATTCCTTTTATTTAATGTTAATTAGACTTAAAGTATGGTGTTATAGGTTTGGTCCACTTATGGTGGCGGTGTTATTTGAATTGATGTGGCCTTTTCGGAGTTACTTTAAGTATTATGATGATTACGTCCTTGTCGGAAACTACTTGTACTATTATGTTGATTTGTGTAGTTTATTATGTGAAGTATGATCATATCGACCTATATGTGAAGTAATGTGAAAGTATGTGTTCTCATAATGAGGATGTTAGGTGATCATGCTAGACTATGAGTATGTGCTTCTAGTATAACATGTAATATGTACTAATGTGAAGTATATTGTGTCTTGTTTAAGTAGACTAGTGTCCCTTACTTGATGCATATATGAAAGTGAATAATGTGATGTCTTGACTTAGGATTCTTAGGGTCTTGTTCGTATGAATGTTATGTGGAACCTTGAACCTAGTGGTAAGGTTATGAACCTTGAAGTAGAAAGTCGTAATGGTATCCTTCATGAAATGAATGATGGACTTAAGGTTGATTGGCTGGAATGGAATCATATCTAACCTTAGGAAAGTCATAATGAGCTTCTTGTTGCCATTGTAAGGCAGCCCCTAGAGGACCTCTTTGGTAGGGTAAATGTAATTGGGTTATGAACTTGATATGGAACCCCTTTGTATGAACCTTAATGTGAATTAATCTATGAGAACAAAGTCTAGCACCGAGTGAGTATGGTAAGGGAAGTAGTTCAAGTTAAAGTATGAGACTAGAGTACAAAGCATGCCCTTCATATTCCTTAACCATGTGCCAACATGGGATGTGTCTAAGTTTCTACCATTGGCAAGTAGAACAACCTCATCGGAGTAGTATAGAACTCCGGATTCAATGTCTTGCTATCATGGTCTATGTCGGTTATTGTCTATTCTCATCATGTGGGATACTTATTAGCATTAGAAAATTTCTACGAAGTTTAGGTGGTGCTATGGGACGCTATCAAGACATTGTATAATAGGCTTTGAAGATGTTAGTGAGAGTCCCTAGGTCTTCTCCAAGACCATTATTTGAATGTCCTTTAGGTCATGAATATCTCTAAATGAACAAATGAACTAATGACTTATGTTATGAAGTATATAAGTAAATGAGTTACCTATTCTAAAGTGACTTAAGGATTCCTTGGATAAAGTGTGAAGAGGGCATATGGGATAATCTCTTCATGTCTTACCTAGGGAAGTCTTGAGAATGAATCTAGTTAGGAAAGATGCTTGGTGTTGTATACATGATCTAAGACTTAGGTAGTCTTAAGGACTATTTAGTTAATCTTGAAGAGGTCAATCATGGACGTTATCTTCTCGATTTACTTAAGTAGGTCTTTTGATAGCCTTTAGAAGGAGAATGTCATATCATCTATGTGTTGGTGTATTAAGTGAGAATGATTCTGTCCTAGGGAGTCTATAGGATCTCTTGAGTGTGTGTGTAAGGGATTGTAAGGGCGGTTGCTTCACAGCTCACTCAAGTGAGACTTAGAATCATCTTTGGTTGAAGAATCTTACCTTGATGTTTATGATGATTTGTAGTGTGTATGTGACTCATTATAAGTAATCTTGAGGGTGGTTTAGGCACATTTAGAGAGGATGTATGGGTGGCCTCTCTTTGTGTGACTTAAGTGAATCTTAGGATAGCTTTGAGTTGGAATATTACATGCTAATGGGTGTCTAAAGTGAAGGGTTGCAACTTCACTGTACAGTGAAGCAATTTACTGTAACAGTGAATGAGGTTACTGTAAAGTGACCTCTAAAATTATGATTTTTGGTTAACGTTTTCTTATGTGTTTCTAAGTTGATAAATATTGTTCTAATGATTATATTATGATATTTAAATTAAATGATGCATATTTCCAATGAATGTCCGTTTTCATGATTTTATACATTATGACATACTTAGTACATGTGGTTGTACTAACTCCATGCTTTTATCTATCTCTATAGTGCTTGGTAGGTGAGGAGCATTGGGAAGTGAAGACTTGGACCGTAGCATTCGTTCAAGAGAAGTTGAAGTGTGTGCTCACTTGAATCGAGGCCATATATGTCTTTTATGTTTCGTAATGAAGTATTGTAATAGATGTAGTA
Source organism: Solanum lycopersicoides (assembly GCA_022817965.1). Taxonomy (NCBI): domain Eukaryota; kingdom Viridiplantae; phylum Streptophyta; class Magnoliopsida; order Solanales; family Solanaceae; genus Solanum; species Solanum lycopersicoides. The sequence goes on along the minus strand of CM040622.1, from coordinate 70,038,947 downwards.
GTACTATATTTTTTATTTCATATGGGTCGTGTCCCAATTACTCTTGTGTCTAAGACTGATGAGATTGAGACTTAGTATTTTCTATTACATTTATATGAAAGAGTTTTTAAAGACTATGATATATTTTGTGAAAAGTTTTAATTCCGCACTACTTTTCACTATGTATATGCAATGAATGATATGAAAGGTCTTGTACAAGACCTCCGAGAGGTCGAGTACGCCGATCTCAATTCGAGATTGTGCCCTAACTTCTAGGGTGTGGTCTCGGGTCGTGACATATCTGTAGGTCAATGAAGAAGAGTGGTGAGCTCCAAACGGTATATGCTATATCTTACAAGGTTGAGAGTATATCTGAGGTACAAATCGAAGAGCGACTAGGCATCGAGGTACTAGAGGCAGTGATCATGCATTTTGAGAGTGATGGTATTGAAGATTATGTGTCTTTAGTGGCTGCACTTGAACGAAATGAATATCAGTCAAAACCAAAGAAATTTGAGTTAGATATGAAGCATCGCGAGTCTCCACCCGCGAAACCATCTATTCAGGAGGCTCCAATATTATAGCTTAAGGCTCTACCACCTCATCTGAGGTATGTATTCTTGGATAGAGATGACACTTTGTCGGTGATAATTGCAATGGATTTGGATGGGCAACAATTAGAGTGTTTAGTGGATGTTTTGAAGAGGTTCAAATGTGCCATTGGTTGGACTATTGCAGACATTATTGGGATTCCCTACGGTATTTGCTCACACAAAATCCAACTCATGCCCGACCACAAACCAAGTATTGAGCTCCAAAGAAGTTTGAATCCACCTATGTAAGAGGTAGTGAAAAACGAGATCATCAAGTGGTTGGATGCCAGAGTCATTTATCCTGTTGTAGATAGTTGTTGGGTGTGCCCTGTTCCGTGTGTGCCTAAAACGGATTGGATGACAGTGGTGCCTAATGAGAGGAATGAGCTAGTTCCGATGCGGCCAGTGACCAGATGGAGAGTTTGTATGGATTATCAAAATTTGAATTTGTGGACTGAGAAGGACCAATTCCCTATGACCCTTATGGATGAGATCTTAGATAGACTCTCAAGAAAAGGGTGGTATTGTTTTCTTGATGGCTATTCGAGTTACAATCAAATCTCTTTTGCCCGTGAGGATCAATATAAGACCACTTTTACTTGCCTTTATGGGACATTCACATTTAAAAGGATGTTGTTTGGTTTATGTAATGCACCAGCCACTTTCTAGCGAGTATGATGCTAATAGTCTAATATATGGTGGAGGACACTATTGAGGTGTTCATGGTCAACTTCTCTGTGGTTGGAGACTCCTTTGATCGGTGTTTGAGTAATTTGGCTGAGGTACGCAAAAGATGTCAAGATTTCAATCTTGTGCTTAATTAGGAAAAATATCACTTTGTGGTGAAAGAAGGTATAATGTTGGGACATCCCATCTCGGAGAAGGAGATACAGGTTGATCGAGTTAAAGTCAAAGTGATAGAGAGCCTTCCTCCACTCATCATTGTAAAAAGTGTGAGAAGTTTTCTTGGACATGCGGTTTTTTACTAGAAGTTTATCAAGGATTTTTCAAAAATTGCACATCCTTTGTGCAAACTACTCAAGACGGAATGTAAGTTCTATTTCGATGAATACTGTCTGAAAGCCTTTGGTGAGTTGAAGGAGAAGTTGGTGTCCGCGCCCATTGTTATTTTCCCAGATTGGAGTAAACCATTTGAGGTGATGTCTGATGCTAGTGGGGTTGATATTTGTGTGGTATTGGGATAGAGAAGGGATAAAATCCTTCACCCCATTTACTATGTATGTAAAGCCCTGAATGAAGCTCAAAAGAATTACACGGTAACCGAACAAGAGTTTCTTGTGGTGGTGTTTGCGTTCAAAAAATTTTTCTTCTATTTGATTGGAACGAGGGTTATAGTGCATACAAACCACTCCACGTTGAGGTATTTGATGGAGAAGAAGGATGCGAAGCCAATGTTGATTAGATGGGTGCTAGTACTACAAGAGTTTGATTTTGAGGTAAAATACAGAAAGGGAATTGAGAATCAAGTTGCCGATCACTTTTATAGGTTAGAGGATGAATCTATGCGTGAAGTGGGAGAAAAGGCTGAAATTGATGATGAATTCCCTAATGAACATATATTGGTCGCTTCTCAAGATTTGATCCCATGGTTCGCAGATTTTGCGAATTATTTGGCTAGTGATATAGTTCCATCAGACTTGTCTTTCCATCACAGGAAGAAGTTCATGTACGATGTGAAAAATTTCTTTTGGGATGAGCCTTACATATACCGAAGTTGTGCCGATGGGATTATTCGTCGTTGTGTATCGGAAGTTCAGATGTAAAGTGTTTTGGAGGCACATCACTCCTCGCCCGTGGGTGGGCACCATAGTGTTATTCGGACTGCGCATAAGATTTTTCCGTGTGGGTACTATTGGCCTACCATTAATCAAGATACTCACGAGTTTGCCAAATCATGTGATTGGTGCCAGCGAGATGGAGGAATTTCGAAGAGGCAAGAGCTCCCGTTAAATCCTATTCTGGTGATTGAGTTATTTGATGTATGGGATATTTATATTATGGTCCGTTTGTGAGTTCTCATGGAATGAAGTATATACTTTTGGAGTTGACTACGTGTCTAAATGGGTGGAAGCTATAGAGCTCCCGAACAATGAAGGAAAGAGTGTCACTGCGTTCTTGTCACACCTCTAAAATGAATTTGGTGAAACTAGAGCCTAACATTTTTTTCATGAAATTATAAGATTCTAAAATGGTTTATAATGTTGTAATGAGGCAATGTCTAAATATTTAGGTGAATTAGAGGTCAAACATTAAGTGACGACCAAGACGTTCGATGACTAGTCACCTATGTGCATCATGTGTGTTTTATGTTCTTATATGTGTGTTATGAGCTTATGAGGTATTTATAGGAGTAATAATATTTTTTATAGGCAGTGTGTAAATTTTCATGAATTTTGGAGGTCAAACGTCCATGACGTTTGAAAGGTTTGCCTTGAAATGACCTTGTGTGTCTTAGCATGTTTTATCGAGTTTTATGTGTTCGTTTTTTATGAAATTGATGTGGGAGGTCCTAAACACGTATATGAACATATTCGGGCTGTAAACGTCTGGGCAAACATCCCCAAGGACAAACCAAGGGTCCTTGAGGGAGTACCCATCTTGGTGGTTAAAACTGCCAAAAGCAGTCCCACCTATTTATGGCAATCGACAACAAGTAGGTTGTCGACGCCCCGTAGGTGAGGGAATCAGTCAAGACTTAGGAGTGGGAGCCTGAGCTTCCAAGGACCAGTCTCTGACCCAAACCACGGACCAACAGGATGGTCCGTTGGTTGGGTGACGCTTCGTCGATGGGCAGGCGTAGGTGAAGTCTGCAATTTCGCAGCTTCAATTTTAAATGCAAGGGTGAATTGGTAAATTCATCCCACGTCCAAATAATTAAAAGGGTGGTTTCCTAACGGTATTATAGGTATTGTAAGTGGTTTTATAAGTCCTAACTACCTAGATGAGTTTGTTATTCTAAAATAAAAACCCAAATTCTCTAAGAAACTCTCTAGAACTTCATTGAAGTCAAAACACAAGGAAGAGCTTGGATTGAAGTTTTATTGGTGATTCTTCATCGATTTATTGGTTTAGCTTCATTGAGGTATGCTTTTGATCCTTTAAACTCTCTTCATCAAGGAGCCAAACTTCAAAGTGATTTTCTAAGACATTCTCAAAAGATAAAGTTCTAACTGGTGATCTAGCTATGGGTTCTTGCATAAAACATTTTGAATCATTGAATATTGATTGAATTGATGTTAGTTTTATTATATTAACCTAAAATATTCATGAACGCATGCAAAAACTAAACTCTTCAAATTGGCTATATTATGGGTGTTATGATCATGTCTCAATGCTTATGAATTCTAGTGTAGTTTTCTTTGGGATATTGAATGATGTAAGAATTGTATTTGATTTATTTATAGGATGTATTTTATTGATAAATCTATATTGAATTCATCTAGATTCATTGAGTATTATGATTTTTGCATTGAATTGATGATCATGGCCATGGGTAAGGGCCTTTTGGTATTGTATTGGATGATTTAGCTATGGATTGAAGTGGTGAGATTGGATTGGTGGTACAGCACCCTAATTCTCTTTATTTTATTAATGTAGGTCTTGAATTGTGTTGTGATTTGTATGGTCCTCTTATGGTGGCGGTGCTATGTGTTATAATTGTGAATTATGTGGCCTCGTCGACGTTACTTTATGTATTATGATGATCATGGCCTTGTCAGAAACTACTTGATATATTATGATGGTTTGTGTAGTTGATTTATATAAAGTATGATCATATTCTTCTACATGTGATAAAGGTAAATGTATGTGTTCTTCTATTGATGTTGTTAGATGATTATGTTAGACTATGATTATGTCCTTATGTGTGTAGTCTTAGAGTTGATGCATGATTATTTCTACTTGGTTATGTGAGTCTTATGATGTTTATACGTATGATTTTATCGTAGTGTATAGGGTGACCTAAAGATGATGTTGTTTATGCATATGTGTTTCTAGAATGATATGTTATACGTGAATATGTGTGTGTCTTGTTTGGTAGACTTGTGTCCCTTACTTGATGCATGTACATTGTGAATATGAGATTCTTTACTTAGGATGCTAAAGCATCTTAGTATTGTATGTATGAATTACATGAAACCTTGAATATGGCTAAGAAGTTCAAATTATGTGGTGCCCTTAACCTAGTTGAGAGGTTATGAAATCCTTAAAGTTGAAAGGCGTAATGGTATCCTTCTTCTGTGAATGGTGGACTTATGGTGGGTTTGATGGAACGGCATGAAATCATCCTTAGGAAAATCATTGAGCTATCCTCTTAACCATTGAAAGGCAACTCTAGGTTACCTCTTTGGTAAGGGGAATGTGATTGGGTTATGAACTAGATATGGAACCACTTCATGTAATCCTTTATGTGAATTTCTCTATGAGAACAAAGAATAGCACCGAGTGAGTATGGTTGTGAAGTAGCTCTAGTTAAGAATGAGGCTAGAGTACAAAGAAACCTTTCATATTCCCGAACCATGTGCCTACATAGGATATGTCCAAGTTCTACCATTGGCAAGTAGAACACACTTCATCGGAGTAGGTTACAACTCCGGATTACATGCTTTGCTACCATGGTCTATGTTGGTTATTGCCTATTCTCATCATATGGGATTCTCACTAGTGTTGGAGAAGTTCTATAAAGTTTAGGTGGTGGTATGAGACGTTATCTAGACATTGCACAATAGGCTTTGAAGAAGTTAGTGACTGAGTCCCTAGGTCTTCCCCAATACCATTACTTGAATGTTCTTATGTGATGAATGTCTCTTGAATGAACTAAGGAAGACAATGACTTAAGTTAGAAAGCATGTAAATGAATAAGTACCTAGTCTAGAGTATCTTTAAGGATTGCCTAGTTAAAGTGTGAAGGGGGCATAAAGGACGGTCTCTTCATGTCTTACCTAGGGAAGTCTTAAGAATGACTCTAGATAGGAAGGTTGATTAATTAAGTGAGAATGATATTATCCTAGGTACCCTAAAGGATCTCTTAAGTGTGTGTGAAGGGATTGTATGGGCGGTTGCTTCACAACTCATTCAAGTGAACCTTAGAATCACCTTTGGTATGAGGATCTCATGTTATGTGTTTTGGTGTATTGTAAGTGTATTTATCTCATTATAGGTATTCCTAAGGATCATTTAGGTGTGCTTAGAGAGGGTGTATGGGAGGTCATTCTTTGTCTTAATTAAGTGAATCTTAGGATAACCTTTGGTGAGAGGGTTGCATGCCAAAAAGGGTTCTCTGTAATGTTGAGCTTAGTTCACTATAACTTGACTTAGTTCACTGTAACTTTCCTTAAAAAGTGATAAAATGCTTATGTGATAGCTTATGTTTTTCTAAGGTGTTAAATGTTGTTCTTATGCTTATACTATGATATTTTAATAAAAAAAGAGCATATTTCCATTAAATGTCCGTTATCATAATTTTTTGCATTATGTCATACTTAGTACATGTGTTTGTACTAATTCCATACTTTTATATATCTCTAAAGTGATTCATAGGTGAAGGTGCTTTTGGGAGAGTAGCTTGGATTAAAGGATCTTTCAAGCAAGGTTGAAGTATGTCCTCATTTGACTCGAGGCATCACTATCTTAGAGTTCTTTTATTAAAGCATTGTAATAGACTTAGTAGTACTATATTTCTATTGTATGGGACATGTCCCAAGTATATTTTGAGTCTATGATTTGATGATATGAGACTTAGTTTTTCCTATGGTTTTTATATTAAAGAGATTTTGAAAGACTATTCGAATGTTGTGAAAAGTGTTAATTCCGCACTATTTTTCATATATGTATATGAGATGAATGATACGAAAGGGCTTGTACAAGACCTCCGAGAGGTCAAGTACACCGTGTTGCACTCGAGTAGTGCCCTATCTTCTAGGGTGTACTCTCGGGTCGTGACAATTCTTGAAAAAGAATATCTTGTCAAGATTTGTCACACCTAGGGCCATTATTAGTGATGGTGGCTCTCACATTTGTAATAAGTTGTTCAAATGTCTATTGGATAAATATGGGGTTCGCCATAATGTGGCTATTCCTTATCATACATAGACTAGATGGAAAATTGAGTTGTCCAATCCAGAGATCAAGCAAATTCTGGCAAAAACGGTGAATGCTAATAGAACGAATTGGTCAAGGAAGCTTGATGATGCTCTTTGGTCCTACCGTACTGCATACAATACTCCCATTTGTATGTCTCCATACCAACTTGTATATGGGAAGGCTTGTCACTTGCCGGTGGAGTTAGACCACAAAAGCAATATGGGAAATGAAGAAACTGAAGATGGATTGGAATGAAGCAGTGGAACAAAGACTAAATGGGTTGAATGAGCTTGATGAGTTTCGCCTCAAATCCTATGAAAGTTCAGCCATCTACAAAGAGAAGATGAAGAAGTACCACGACCAAAATATTGAAAATCGAGATTTTGTGGTTGGTGATTTGGTGCTTCTATTCAACTCTAGGCTACACTTGTTTCCAGGAAAACTCAAGTCCAAGTGGACAGGGCCATTCCTCAACACTAAAGTGTTCTCACACGGAGCGGTTGAGTTGGATAATAAGGAGGGTTCAAAGTTCACAGTCAACGGTCAAAGGATTAAGATCTACCTGGGCATGCAGAAACTGTCCATGAAGTGGATGAGGCCTATAACCTTGATGAAGTCTGAGTAATAAAGAAGCCTGCATCGTGCAGCGATGTTAAATTAAGCTCTTCTTAGGAGGCAGCCCAAGGTGTATCCTCTAGACAACGATAGGTTTTATTTTCTTTGTAGGAATAGTCGTAGTTTCGTATTTCATTTTGTTTTTTATTTTATTTCATTCTTGCCTGAGTGATAGTCTAGAGATTAGTGTAGGGTCTGTATCTCAAAAGTGTCAAGAAAAACAAAAAATAATTGCCTAATGGATGTTACATGTGCAGGGACCAAAAAAAATCTGCACAAAAATGGTCTGTTGCATAGGTCTACAGACCCCATCGATGGGTCGTCGTTCAATCGATAGACCATCGATGGTGTCCATAGATCCCAGGTATGTCTTGAAATTTTCTACGTCTAGATGCAAATGACGGTCCCAGTCGACAGTCCATCAACAGACCTACGGACCATCGACGGGGTTTCGTAGGTCCAAAATGCTAGTGACCCGACCTGACCCGGCTGGTAATATTAAAGGACATAACGGTTCATATTCATTCCTACCTTCAAATTCTTTAAAATTCCTTCCTAAACCGTTTTTCTTCCATTATTTCTTTCCTTTATCACCACCCATTACACTCTCATCTTTCATATCACTCTAAATTCCAAATTCCCCAAACTCTCTCTTCCCAAATTATCTTGTTTATCCGTTGTTCTTCGGCAAGTGATAAAAGTTCGGGCGCATAGGCTACTATTCAAAGTTCATATCACAACTAGACCACTACGACCTGAAGGTATTTTGGTTTTCTTTACAGTTTGAATTCTCATTCATAATTGTTTAACAAAATTTCGAATGTGGGTCTTGAATGATAGTCTAAATTAACTAACATTGCATGCTAATAACTCGTGTATTACATCCCTCTGAATGAAAGAATGTTGTTATGTTGCTTACTAGTCTGCCTATTATGTCATTTTCTCTGTAGTTTTAGAAATTCCGACTTAGCGTTTCGTAGTTTGGATGAATTAGAACACAAATTATATGAAATCAAAACTCTAGGAATGACGAATAAGTTTTTGTGGGTTTTATAATGATTGTCTACACTTGAATGGGTCCAAAATTTTCCAAAAAGTTGATCTCACAAAACGGCCTGAAGTCTGTCACAGGCCAAAAGTACGAGACCCCGTCAACGGACCATCGATGGAACGACAGGCCATCGATGGAGTCCGTCGATTGGACCACCCTTAATTTGTTGAATCCTAAAATGACGTAAGTGGACTACGTTCCGTCCATTGATCTACGGACCGTTCTGAACGTCTTTCGTTTCATTGAGAGAACCTATTTTCACCAATTTTAAAAATAGAAGATAGAACATAGTCTTAAAGATTGTCTCATCTCAAAACCATCTAATACGATCATAGCAATTTGGGCATAGCCCTACATCAATGTAAAGGAGCAACACATAGGCTTATACAATTCGTACTCAAATGAAACTAGAAGGAACATAGGAGTCTTAAAAGTAAAATAACTCCATAAGCTCGATATTGGCATCGCCCTCGAAAAATGAGGACCTACCCACTTGGATGAATGAGAAATTCCAAGCCTTCTTCGAAGTCGTCTCAAAGAGTCCTCAACGACCAAAACCTGAAATATTGGGGGAAAAGGCAGAAAAAGGGGTTAGTACGCCACTTGTACTAAGTATGAGACCATATGCACATATAAGACCAAATCATGCTAAAAAGGACATTTAATTAAAAACCATGCTACTTTGTCTTTTGAAAGTCTTATGCACAATCAAGTAAAACATAAAATCATCAAGACACATGCATCAAGTCAAGGCAAGCAACACACTTGTTAATCATACTTTAACCCATAATTTAAAACAACCCTATCACCAAGTAATTACATCACAAGCATGACTAAGAGTTCATTATATCATGATAAAATAAGACAACTACTCATCATCCTCATAGAGTCAACAAGTGCAATGACCAAGTAAAGCCCCATAACCTTACCCAATCAAGTAACCCAACAAGAACCACGACTAATATCCAACTTCACATAATATAACCTTTTAAGATACATAACATCATATTGAACAATATAGACCAAGTACATGTTCATATAAATATCAATTACCATATAAATTCCATTTACATGTAAAGTCACCATATTATCATCATTGACATTCATTATCATATACATACATAATATCAACCTCCTAAAGTTTCCATCAAGGCAAACTAGTGCAAGGCATAGGTAGAGTCCCATACCCCTACCTAGGCTAAGTCAAACCTCTCAAGTCACCTTAGTTAGTTTATACTTCATTACTTCATTTTATTTTAGGAAACACTTGTCTTAACCAACATAGACCACAAGAGCTAAGTGTGGAATCCGGTGTTGTAAAACCTTACGCCGATGGAAGGTGGTTTACCAGTCAAGATAAAACCTAACATAAACATAGCATCTAGGTGGATCCACTAGCTAGTATTCCTATAGTGGCAACATAGTTTAATGAACTTGCGTCCGTCTTAGAAACATCTCTCTACACCCTATTTGGGTCATGAGGCTATCCACTCGTGAGGACCGTAGTGAACCCTACCTTCCCTATTTGGGAAAGTGTCACCCCCTCACAAACAAGATCACCCGGTGCTAAGCTAGAGTCCTTTTTTTGAAATGTCTTTAAGTCTTTATTAACAATCATAACTTAGTTTATGTCATAGGGTCTAGCCCTTGTATAATCATCATCATCATAGCTCAATAATAATTGCATGAGTATAGTCCTTTCATTTCAATTCATATAAGTGAGGTTTAACACATTTACATATCACTTCATAATAAGGCACATTGGTAATCATCACCATCCTTATAACATTTAAATATTAATCAAACTCACAACCATAGTCAATATATTTCAATTCAACATCATACCACCCTATCAATCCTAACACAAGGTATACTCCAACACAACATCATGACTTAATCACAATTAACCATAATTTGAAGTAAAACATAATGATCATAAGACTTACCAAGTCTCCTTCATAAATCATCATCAAGGCCTTACCATCAACCCTTAATTCAACCCAATTAGGTCATAAAATCATCATATTTCAATGACCAACATGATAACAAGGCTAGAAGAATCACTACATCACAATTCAATACTAGATCAAAGCTTAAGACAAGATACTAAGGTCAATTCATCACAACTAGATCACTTCTCAAGGACTAGCATGAAAGACTACAAATCACCCTAATTTGTTCATGATTAGCGTAACAACATCATATAATAGTAATTCAACCAATAACCAAGTCAATTGAACCAACTACAACCTAATTCATATCAAGATCAAACCTAGGATTAAGGTTTAAGGGCCATCTTCTACAAACTAGACCAAACCATCAAGATATATCAAAATCAAGTTAAAATGCATGTTAATATATTCATATTATCTAAGATAAATCATAAACAAATCAATTCATAACATAAATTTCGAGATTGGATGAAACCCACTTGAAAACTCAACTTTTGACATTACTTTGAAGGAACCATTTGAGGAAAGAGGTCTCAAAGGTGAATTAGATCCCATACCTTAATGTTTGATGAATATTTGATAGTTAAATAGTCCCTATACAGCCCCTAAAACCCTCACCTAACTTGGTCTTCAATGGTGTCTTCCAATAGAGAGAGAAAGAAGAGAGAAAGAAGAGAATTTGTTTTGTGAGTTTTGAGAGTCTTAGGTTAGTATAATGGGGTTGGGGTCTTTATATGGGGTGTTAACTAAATTAATTAGACTCCCCTAAACCCCTAAATAACCACCTAACCCCTTAATTAATTAATTGGAGCTAAGTTAAATCGTGCAGGAAATTGGCAGTGTCACAGACGACACCACGATCAACGGATCGTGGGTCAATCGACGGACCAGGCCCCCTTCATTGTTGCACATCCGTACTTTTCGACAGAGACTATGCAGGTGAGGGCCTTCAATTAATTGAATAAGTGTTGGTCGACGGTTGGCATCGACGCCCCGTCGATCAACACACGCCCCGTCGTTTGTCTCGTAGGTGCACACTGCCTAGGCAGTGTTGTCTCTAATGTGCAAGGGTCCTCCTAAAGGGCCATTGGTCGGTCCTTGGGGAGTCGTAACCAGACGTTTCAACCATCAATCATCTTAAACATATGTTGTACACCCTTCCACCAAATTTCATGAGTTTCCGACTCCTAAAAGCTAGTCAAATAGGCTAAGACACGCTAGTACCTCCTTGAACAAAATTTCAGGACATCATGGACGTTTTTCAACATTTTGGTTTCTAGACTTCTTAAATGAACTATATTAATTAAAATTACTCTTAAAAACAGTTCTAGACCTTACGACACTTACGTTAGGCTTTAAGACATGTCTTGGATTTTTTGTAGTGTTACACTTCTTCAGTTTCAAATGTTGTGTCATCCAATTGTTGTTTAGGCCACAACTCCATATGTCTTTCCTTATGCTTGATTGTTGGTGTGTCATCACCTATATCATAAAAACCTATTGTCTTCACTTTAACAACCATTCGTCACTCCGTTTCCATAGGATGATCGACATAAAACACTTGTTGAGCTTAAGAAACAAATATGAATGGTTCATTTGATAATTGATTTTTTTATAGAGTAGATGATTAAATTTCACAATAGTAAATCCATAATCATCTTTATCAATAATCCCCTTCTTATTATTCACCCATTTACATTTAACCAATACAAACTTGAGATTCTTAGAATAATATAACTCAATTATGTCTGTGAGGATTCCATAAAAAGAAACCTCTGCCAATATGGGATTTCTATCTTTTGTGCTTGCATAACTTTGAGTGATAGCCTTTAACTAATACCAGTATTTTGAGTTTTTCTCTTAACATCACCAGACTCTGTTAAGTATCTAGCTCCATCACATATATAGCCAGTCATTCTTTTTGCTTGTACTAATAGGCCAATAGCTAAAGTTTGAATATCCTCAGATATTTTTTCACCAACCATATGCATCTTCTCGACCTAGCATTCAAAAATAAAATGCGATCTAAAAGTTATAATTACTTATATACTAATATATGAGCAAATATTTTATCTAGTTTATACTTACATGATTTCTAAGCAATAGTTGAAATCTTTCATTATAAATTCGATCCACATTATGTCTTGATAGACGAGGATTTTCCTTCTTGATTTCTTTTATATGTTCATTACGGAAGTAAAACACATAACTATTTAATAAAAACTAAAACAAAATGATTGAATAATTAATTAATAATTATTAATTATGATTAAATACTTACTCACGATATGAAGTTGTGGAGGTAGAATTAAATAAAACATATATGTGGGCTTGAGCACGTGTAATGTCATCAAGCTTAAATCATTTCTCTCTACTTGATCGACGACCCTCTTGGTCAGTCGTTTCATTATATAAAACATCATTTCTTAAAGGTGGATTAGATTTAGTCTCGACGTCATTTAACTATCATGAGCAAAACGTCATTAACTCATCTACCTAAAATCTGTTCGCAATCGCACCTTCTGGTTAACGACTATTCCTTATGTAGCTTTTAAGAAAAAGCAAGAACATAAAATAGATAATTTTTAGAATACAAATACAATTTCTTGTAAGTATGATAAAAAATAACAAAATAATACCGTTCGATAAACCACATTGAGCGATATTGTGAAGGTCCTCCCAACATTGCTTCTTCAGCTAAATGGATAAGTAGATGTTCCATGATATCAAAGAAAGATGGAGGAAATATTCTCTCCAAATGACATAGAGTTATTGCAACTCGATCTTGGAGTTTTTCTAAGTCACCAATCTTTAGATCTTTTGGACAAATTCCCCTAAAGAAATTAGTTAATTCAATCAATGGCTTAAGTACATTTACTGGCAACAGATGCCGCAAGGCTATAGGAAGGAGTTGTTGCATTAAAATATGACAGTCAAGACTCTTCAACCCATGCATTGTGTGTTGTTTGATATCAACACAACTTGAGATATTTGAAGCATATCCATCTAGCACTTTCACATCTTTTAACACTTTTAAGAGGATGTCGTTTTGTGTGTTACTCAATGTGAAACATGCAGGAGGAAGAAAATATTTTTCATTAGCCTTTTTATTTGGATGCAAAGCTTTTCGGATCCCCATCTCTTGTAAATCTAAACGGGAGTTCAAATTATCTTTTCCTTTTCCATCAACATTCAATGATGTCCTAAATATATTGTCAAAGACATTCTCTTCAATATGCATCGTATCAAGATTATGATGAATCATATTGTCTTTCCAGTATGCTTACTCAAAAAATATGATCTTTTTGTTCCATATATTTTGCACCAAATTATCAACATCATCCCATTTGCTTTTACGAGATTTAGCCAATAGATCTTTACCAAACTTGTTTTTAAAATTATTCAATTGCTTAAGAATCTCAATTCCCGTCAACCGTTTAGGGGCTCCATCTAACTCTACAAGGCCATTGAATGCCACTTTATCTTTTCGAAACTTGTGTCCATGAGATAACCATCGCCTATGAGACATGAAACAATATTTTCGCCCATTTGTCAACTTTGTAGATTTAGTTTTGGTAAGACAACATGGACAAGCATATCGTTTTCACAATATATCCTTATAAGTTACCTAACCCTGAAAAATCACTAATTGTCCAAAGCAATGCTGCACACATTTGGAACATGTGATTGTTTGATATGTCATAAGTGGCAACACCAACCCACAATTGTTCTTACTCGTCAATTAAGGGTTGTAGATAGACATAAATATCATTACCAGGTGCACGAGGACCGTCAATAATAGTTGATAATATCATATATTGTTATTTCATGCACAACCATGGTGGCAAATTATATGGAATCAAGATAACATCTCATGTGCTATGTGAGATAGACATAGACTTAAATGGACTAAAGCCATCTGAAGTCAATCCAAGTCTAACAGTTCGAGGTTCTCGAGCAAAATTTGTATGTGCTTCATCAAATTTCCTCCAAGCAATACTGTTTGCAGGATGACACATTACCCCATCTCTAGTGCGACCTTCAGCATGCCATCTCAGAGTAGATGTTTTAGCCAACATCAATAGTTTTTGAAGTCGTGGTATTAATGAAAAATATCGAAACACCTTTGATGGAATTTTTTATGTTTCAAAAGTGGAATTAACTGATGCACCTTTGAACTATTTGTATCTTGGAGCTTTGCAAAACATACAAGACGTTCTATCTTTCGTCTTGTTCCAATAAATCATACAATCATTTGGAGATGCATGTTTCTTTTTATATTCAAGTCCTAAATATTTAGTAAATTTTTTTGAATCATAAAAGGACTTGAGCAATGTTTCACCTTCTGGAAGCACATCTTTTAACAACTCTAATAGCATGAAAAATGATTTTTACTCCATCCATTAAGACATTTTAAGTGTAATAGACGAACAAGGAACGAAAGTAGTGAATACTTGCTTCCTGAATATAACTCACGTTCAGCTTATTTCAATAAGCGAAGAATTTATTAGTCTTCTTATCAAAACATGTGTTATGTTGATTTGACCCATCAAATCCTTCAGCAATAGTGTCCATATCAACAAAAGATGTAGGTGGATTTCAAAATGCTTCATGTAACATGTCTTGCATCTCATCACCTTTATCTAGTTGATTGAACAATTTTGATGAAAATAGCTCCTCACCATGATAAATCCAACTAGTGTAACTAGTTAGAAATCCATCAACCACAATATGTTCAACAATCAAATCTTTTCGAACAAATTTCATATTACGATACTTTTGACATGGACACAATATAGCAGATGCATCTAGCCTATCTAATGATGCAAAATGAAGAAACTCTTTGGTTCCATTCTCATATAAAGGATCAAGCCTATTCAAAATATTGATCCAACTTTTATACATTAAGTATATAACCTATACATATAGCAAACAAGAATTATACCCTCATACTATTAAAAACTAATACCTCCATACTATTAAATAAAACAACAAAACATATACTAACCTGCAAAGTCCACACAAAGAATCCTGAAATTGATATCATTGTTCTTCCACTACGGTTACTTTCTTTGTAATCTTCAAACTGCAAATCAATAATTAAATTTCAACAAATCAATATAATGTATGAAGGCTAGTCTTTTTCTCTGTCATATTTTAATTTAATCTAAGTTACTAGTCTTGTTGGTAAGTTTTTAAAAAATACTAATTAATTAAAAAGAAAGGTACATATATTGACAATTTTCCAGTATTAGTCAATTTCATTGCATAGGAGGGAAGCTCATTAAGAACCATTACATTAATAACCACATCATCATGACTATATCCTTTAAATGAGCTATCTTTTTCATATCTCTTACTTCTCCAATAACAAGATCAAGTCTTACAACTTTCTCAACTAGCAAATATGTCAAGGCTGGTTATGGTACAACCTCCAAACCAGTACGTTTTTATTACTATTATTGCTAATAAAGAGTCTTGATTGATATTTAAGGAATCGATGAGGTCTTGTAAGGCTTCATAAACATGGTTATATATAATTTCTAGGCAGCATTGGTGATGATTTCTTAAGAAACAAAGCCACAAGTTTAGAGTGTCACTCTTTAAACCACACTAACTTGCTCACAGATTCGTTGTTCACAGTACGATAACTCAATGAAAATTGAAACTAAAACCCTACGCACTCAAAATTATTGAAATTCAAACCCTATCAAATCGTCACAATTGTTTGAATTACCTGGGAATTAAAATATTTCTAGGTGAGATGAATCCAGTAAAACTTGCAAGAAAATATTAATTAAGAAGTAAATTGTGAAACCTTGAAACTTCACATGATTCCGAAAATAAATACTTTTTCAATTAGTTAATAGAACTTGACCCCAAAATCCTACTAGTGACTATGTGATCAAAGATTTGTTTCAGTAAGATCATGAGTTTGTATGAAATAAAAACCTTGAAATTACCTGTGGATGGAGATGACTATTATGAATTTCTTTTAATGAGCAATGTGTTGAGGGCGTGAGGCGTAGGTTTTTTTTTTTTAAAAAAAAGTTTCTTATTACTAATAGGAGGGAATATTTTATTTTAGTAGAAAGAATTAGAGGGAAAAGTTAATAACATGAAAAATTAGAGGGGAAAATTAATAAATTTCCTTTTTACTTCAATAAACTTAAAATAAAAGTTTAATATTTAAGCTAAATAAGATGAAAGTCTTATTTTAAAACTAAATAAGATGATAGTTTTATTTTTAAGCATAAATAAGATGAAAATCTTACTTTTATGCTAAATAAGATGAGCATTTATTTTTAAGTTAAAAAAGACGAAAGTTTAATTTTTAAAATATCAATCATGAAAATGCACATACAAAAATATTTAAGCTAAATAAGATAGAAATTTTATTTTTAAGAATGAATAACTAATGTTTGTAAAGAAAATATAAAAAAAATAATTAAATAGGGTGAGGGTATTTTGTAAACAAACTACTTATCCTCAAAATTTATACAATGAATATTAGTTTGAATATGAGACACTGTTATTCGGATTCACTAAAATTTTAGAAATACGACATTTGGGCTTGGTATGAGACACTAGTATTCGGTATTTTTCGAATACAGAATTATTTACTTACGAGCTTCATTATTTTAACTTCTCCTTTACATAATAAAAAGCTCATGGGATTAGAGTCACACAACAAGAGCAAGATATGTGTTCTAATAATTACCATACAATATGCTCACATGCATTACTTCATCATGAACTATAAGGTTTGCTATAAGTTTGAGATTAGGAGAAGCTTTTACTGTTTGGAATCATAAATTAAGAAATGAATTTCTATAAAAAAAAAAATGAACCTAGTTGCAAGCAAAGCCAGAAACACACATATACAAGAAGATATTTTCTATAAAAAGAATTAATGCAGACTATCATTTTATCAAAAGAAGCACCAGAAAACAAACTACTAATAAGATGGTTAGAATCTCCACCTGTAATCAAATTTAGACGAGATAAGAAATTATTAGACACTACAACTTGCATTTCATATTTACACAAGTTTTTTCACAAGATAGAATGACACAACCATAACTGGTGGATAACATTGACTATGAAGCAACACTAACTATGGAACATACCAACTTTTATTTTGCATCTATTATTTCCATTTCCATCAAATTATCATAATTAATGACTATCATTGACAGGCTACATTCATAAGCAAAAATCTCCATAATTAGCAAAAGCACTACATTTACACCAACAGATTTTAAGAAAATGGTACATTCAATATGAACATACTATCTTTATCTTGTCTCCCTTGGAAAACATCTCTGAATAGAAGTAACCTAATTGTATCACCAAATCCCTTGTATGCAACCCTAGATGGAAATACCAGCGAAAATGTTCATAAGAAATCATAACATATTCGATAACTGCAGCTAAGAAATGAGATAATAATATAAAGAATTAACATTCATTTTTGAATTCCACAAACCAATACCAGAGGGCAAGAACTCTGCCTTCTGTTTGATAAAAAATAAAATTTTCAATGTCCAATAGGGAATACAGAATGCCCCTTATTGTTGAGTGTCCATATAAGAATTCAAACCATTATTGTTTTTACCTCTTCAAATTGAATTTAATTCGCCCATTTGTCACCTTTAATTCAGGTTGTGCGCCTTCAAGATTAGAAACGGGGATCAGCTTGGTGGGTGTGATATTCAAGATTCTACATTTGCTTCTACTAAAGCCTTGGACCCTGCAGAAGTCATTGATGTTTGGGAGGGTAATCATGCCATTTTTTGTTTAAACAATGCTCCAGAAGTAAGCACTGAATGACCCTATCCATTGAAATGAGGTTAAAAAACTAGATTTCAGTACAAAGACAGAGAAGAAGAATCTTACAGTTTAGTAAGATCTAATAAATTAGTGACAACAGTAGGAAATGGGCCAAGAATTGAAACATCATAAACTTCCCTGCAAGTGGCAAAACAGAAAAGTACATTGAGAAAAAAGTGACAAGTTAGGATTTTAATTCTGTGAGTAACTTCATACAGATTTGAACCTTAGTTAGAGAAAAACTACTTAGAAATGGTGAAGCAAAACTTACAATTCAGTAACTACTCTATAATCACCCTCCTTGAACAAGTAATACCATACCATGGAGGTAATCACCATCTCCACAGGGATCATCTCCAACCCATGCATACACCACTCTCCATCCCAGAGATGCCATAATTTCATTCAGAGCTTTCACTACATTCATATTCCAGATGTTTAAATTAGTCCATGTAAATATATATACATTCAGGTATTAAGACAACTCCTTGTTTTTCTCATGAATCAAATCAATGACCATAAATTATTTAAATCATTTTAATGAAATATTAATAGAGAAAGAGTGGATATAATTGGAACTCCACAATACTTCCAACAACACTAAGTGTAGAGAGTGAAGCTATTAACCTTATGATCATGGGCTCAAGCCTTACAGTGAACATTCTTATTTCTGACAACCATAAAATTACTCGTGATCGATTATATATTTGCTTATACTACAATTTTGTTAACTAATACTATGTAATCATGGAGGGATATTAAATTTACATCTATTGAATGATAAATAAGTTTAACTTTTCATGGATAGCTATACTTACCTGTAACAACTAGAAAATAAAATTCTACGAGCAAAAAAAGGGAAAACACTATAGTTAATAACACTCCAAGGCACTGATTTAGTTTCTTTATTGCATATAATAGATAATACATTGTATACATCAAGACTATACATCAGGCGAATAACTATTTCTCAATAAAATCAACAAACTGCAAATCTTAAATTACTAAACCAAGAAAATACAAATTCAGAAAAAAGGAAATTATAGTTAAAAGAGATGAAAACACAAAACTTATGGATTCTTTCATTCCACTAGAGGGGTAAATTTCTTGGATTATTGTTATAGATGTCCAGGCAATTGAGCTTTTAAGACGAGATAAGGAAGTCCATTTCTGTCATGTCCTTAGGAAAGGAAACAAAATGGCTGATTATTTTACCAACTTAATGTTTGATTTTGCAGGAGAAATCCAATTTAATTCTCTCCAGGAGGTCCTAATTTCAGGGAGTCACATCATTAATTCATATAAATCGCAGATATCATACATCAAAACAAGGACCATACAAAGAAGAAATTATTGATGGTAGTCAACTGACTAATTCTACAACAAGTTTAATAATTCATTTTTACTTAATATTTTAATTAAAATGAGGCATAACTGGGCTGGAGGATCTAACAAAGTTCACAATGCTTGAAATTTTTTTAGTTTGATTTCGATCTCATTGCACCTGGTGAGAGTTTGAGGTGTCCAAACTGAATGGTCTTCTTGGTCTTAATTGTGGCTACAACAACATTCACATCCTTGGGTACAACATCACCTCTGTAATCAGACATCATGCCATGTATTTCCCATGTCGTGGTCACACTTGACCATCATACACGATGGCTCAAAAGTCGTAGCAACAGAATGTTGCTCATGGTAGGCCTTCTCAGCAAAAGAATGAAATGAATCCTTGGGTATAGAACCAAGTTAGTTTGGAACTCATTTACATCCACATTCAAAGCACCATCGAAATGCAGAGATGCTGTCAGCGATGAGATAAACTACAAAATCGAACAATTGATTAGCTCATCTCTTAAATCAAACAAATCATTTCATAATAGGAAATAGTGAGATTCTAAAATTAAGATACTTGACAAATAAGCCTGTTAAGATTAGTGTAATTAGGTCTTTCAAAGTCGAGAGAATTACAGCAGATGTCATAAATTGCCTCATTATCCAAAAGGATAGCAACCTCAGTGTGCTCAAAAAGCGAGTGTGTGGAGATCAAAGAGTTGTAAGGCTCAACTACAGCAGTAGAGACTTGAAGTGAAGGGTAGATGGTGAATCCAAGCTTGGATTTCTTCCCGTAGTCAAGAGAAAGCCTCTCAAGAAGCAAAGAACCAAGCCCTGAACCAGTACCCCCACCAGTTCACAAAGTCGTAGGTGCTCGCACATTCAACGACCGCTTCCGACATTTTTTTATTAAGTTCTCTACTTTTCCTCTCACTGGTGGTGGTATTAATTCCGTTAGGAATTCAAACCATTGGATGAGAGGCAGTGAGGATTTAATCAAGAGAGTTGATTTTGAGTCTAGCATAAAGAATCAGAGATAGACACCTACGATTTTTTTATTTTGCAGGTAGAATCAGTTTCAAAACATTTAGGATCTACCTACTCAGGCAAAAAGACTTCTTAACATAGACAAACAACAAATACCACAAATATGACACATCACATACAGGACGAACCAGACTAAACAACAAAAACTCAAAAAGGGGCTGGAAAAGTTGTGTCATACAACAACCCATTCAACACCAAATTAATAGTACAAGAGATCACCAAATGCAAAATAAAAAAATAAAGAATTGCCATACGTATTTTGCGATTGTTCTTTCAATTTTAACAGATGTATTAGCTTTCTCAGAGGCTCAACCTGTTGAAGAAGATAGAATAGAAGAGAAGTAAAAAACACTACACAAGATTCTATATGTTCGTCTTAGAGATTCATGAGAAGCTAAAGAATTACCACTTGTCTTCGATCTAAAGAGCTCAAGACTCAACCTAAGAAGGTTCTTCGTTTTGGCTGATACCGCAGTGGATGGTTAGAGCATTGAGGCTTCTAACAATGGAATCAACACAAAAGAGTTTAGACAATAACTCCAAGATTGAAGCTTCAGAGGTGTCCTTAGCTAGAGCACGAAAAGAAAATAGATCAAATGAAACTTGAAAGCTAAAGGAAGAGAGTACCTCGAAGATCCGTAAACCATTGGAGAGAGCCGTCAAATTCCGACGAGGCATAGACGATCTTCCTCCTTCCATACTTCCACTAGACTCTTCACTTTCCTATTCTGAACCTTTTGGCTTTCGTTTAGTTAGATTCAGATTATGTTTGTTTGTTTCTTTATTGTTTTATTTAAAAATTGATATATAATTCATTGTCCAAATTTGACAATTACAATTTTTAAGTATTAAAATCTCTTATTATAGAAAGTTATTTTTAAGCAATCTAATAGATCCAAAAAAGAGTATGGGAATATAATGAAATGGAGCTATTTTCTTAATTAAATTGTTCAAGTTTAAGAGGATTGTTTGAAATTTTTTTCATACTCCCTCCTTTCTTTAATGAAGTTTGATATTTTCTTGTATATAAATTGCATTGTTTACAAAATTATATTTATGATTCCTTATAAAGCAATAGTTGAAATAATATCTAAATTATATCGTTAAATATTTTTCTTAATAAGTGTGCATTATCTTACAAATTAAAATAATATAAAATATAGGGATTAATTTTTATGAATTAAATATAGAAATATCAATTAAATAGAATTAAACACAAATAGATTGATTGTTTTTATCCCAAAACTAAGAAGCCTAAAATTTAATGGTTCGAACTGTAATAAAATAAATGTAAGAATATTATTTTTAAAAATACAGAATTTCACGATTTTTTTCATGATCCTATATATATATATATATATATATATATATATATATATATATATATATATATATATATATACCGAATGAATATGTGTGACACATTAAAGTAATTCATTTAAATTAATTCATAATAGTAACTTAACTAAAAAAGTAATGGAAGAGAAAAGAAAACGTCAAAACTTGATAATGCAAACCCAAGAGATAATATTTTCGTTTCGTGTAATGTCGTAAGTATGATAAAAATAATATGATGATTGAATCATTTATAAATGATCTAATATTTTTTTAAGATGTACAAAAAAATATATCTAAAATGTAAATCACCCTAATTACCAATTAACATGCATGTTTATGGAAGAAGTCATCATAGTAGTGAAATCATGAAATGATTGTTAGCATATAATATTCGAAAATGAATTTACATGTTCTTTTTTAAAAAAAAGAAAACTTTTGATCTAATTATTTTATTTAATAACTATAAGGAAAGAATAACCAAAACTTAATATGTAAATATTATAATTATTTCTAAAATTATAACAAGGCATTTATCTTAGAAAATATAAATTTGTTGTATTTCAATTCACATTAAATACAAATTTTGGTATATAGCGGATGATAACGCATTCTTCATACATGTAAGAATTTTCAAAATTCAATATGAAATTAGTAATATTGTTTCTAGAATGTATAGTAGCTAGGTTATTTACTCATAAAAAATAAATCTATTACATTTACATTAAATTATAATTGATAATTATATAATACAAGTCTGCAATAAATAATAAAAATAAAAAAATTTGATAAAATATTGCTAAAAAAATGTCATATGCTAGTCTACTTTATTTCCTAACATATAAATTTTTGCACCAACACACTATATAAAACTAATAATTGTTGATTTATTTTTTAAAAAAAGAACAAACATTTATTTTTTGGAAAGATTTTTTGCAAAGAAAAAGGAGCAAATCAATAGCAGATAATAATGAAAACTTAGAAGAAAACCATGGAATGGAAAAGGAAGAATGCTATGCAATATGACTTTCTATAGTTTCTATATAGTAGAATGCTATGCAATATGACTTTCTATAGTTTCTATATAGTAGAAGAGAAAATTTCTAACTTTCAACATGTGAGTTTTTGGATATGAAATAAAAGTTTGAGAAAGATTTTATTAGATAAAGATGCTTAGAATAGTTATCTTTTATGCTTTATTGGATTCCATCAAAAACACTAAAAAAAGTCATCCTTTTACCACTTAATTACAAAGCATACCTCTATGGAAGCTGAAATTAGGCTTGGATTCCGTTAGTCTTTAATCTTTCCTGGGTTCGTTAGTCTTTAATCTTCCCCTAGTATTTTTAAATTTGTTTGATGACTAGAAGCACTCTATTTTTATGTATTGGGCATAAGTTAAATATTATTTTGTGTGTTAATTTTATTTATTCATTATTAAAAGATATATTTTATTTTTACTTCTTGTTATTAAAATGCAAAGTGATGACAATTATTTTTTTATATTTTATTTTTAATTTTAATAACTCATTTTTAAAAATTATTTTCAACAATTAAATATTAGTTAATAGAAGTATTTTGTGAAAAATTATTTATGTTAATCATTATTTTCTTAATAGATGAATGTGACAAATAAAATTGAACAAGAAAATATATATACTTCAAAGTTATATTGAGAAAGTAATTTGTGGAAATAAATGAATAATGAGGAAAACCAATAATACGACAAACGTGTTATCCTCCAATTTGTTGGGATTTTTTGTGAAATTAATTCATATCAATTAATTATAATAAATAACATATATAATGATTTTTTTAATTTAAATATTATATTAAAATGTTTGTTCTTTCACTTGTTCATATTAGCAAATTAAGTAAAAAAATATTTACGTATAATATATCTTTTTTATTAAATAATTACGTGAAATACTAATTTCCAACATTGATATCAGAGCTAGTCCATAAAAATATAAGTTATGGAAAATAAATCAACTATGCCAGATGATTTACAAAAACAGGTATACTCATTTAAATTCATGAGTAGCTAAATTGTATTATTCCTAATAATCTCTTTTTGATTATAAGTGTTTATTATGTTTAAATAATGTTATAATAATCATCTTTAGAAGGTTTGCTATGGAAATATTCTGAGAGTAGGTAAGCCCAGACTATGCCATCCTAAAGTGGAAACCGGTAGGCAAAGAGAAGGCCGTTTAGGGGAGTACACAGAGTTGAGGCGCTGTTAGGGTAACTGATTGAAGAAGAAAACCATAGTAGTGACTAGACGAGATGATTATTAAATTATTATTATTACATAATGAATAAGTATAATCTGTGAAGAGGTTAAAGGGAATAAAATTTTAGCGAAAATATGATAAAATGACTACCTATTTATTAAATGATGATGTTAATTACATGATACTATTATTTTATATATTGAAAGATCTTGATGCTGATATAAGAAGAATAATCTATGATAGATTAGTAACATACGAAATAATTGAAGAAACAATTCATGATTGGGCAGAATTAATTATACCAGATGATTTTGATATAGATTATTTATATGATCATCTAGAATTATATAGAGATCAATGATAAATTATAGATATTTGCAATTATGGAAAGAAACTAAAGAAAAGATAGATCTAGAAGAAAAATTATTAATTGAAAATGTAAATAGATATATATATCTTAGAGAAGAAGAATATTTAGAATATATAGAAACTAATGCTAAAGAAATACAAAGATTAAATTTAGTTAAAAAAGAATATTATAAAAAAATATTTTCTTAAAAAAAAAAAAAAAAAAAGTAAATAACAATATAGAAAAAAAAGAAAGAAAGATAAAGAAAAAGTTAAATAATTTATATATAAAATATGAATTATTAAAAATTACTAAAAAAGATACTAAAGAAAATTTGTTGATAGATATAATTTCCAAAACAGAATATAAATATATTTGTTATTTGAAGAAACAATATGGACAGAGAAACATATAAACAACAACTGATAGATAACATAAATGAAAAAAGATACGAATTAGAATTTAAAAAAGAAAGATTAGAAGAAAATATATTTGCAGGAGTAAGTAGTAAAGTAATATCAATACAAAGAAAAGTTCTATTTGAGTTAGAAATACAAATAAATTGCCTAGAATATAAATTACAACATGATATAAGTTATAATAATGAATATAATGAATAAAGAAGAATTTGCAGTAGACGAAAAAACATATGAAAACCAAGAAGGACTAGTAATAAAAATAATATTCTCAAATTTAGGAAGAAAATATAACAAAATAGGAGATAAATTATATTTAATGTTAGAAAAGGAAACAGCAAAATTAGAAGATAGTTTAACAGCTATGATAAGAATAACAAAAGAAAATGAAGAAATAGATAAAGCCAAAGAAATTGAAAAAATAAAATCACAAGCAAAACAAGAAGTACAAAAGATAGAAGAAACAAAAAATACAAAAATAAGTGAATTAGAAAAAGAATTAGCTCAGCTAAGATTATTATATGAAACTAAACAAAAAGAAAAACAAATAGAAAAAGAAAAAGAAAAAGAAGTTGAATTAACTAGTGAAATAAATAAAATGAAACAAATATTAAATGAAAATGAAAATCTTGAAATAAATGAAATCAATGATGAAATAAACGAATTAGATACAATGAATGATCAAAATTCAGAAATAAGTGATATAAGTGAAACATATACAGAAATTCTAGAACAAGTAGATAAACTGAAAAAATTAGAAATAAATACAGGAGATATAAATAAACCAGGTACATCAAGAGTTAAAACTCCAGATAATAGTCCTAGGAATAGTCCTAGAAGATCAACACCAACTTATTATACAGAAAGCTATGAAAGATCAGACAGAGCAAATGCAATATGGAATAGTAGATTAAATAAAAAATGGATACCTAGACCAATAATTGAACAAAATAACTTTTTAGATTTAGACTGTGTAATGGATATAAATAAAGTAATTTTATTATGGGTAGGAAATATATCTAAACAGCTAGTTGATAACAAAATAACAGTAAAAGACACATCAGGATATATAGAAAGAACATTTGTAGGAACAACAAAATTATGGATAGAAAATTTACCATCAGAAAGTATAGCAACACTTAGGAGTGATAAAAAAATAGATGGATCAACATCAACAACAAATATAGATATATTAGATAAATATGAATTAGCCATAAGAAATGAATTTGGAGGTATGACTACAGAAATAAAAGAACAAAATAAAGAAAAAATAATAAATAAACAACTAATGTCAAAATTAGCAATATGTAATATGTGTTACATAGAAGAATATACATGTGCATTTAAAGAATATTATTACAAAGCAAGATATAATATAGATGAAGCAAAAGAAATAAGACAACAATATTTTACAAAATTACCAGAACCATTTAGTACAAATGTAATTAAAGATTGGAATAATGAAGGAATAACAGATACTTTAGGAGCTAGAATAAAAATTTTACAACAATGGTTTATACAATTATGTGAAACCCAAAAAGAAAAAATAAAAATGGAAAAAGTATTAATTAAAAATTTAGCATGTTGCAGAAATAAAATAGCACCACAATTTGGTTGTAAAGATAAATATTATAAAAAAACCTAGAAAATATAAAAATTATAGAAAAACTAAAACCAGATATAAATATAAGAATCCAAGAAAAAGATATTATGTAAAAAATTATAAAATAAAAAGACCATATAGACCAAAAAGAAAATTATCAGATTGTACTTGTTACAATTGTGGAAAATTAGGACATTTAGCTAGAGATTGTAAATTACCTAAAAATTTAAAAGGTAAACAAATTGCAGAAATAATTATGGATGATGAAAAATATATGCAGATAGATTATATAGACTATGAATTAAGTGAAAATGATAGTATATATGAATTATCTGACATTGAAATTGAATTCGAAGATATAAAAATAAATATGGAATTAAATAATGAAATAATAAACGAAGAAATATAATGACTGAAAATGATATAAAAATAATATCTAAAGAAGAATATCAAAATGAAGAATTAGCAGAACAAAAAATTATATTTGATAATAAAATGTTTCAACAAATAAAAAATAAAGAATTAGATTTAAGCGTAGATAAAGTACTTGAGATACCTACTTTAAAAAATTGGTTTAAAAGACAAAAAGAAGAATACTATGTAGTTAGTCAAAAAGAACATATTGTAGATTGTAAATATACAAAAGGAAAAGCACAAATACCTATATTAAATAAGAGAATAATAAATAAAGAAATACAAGATATAAAAGCTAAAGTACCTATAAAATATGTACATTTGGGAGGAACAAAAATACTAATAAAAGCATGTTTTAGAGAAGGAATAGATACACCTATTGAAATATATTTAGCAGATGATAGAATATTACATCCTATAGAAAAAAGTGTAATTAGTGCAGTAAAAGGAAATTTAATATACCAAAAATCTAAATTTATAATAAGTGCTAATTATTCAATAGCATTAACAGATAGAAATATAGACAAATCATTAGTTTTATATTGGAAATTATCTGAAATAGAATTAGCACCAGGTAGTAAAATATTTACAGCAAGATGTAAAAACTTATATATATTAACAACAAAACATAAGGTAATGGCAAAAAATAAAATTGATAGAATAAAAATAGAAAACCCTTTTGAACAAATAATTACTATAATAGATAACAATGACTATAGTTATAAAGAAATTGACATGGAAGAAGATTTAGAGATTGTAAAAGAAAGATTAAGTACTTCAAGTGTACCAAATACATTAATTAGAACTACCTCATCAAGAGCCAGTACATCTAAAAGAAAATATGAAATTCCTAAAATATTAAATACAGAAGAAGAAACACTCAATCATTATTTTATAACCGGAATAATAGATCAAAGAAGATATAAAATATTAATAAATACAGGACAAGAAGAGAATTATATAACTAGAGAATTAGTATTAGAAACGAAAATTATAAAAACAGGACAATTATGCCCTGGATTACCTAAAGAAATAGTAAATATAAATGAAGAGATAACAGAAAAAGAAATAATTATAGGAGGAATACCATTTGTAATACCATTAAAATTTATCAAGGAAATTAAAATATTACCTTAGGAATAAAATGGTTAGATAAAGTTAAACCATATAAAATAGAAGATGAACAATTAATTATAACTTGCCAAAATAAGAAAATAGTTATTAAAAGAATACAATGAATAATGAAAATATATATACTTGCAAAAATCATTGTAGAAGGATATCACAACAGATATTACACAACTATGATAGATACAGGAGCAGAGACAAATATATGTAAATATAATTGTTTACCAGAAGATAAATGAGAAAAATTAAAAATACCTATGGTAGTAACAGGATTTAATAATGAAAGTAGTATGATTACATATAAAGTAAAAAATATAAAAATACAAATATGGGATAAAATATTGATAATAGAAGAAATGTATAATTTTGAATTTACAACAAAAGATATGTTATTAGGAATGCCATTTTTAGAAAAACTATATCCTCATATTATAACAAAAACTCATTGGTGGTTTACTACACCATGTGGAAATAAAATAGGAGCAAAAAGAGTAAATAATAAACAAAGAAAACCTAAAGAATGGATAAAAGGAAGTGAAAAAATAAACCAAGAAATGGAAAATATAAATAACAAACAAATAACCCAACTAGAAATTATTATATTTACAATAGATAAGGTCAAAATAATTAATGAACAATTAGAAATATTATACAGTGAAACTCCATTGCAAGGATGGGAAAAACATAAGACAAAAGTAAAAATTGAGTTAATAGATGAAAATAGTATAATAACACAAAAACCATTAAAATATAATTTTAATGATTTAAAAGAATTTAAAATGCATATAGATGAACTATTAAAAAATAATTACATACAAAGAGTAATAGTAAACATACAAGTCCGGCTTTTATAGTAAATAAACATAGTGAACAAAAACGAGGTAAAAGTAGAATGGTTATAGATTACCGTAATCTAAATGCCAAAACTAAAACTTATAATTATCCTATACCAAATAAGATATTAAAAATAAGACAGATACAAGGATATAATTACTTTAGTAAATTTGATTGTAAATCAGAATTTTATCATTTAAAACTAGAAGAAGAATCTAAACAACTAACAACATTCACAGTACCACAAGGTTTCTATGAATGGAATGTTTTACCATTTGGATATAAAAATGCACCAGGTAGATATCAACATTTTATGGATAACTATTTTAATCAATTAGAAAATTGCATAGTTTATATAGATGATATATTATTATATTCAAGAACACAAGATGAGCATATTAATTTATTAGAAAAATTCATATCTATAATTAAACAGTCTGGCATAAGCCTAAGTAAAAAGAAAGCAGAAATTATGAAATCACAGATAGAATTCCTAGGAATACAAATAGACAAAAATGGGATAAAAATGCAAACTCACATAGTACAAAAAATAATTAATCTTGATGAAGATATAGATACAAAAAAGAAATTACAATCCTTTTTAGGATTAGTAAATCAAGTAAGAGAATATATACCAAATTTAGCAGAATATTTAAAACCACTACATCGAAAACTTAAAAAAGATGTTGAATATTATTTTGATAAAAAAGATAAAGAACATATAAGAAATATTAAGAACTTATGTAAAAAAATTACCAAAACTTTATTTTCCTGATGAAAATAAGATATTTATTTATATAGTTGAAACAGATTCAAGCAATCATAGTTATGGAGGAGTTTTAAAATATAAATATGAAAATAAAAAAATGGAACACCATTGTAGATATTATTCAGGATCTTATACAGAAGCACAAATAAAATGGAAAATAAATAGAAAAAAATTATTTGCATTATATAAATATTTATTAGCATTTGAACCATATATTGTTTATAATAAATTTATTGTAAGAACAGATAATACACAGGTAAAGTGGTGGATAACAAAAAAGATAGACGATTCAGTTACAACAAAAGAAATAAAGAGACTAGTATTGAATATATTAAACTTTACATTTACAATTGAAGTGATAAAAACTGATAAAAATATTATTGCAGATTATCTCTCAAGAAGAAACTAGCCCAAATATACAAGAAAAAATACTAGCTGCCATAACTACACTTTGTCAAAAAGTGGAAAGTCTTGACAGTGAAGTACAACTATTGAAGAAAGCATATAATAGTCAGCAGCATGACTCTAAAAATGCGGAACTACGTCGTGAGGCAGACGATAAAAGGCCAGAACTAAAAGGTGACGTTGAGAAACACCTAAAAACTCAAACTACTAACAAATTATCAAATGCAGGTACAAATGAAGCAAGTACAAGCAGAGGAAAAAATATCAATTTAAATAGCCTATTTGAAAAACCATTCATTCCCAGAAAACAAACTATAGATATAACACCAAATCCACAAATTTCTACCTATGCAGAGAGCTTGAACAAAGAAAAGAAGATATATAATCATATTACCCAGTCATATATTGAAAATATATATACAATCCAAACTTTTCTAAACCTTAAACCAAAATCTACTACCACTACAGAAAAAACCCAGGATTATGTAACCCAACATTTACAAGGCTATAACAAACTAATAGCACAACCCAAAACTAACCCAAATTTGATAAAAACTTGTTACAGCTATGGATTACTTAGTACGGTATATACATATGATGGTACAGAAATAAGTAGAATCCCTGAAATTTATAAAGCTTTTTTAATATACAAAAGAATTACAAAAGGAAACCTATTTTTTATAAAATTTTACACAGCACCAGCAGAAATACTTTTTAATGAAATAAAACCAACTATACAAGTTGTCAAAATAGGTTTGAAACGAGAAATGATAATACCAGAGGAAATATCAGCACAACCAGAAATACCTAAAGTTGAAATACCTGATTTTTATGCAAATAAAAGAATAATTGGATTATCAACTATAATACAAGAACTAGCTACAAATTATTTACAAGAAATTGCTATTTGGAGTTATTATTCCAGAGATCATTTGATGATATATGCAAATTCCAAAGAAGTTAGGCCAGCAGATATGGAAGAAGTACAGAAATGGATATTATCTTTGTTAAAGCCAGAATTACCACCACCAACTAGAGCTCTAAAGCAAAAATTTATTTCAACGGAATTATTGACCAAATATTGTAAAATGATTGGACAAAAATATCCAGAACATATATGTTCAAAATGCAATGGAGAAGAAAACTATGTCCCAGAAGTACAGCTGGAATAAAGACAAAAGAAGATATTGGCAGACAAAGAGATAATGTAGTTTGAAAATATAGTAAAAACAATTATGTAAAGTGGTAAAGTAAGTAAAGTAGTAAAGTAAGTGAAGTAGGTAAAGTCGATTGTCTTTAGTAATAATTCATGAACCTCTACTGTTCATGAATAGTAAGAGTTAAGTTACTATGTAAATAGTAAGAATCAAGTTACTGTGTAAATAGTAAAGACCAATCATCTTTTGATAAGAATGAAAGGTCGTTAGGAACTTGTATATAAAGAGGCATTTGCCTTCATAAATAAACAAGAAAACATTATACAACCTTTTTTCTTACGATTTCTCTTATTCCGCTTCCACCCCCCTCATATTGGTATCAGAGCCGAGTGATGTGATTGCGGTCCATTACGGAGCTTTGGCTCAGCGTTCCATTGGCTCCCTGCGGGTAAAAGCCTTAACGAGCGACTCGTGCGGGAGTAAAACAACTTGGTTTAGCTCCTCTGCTACCAATGTTGGTATAACCAGCCATTTTTTGATAATTGATTTGGTTCAATTTAATGTGGTCATTATTTTAATTTTTGGAATTTAACTATTTGAATAATATTTTTCGCAAATGCATACTATATTTCTAAATAATTAGGGATTTAGATTTATTTAGAACATTAGTAATATATATATAAATGTTGGCCCTTACTGGCACGAGCCATTTTTTCTAGTATTTATTAGATAGGAGAACATTTTTAAAAATAAAATAAAAATTGAATGTTAAAAATTTGTAAAAAATTTGAATTGGTTATAATTCTTTCATGGTAACTTTTTATTTTTAATGTTCAAGATATAATATTTAAATTTTAAATTTAACTTATTGTAAAACTAAAGCAAAATAAGACAAGAAATATAAAAGATAAAGCAATGGAAATGGGGAGACAAAAGATGAGAGCATTTCTTATTCTTCAAAGTATTAATCAAATCTTCAAGTGTATACAATATGAACCCTTATGCCTCTATCTATAGTGTAGCATAGAGGCATACAAAAGGTTAGTCATAAACATGACATTAACATGAATATAATGGGGAGGTTATGAAAGTGAAAGGTTACAAGAATAATAGTTATAAAGGTGGAGGTTATTGAAGTTATGATCATCTTCATAATGAGGAAAATAGTGGAGATAACGGGTGAGTAACTTCTTGGTGTAGTGGACATCCATATTATATTGTTTTATAACACTCCCCCTTGGATGTCCATAGATAATATGCCTCGTTAAAACCTTACTAGGAAAAAAACTCATAGGAAAAAATCCTAGTGAAGGAAAAAGAGTACACATATCTTTTAATACGCTTGAATGTTGCCTCGTTAAAAACCTTACCAGGAAAATCCATTTGGGACAAAATCATGGTTAAGAAAAAGAGTACAACGGGTATTTTTCTCCCCCTGATAAAAACTTTACTCAATATCTTGGAGACGATGCATTCCGATCTTATATCACAACTTCTCAAATATTGATGTTGGTAATCCTTAGTGAATAAGTTTATAAGATTATCACTTGAACGAGCCTTTGGACGTCTATCTCATCATTTTGTTGAAGATCATGTGTGAAAAAGACTTTTGGTGAAATATGTTGTGTCTGATCTCCTTTGATTGTATCCTCCATTCAATTGAGCTATATATTATTTTCATATATGGTGACTGGAATATCCTTTGTCAAAGGAAAATCACATATTTTCGGAATATGATAGATTATGATTCCAATCAAACACACCCCTGACTTACTTCATTGATCAATATGATTTGAAGAAGTGGTTACAAATGTTTGTTGAATGTCAATATATTTGTTGTGCCTCCGTATGTAAGCAAATAGCTCATTTGCAATCGAGCTTTATGTAGATCAAATAAATATTTTGCATCTACATAATCAAATCATTTCTGACTCATGAGAGATTGATTGATTTCATTGAAGCTCGTCTTTTCTTCTCAAAGAAAGTCACACATCTTCTAGCATTTGCATAATCAACAATATGTAAGTGCACCAATTGCATTAATACATAACATTTTAAATTATTTTCATGAGGTTGAAAAAAAATTTCTTTGTGTTAAGCAATGCCAAAATCATTGAGTACTCAATGGAATAGCTTTAAGACCTTTTAAATCCTTCAAGAATTTTCATATAACCTTCATCGTCTAGTTAGACGTAATAATCATTCATTATGCATATTCAAGTATTTCACCTATTGCCAGACTGAAACAAGTCTCATTGCATTCACCATTGGAGAACATATCTCCATTTAATAATGTCAGGACTTCTGCGAAAATTTTTTATGCCCCGAGGCACGAACCGTACTTTATATCTTACGGTTATACTTTCGCACAATGATTCATTTGTTCCCTCACTGACATATATTTTGATCTATGAACTATATGTTCAAAAACATCACTTTTCTAAGTGAAATAAAATATACTTGAATAGTGTCAATCATTTATCAGTCCACACTATATGACAGATTCGAATTTAAGATCCTCGTAACCATTTATAGTACTGAGTGCTACATCATATAAAATATGCCGTTGACGGCCATTTTGATATCGATTCCAATACGACATAACTTATTGAGATCTCTTCATTTTTCATCATTTTCAGGTACCTGAACATTTGCCAAGGTTTTACGAAATGTTATGTCATAGTGCTCTTTCAAAGCACTTACCTCATTATCAATGACCATTTTGATAATTTGATCCTCTCCTTCCTCAAGGAGTTTAACATTAGGAATCGATTGGTCTATCACGCTTTTGGCGTACCTAAACTCTGTCCTTCAAGGACTATTTATTGGAGCATTTGCAGCTTAATTAAAATATTGGGTCATCAAATACATCTGGCAAATTACTTGCAACATTTTGCAAATGAATTATCTCTTGAACTTCAAGTTCATATATTATTTTTTAACGAGGATCTAGATAATTCACCTCACACGTAACTTTCAGCTGCTACACATATCTCCCTCTAATGTTAAAAAATCTAACATTCACCGTCAACCTCAATTGGGGATCCATCTTTGTGCATGATGGAGCAATAAAATCATATGTGCACACGTCAAATTTTTAGATGAAAATTATTTGATTCCTGACCCTGAACCAATTGTGTTGGGAGAACCTTGTTGGCTTGATGCATACATGTTAAATAAACTCATCTCATACCAAATTTTATTTTAGAGATTTGTTCTCATAATCAATGGTCTAGCTTTAATTGGAGGTATACAATTTCTGCTAAACCAACCAGCATTATCCACATGGTTTTATAGTTTGAAACTGTGCTCTTAATTTAATAATTCGAGCAAACAACCTTACAAAAATCAATTTGTAAGTTGATACAAATGCACATGTGACCATACCATAGATGCATCCATCAAATCACAATAGTAAACGGTCCACATGGCAGGTGAACGGGCGCATATTTACCCTTTATATGTTCCAAATAATTTCAGGGGATACAATCTCACTAGCTGGTACAATGATTATTTTATCACGAGAACAAACTACAAAAGAGAATTCTTGAAGAATCTTTTATTTCTTCAACATATAGCCACATGAATTCTCAATTTCTTTTGCATCACATTTGAATCGGAATGGCCAACCGATTGTGTCAACTGATATTTATTCTAGTAAACTTCTAGTTTACTTTTGCATGTGATTCCATCAGCATGCCCATATTTATATACAACAAACAAGAGAAAGACGGGTAACCTTTTATGTAAATATTCATAACCCCCTTTGATTGTAGTAATCTGATGATATTTCATCTTTCAATAATTTACAGTCTCAATATAATAATTATTTTCAATTCCACTGAAAATTAAAAAGTTTCTTTTGAGACTTACTACAACCTCAATATTGTGAATAATTTTATTCTCCCGGATAATAACAAATTAGCCCTTTCGAAACTCAATTAATTTTGTGTACTACCACAAATTTCACAACGTCATTCTTATGGTGACCATCTCCTTAAAGAGAAAATTATTATTATTGTCATGATTAAAATTATTACATTCAAGACTTATTTCTTGATAACCAATGACAAATTTGTGTTGCCACACAACAATATTTATTTTGATCATGGCCACAACCTTTACAGAAAAGATTTATCTTTTTCTTTTGCCCTCCAATAGTTCATAATAAAACATATCACAATATTTGTGTAGTATATATAACCAAAATGACCATTTATGTCAAAATATTTTCTTTCAATCTCTCAAACCTCCCGTAGAGGTGAGATGTGACATTCATCCAACAATACATGAACATGTTCTTATCCATACGAACATAAGTCACATTTTTCTTCAAGAAATGGATCATAACCATTTGTACATGTTCCATAAGTTTTTATTAGAAACTCATTGTCATGTTTTGACATCTTGTGACTCACCTCAACATCACTTTAAGAGGTCAAATGTACCAAATGTACTACCACTTTGTATTCATTTATTTTGATGGAGGATTTACAAAACTTTTTAAATTGGGCTGCACCAACAACAATGTGCCCAACTTCTCATACCACTTTGTTGGATAAATATTACTTTTAACAATTGCCTTCACATTTGAAGGACCATCTTAAGAAACAATGTGTCCAATAACCTTTTATATAATTTTAATGGACATAATTGCCTTCACATTTGAAGGAACATATTAAGAACCCATAATGTTCTTCCTTTTAATTACCACAATGATGACCATTAACATTTTACCATACCCATATTCATACATTCAACGAGTTATCATTTTTCAGACATATTAATACACTGCTACCACATTCACATAAGAGAATGGAGCAAATTAATTCGGTAAATTTCGTGACTTTCAGTCAAAAGTATAAAACTTTATGTTAGTCATCATCATATCATCATTATATTGCATTAGGACTTAAACCCAATGTCTTACCCATATAAAGACACCTTTGGTCATAATTCAATGGGACTTGAACCCAACTTCTTATTATCATGGTGCACCGAGACTTTAACTCGATGTCTTACCCACTTGATGCGGTGAAACATTAATTCACCTTCTTACCCTCAACCAATGTCTTAATAAACCAAATGTAATACCAAAAATAAATATTGAATATCATAAATATTATTTGAATTAGACTTAAAATTAAATAAAAATAAATAAAACTAACTAATTAGAATAACATGTTAGAACAATAAATCCCAAGTAAAATAATTAAAACATTGTGCCTCACAATATTGTTAAAAAGATTATCATAATTTACTAACCATTTTAAATAACCACAAAACAAGCTTTGTTAGTACAAATAATATATAGGATATGAAGTATACATTGCAGCCGAAGAATTACTAGGATGATTCATAAAAATCAAGAAATACCTACCATTGATTCTTGAAGGAGAATGAGCTACTCGTGTTGATAACGTATTGTAAAACTAAAGCAAAATAAGACAAGAAATATAAAAGATAAAGCAATGAAAATGGGAAGACAAAAGATGAGAGCATTTCTTATTCTTCAAAGTATTAATCAAATCTTCAAGTGTATACAATATGAACCCTTATGCCTCTATTTATAGTGTAGCATAGAGGCAAACAAAAGGTTAGTCATAAACATGACATTAACATGAATATAATGGAGAGGTTATGAAAGTGAAAGGTTACAAGAATAATGGTTATAAAAGTGGAGATTATGGAGGTTATGATAATCTTCATAATGAGGAAAATAGTGGAGATAATGGGTGAGTATCTTCTTGGTGTAGTGGACATCCATATTATATTATTTTATAACATAACTATAATTATTAAAATGATATTCAGAGTAATCAATACTATTTTAAAATAGTTTCTTCTTAAACTGAAATAAATTTAAATTTATAATTTCTTTAAGTATATATTATCATTTTAAATTATTTTAAAATTCTACCAACTTTTTAGTATTTTAATATAATAAATAATGGGTAAATTACCTTTATGACTATTATAAGGTTTATCATTGTTTTAAGTACTTATACTTATTATTGTTTCAAGTTTCTTCTTTAATATTTCCCTTTTTTCAATTGATATTCTTTGAAAAATAATTTACCATTATAATTTTAATATAGTTTCATCTTAAATTGAAACAAATCTAAATTTATAAAAAAAAATTATTTTATATTATAATTTTATATTAGCTTAAGGTTCTACTTCAACCCTCCTTCAAAATCAAAATGATAAAGTGTATTCCTACATCATCAATAGGCTAAAGAAAATACATATTTTTCCTATCCTTTGAATTATGCACAAATGAATTTATTCATTTGGATTAAAAAAAAATCAATCTAAATAAACTTGATTTAATTTTAGTTACATATCCTCTTCTTTTAAGTTTGCATTTATCCATTTTTTAAATTTAAAACTATTTACCTAATCTTTTAAAATTTGAAAAAGAAGTGATATGATTTTATTAAAACTGAATTATTGAGCAAAAAATTTCACAAAAATATTATATTCCCTCCAACAATTTTAATTCTCCCGCATATTTTAATTGGACAAAAAAAATAATTCATAAAATATTACAATTTTCCTTTCCCCCATATTAGAAAAAACCCAGCAAAAGTGAAAAGTTGTGGTGGAGCTGAAGAACACGCTGAAGAGCTGGAGCTGAAGAGCTGGAGCTGAAGAGCTAGTTCTCGCTGATGGTCTCTAGTTTTTGCTGAAGATTTTCGTTAGGTAATTTAGAAAAATATTCATTCAATTTGAGGAACACGATTTTCTCTCCATGATAAGTCTGAACATACTTTATTTATTTTTGCGAAGATTTGTGTTGTTTTGGTGAGTCATTCTTCGCTGATCTGGTGTATTTGTTTGGGAATTTATAATGAGTATATGGATTGAGATTTGGGAATGAAACGTGGTTATGTTTCTAGAATTGCAAATCCCTGATCTGAATGACTGGTTTGCACAAGGTAAGTATCTCAGTGTGGTTTTTTGTTGGATTACTTTGGGAATTTGAGATTTAGTTTGTAGTAGATCCGATGAGTATTTGGTTGATTGATCTATTAGATGAATATACTACCTTCAAGTGGATGTTGGGTCGATTCAGCGGCTATAATGCAGTGGTTTGGGTTTTACCAGTCGAGCTCTATTTTGATTTTTATGCCATCTAAAGTGCCCATAAATTACATTATGTCTCCTCCTATTTTGATGGTAATGCCCTTGAATAGTCTCATTGGATGTCTCCCAACAATTAATTAGTTTATTGGAAGTATTTTAAAGAGCAAGTGGTGCTGCAATTTAATAACATCGTTGTTACTGCAGCAATGGAGATTTTGGTTAATCCTTTCCAGGCTCATTTTGACAATGCCAGGTATGCGTCTATGGTTCCACCAGTGACCCAAGTATTTTCATTTGCTGATTTGAACATTATCCCTACCTATTGTAAATTTGAATCAACTTCCAATGTTTAGAGAGAATCAGGTTGCGGCTAATGCAGAAAAGTCTCGTGTTTTATAGTAGAGTATGAAGAGGCTTTAAATTTGACTTTCTCTATATTCAACGCTTATGACTATTCCGCACTACCATATCACTGTATTAACAAGTCTAATGCCATGGCTCTTATTTCACACACACCAGATGCACACGACAATGCCTTCGCAAACCTTTTGTTGTAGCGTATGTTAGGGTACAAGTTGATTTATGTAGGAATTTTTAAATGAGTGTTTCACACAAGACACCCGATTTCATCCAGCTGAATCCAATTGGACAAGCTCCTTTGCTGGACACACTTGTTAGTCTTTTGATTTGCTCCTTTTTAGAGAAGAATTGAAGTTTCCAAATCCTCTTATATTTAAAGTTCTAGGCCACATCTTGCCAGGGTAGAGTCTGCTAAGAGCATAAGTAAATATAACATGCTTATGAAGCTCGTTGTCATATCCTGAAACCACACTCTAGAAGTTAGGGTGCAAT
Organism: Solanum lycopersicoides; assembly: GCA_022817965.1. Classification (NCBI taxonomy): domain Eukaryota; kingdom Viridiplantae; phylum Streptophyta; class Magnoliopsida; order Solanales; family Solanaceae; genus Solanum; species Solanum lycopersicoides. The sequence continues at coordinate 69,999,855 of CM040622.1, read as the reverse complement.
CTTGGATTGCGACCGGCGTATTCGACCTCTCGGAGGTCTCATACAAGCCTATCATATCATTCATTGCATATACATAATGAAAAGTAGTGCGGAGTTAAAACTTTTCATAAAAAACAAAATAGAAGTCTTAAACTCTTTCTTATATGTCGAAATAGGAAAACACTAAGTCTCGATCATCATCTTAAGACACGATAATACTTGGGACACGGCCCATACGGATTTTAAACATATTACTAATAGTCTATTACAAACTTCATAGAAGAAACATAAAATGACATATATGCCCTCGAGTCAAGTGAGAACATATTTCAACTCTTCTTGAACGACCTCCTTGTCCAAGTCTTCCTCCCAAAGCTCTTCACCTACCAAGAACTATAGATAGAAAATAAAGCATGTAATTAGTACAACCACATGTACTAAGTATGACATTATGCATAAAATCATGAAAACAGACTTTATTGGAAATATGCATCTTTTCTTTAAAACATCATGATATCATCATAAGAATAACATTTAGCAACTTAGAATCACATAAGAAAATATTTTAAATGAATTATCACATTTTAAGACTCACATTACCGTGAGTTCACTTCACTGTACAGTGAGTTCACTTCACTGTACACTGAAGTCACTTCACTGTCACAGTGAAGTCCAAATCCTCTCTTTTGAACACCCTCTAGCATGTAGTCTTCTCAACAAAACCATCCTAAGATTCACTTAAGTCACACAAAGAGAGACCGCCCATACACCCTCTCTAGATGTGCCTAAACGATCCTCAAGATTACTCATAATGAGACACTTACACACCTACAATACGTCAACATACAAAACATACAAGATATGACAATCTCCCCTACCAAGGCTATCAAAAGACTTACTCAAGTACTCCTAGAAGAGAACGCCCATACATTCACTTCAAGGCTACCTAAATAATCCTTAAGACTTCCTAGGTTTAGATCATGTCAAACATATCAAACAACTTCCCTAACTAGAGTCATTCTCAAGACTTCCAAAGATAAGACATGAAGAGATCATCCTTTATGCCCTCTTCACACTTTAACTAAGAAATCCTTAAGTCACTTTAGATTAGGTACTTATGCATTTACATGATCGTTATCATTAGTTGATTAGTTCATTAAAAAGACATACATCACATAAAGGTCATTCAAATAATGGTCGTGGATAAGACCTAGGGACTCTTATTAACATCTTCAAAGCCCATTGTGCAATGTCTAAGTAGTGTCCCATATCACCACCTAAACTTCATAGAACTTATCTAATGCTAATAGGTATCCCATATGATGAGAATATGCAATAACCGACATAGACCATGGTAGCAAAGCATGGAATACGAAGTTCTATCCTACTTCGATGAGGTGTTGTACTTGCCAATGGTAGAACATAGAGATCCCATGTAGGCACATGGTTAAGGAATATGAATGGCGTACTTTGTATTCTAGTCTCATACTTAACTAGAACTACTTCCCTTTACCATACTCACTCGGTGCTAGCCTTAGTTCTCATAGATCAATTTACATCAAGGTTCATATAAATGGGTCTCATATCATGTTCATGACCCAATTACATTTACCCTACCAAAGCAAGATCCATTAGGGCTATCTCACTATGGCTACAAGAAGCTCATCGCGACTTTTCTAAGGTATGATATGATGCCGTTCCATCCAATCAACCTTAAGTCCATCACTCATTACATGAAGGATACCATTACGACTAACTACTTCACGATTCATAACCTTACCACTTGGTTCAAGGTTCCACATAAATGGACCTCTTATCATCATTCAAGGTCTCACATATATTCATTTATTCAAGACTAAGACCCTTTAGGTTCCTAAGTCAAGACATCACATATTCACATAAGCATCAAGTAAGGGACACAAGTCTACCTAAACAAGACATAACATACTTCCATTTAACACATATAGCCTATCTTTCTTTAGACACTAAGGAATGACCCTTAACCTTATTTAGTCAACGTATTCATTACCTTAACATTATCAACTTAACCATTTTAGACTCATATAGCCAAATTAGGAACAATCATGTATCAACTCTAAGACTACACACTTAACACATAGTCAAAGCATAACATGATTAACTAGATAGTATCAATAGTCTAACACATACTTTCACATATAGGTAGATATGATCATACATCATCAAATCAACTACAAAAATAGACATATAAGTTCAAGTAGTGCCGACAAGGCCATGATCATCAATGTACTTAAAATAACGCCGACAAGGCCACATCAATTCACATAGCACCGCACCAAAAATGGACCAAACCATTCATAACATAATTGAAGTATAACTAACATTGAATAATAAGAAATAGGGCAGCGTACCATCACTTCATCATCAACAGTTCAAGCCAATACCAAATCACCCAATTCAACATCATAAGGCCCTTACCCATGGCCATGAACACTAATTCAATACACAATTATAGAAATTAATGAAATCTAAATCAATTCAACATAGATTCAACAATCCAATACCAATTTGATAACAATTGAATACAATTCTTACATCAATAGAAAGTCCATAAGAAACTACACATGAATTCATCAACATTAAGCCAATATCAAGTAATCCATAATTTAGTCAAAATCTTAGGTTCATCAATTTCATGGGTTCATAGGTAATTTAGGTTAAAATCATCAATACAACATCAATCTAATCCATAATAGACGTTTGAAAACCATTAATGCAAGAACCCATGGTAGAATCATGAAATTGGACAATTCACCTTTTGAAAACTTTGAAAACATCTTTGAAAGTTGGGCTCCTTGATGAAACGAGTTTCAAGGATAAAAAGTCATACCTCAATGAAGCTAATTCTTCACTTTGATGAAGAATCTCCACTCAAAACGTCACACCAAGCTCTTCCTTGACTTTGGACTTCAATGGAGTCTTTGAGAATTCTTAAGGGATTTTGGGGTTTTTGATTTTGAAGAATGAAATCTTCTAAGTGTTAATGACTTATAAACACCTTTAAAATACCCAATATACCCCTTAGGAACGTCCTAAGTCTTTATTTGGAAGTGGGGTGAAATTCCCATTTCACCCCTCACTTAACAGTGACCTGCACAGGGACATGGCTTCACAGACGGAAGGCAGTCGACGGACCGTTTGTCCACAAACGGACCGTCCTGACCTTCCGTTGGTTGGGTCAGAGACTTGACAAGGTTCCCTCCTCACCCAAGACCAAGTCTCCACCGACGACACCCATCGACGGGGAGTCGATTGGCCCACGAGCCGTCGATGCCTCCGTCATTTGGGGCCTGCCTGGGACAGTCTTTACACCAAGTTTGGGTCCTTCCTCAAGGACGCTTGGTTGGTCCTTGGGGATGTTTTCCCGGACGTTTCCAACCTAAAAATGACTTTATACGAGTTTAGGACCTCTCATTTGAATTTCACTCAAAACGAACACGTAAAACTCGACGAAACATGCTTAGACACACAAGGTCACTCCTAGGCACAACTTTCGAACGTCATGGACGTTCTTGAGCGTTTGACCTCCAAACTTCACGAAACTTGACACACTACCTATAAACATCATATTAGAATCATTTAAGACCTTAAAACCTTATAATGTACACACATAAACACATAGGCCCTCACATAAGACACTTACGTGACTTAGTCGTCGAACGTCTTGGTCGTCCCTTGACGTTTGACTTCCAATGCACCTAAACTCTTAGCTACTGCCTCTATACCATATAATATACCATTTAAGGACCTTAGACCACCATTACCAACATGTTAGTCTCTAGATAACCTAAGTCATTTTTGAGGTATTACACTCGTTGCCGTGTTAGAAGTGCTGGTTATGATATACTGTGATCATCTTCACGTAACCTACTTTTGTAGCTTTTCTTTGGACCTTTTTGTTCACGATATTGTAATTGGTGTGGATGTCCAATGTGGCTAAGAGAACCACAAGAGAAGGTTCTTCAGTGTACTGAATGTGTATAATATTGTTGCAGCATTATCATGGGCACTCATAGCTATTGATTATACAGTGCATACTTGTGAAAATGATAGTTGGACCCTGTCAATGATTGAAAGTGAACTTACCTTATTTTATACACAAGCTAAATTGGTCAATATACATGTATGATGTAAATACTTGAACTCAATCATGGACGTAGTAATATTTGATTAAATTGTCACTTCAACGAAAATTAACAGATATGTTCCATGGAATTGAACTATGACATTTACAATTTCTCTTGATTTTCTTTTATGTTTTTTTAATTTTTTGATTAGCATATATGATTGAAGAAAATTGAATTATCTGATATTTCTTCTATCCAGATTCATCGAGTATCTGATGGAAGTTTCGTTGATTCAGTTCATTCCATTTTCTCGAGAAGGGGAGGTGCACAAGGTATTGATCACCATGGCAGGTAGAGATATGACAATACAAATTTAAATATATCTGAACTCTCTTTACTTTGTTCAATATAGTGATTAAATCCTCAACTTTTTTACTTTTCAAATTTACAACATGTATCCTCCACCCGCCTTTAGTTTGTCGCAAAGAACAAAGCTCGCGTTAGGAACTAATAAATTATATGTTCAAGATGGAAATATTGTTGTGTGTGGAAATTCACTGTCATTTCGATAATATACTGATACATTTCTCCTGATTTAACTTTCACTTTGTACTTTTCCTTGATTGTCCTATGTCAAGATTTTGCAAGTTTATGATGTTGTTATAATCAGGGAGAGAATTTATTAATTTCGTCTTGTTGCAAGTTTATGAGAAAAATAGTAACACATACAGTGAATTGTATGCTTTTTCTCATCAACTTGACTATCTTTTTCTTCTAAAAAACTTAGTTTTGGCGTACTAATCTCAGAGAAAGAAAGATCGCTTTCATCAGGTCAAAGCCAAGGCAAGCTATTGTTTTTGGAGGGCCTTCAGTCTGTTTCTCATCACACTTGGTAGGAACAACAAGTGGTTTTCTTTTAGCGTGTTTAGTTTTAACAATATGGGATTGTTTTTTTGTGTGAAGCGACATGTTTACTTCCTATTTATAGCAGCAGAAACAGTTGACAGGTTTTGACAACAGAAACTTTGGTTTATTTTCTCTCTAATCTGATACCAAGCATATGAGCAAGTCAATTCTCCGTTGGAATTGGGTTTCAAGATTGGTTGATCATAAACCATGGGCTGGTCGTCAATTTGAGTCGCAAGAATTGTTGGGACAAGATCCGGTGGTGCAGTTTGAATGATCTTTTTGATATCCCAGGTTCCATTGACAAAAAAACAGACACTTTGATGTTGTTTGGTTTTTAGTTTCCTTTTGTTGTATGTTTTATTTTGTGTGATTCTATTGTGATTTACATGTCTGCATTAATGTATCTTGAGATTTTTCACCTGCTGCCCCTGTTGTTTTGCCTGAAGTGGAGTTGGAGTTGGCATTTATGTACTGATTTAGTGCTGCCTGAACTCAAAAACTTTGCCGTCTACAAACTACTGCAATCTGCAATCTTTATCCACAAATTAGCCCTAGATAATTCAATCATAAAAATAAGAAACTAGATGATGCAGAAAAATAGGCATAGCACACAGTAAGATAATAATTGTTTTTGCGGATTAACAAATTAATCACAACCTATAGAATATACAATATTGCCTTAAGAGTTGAATTTGCAGAGAAAAGTAAATTAGTGAAAGTTGAAGATGAAAAAGATTACCTTTCACAAGCTTTGAGAGGCAACAACAAAGAAGTAGGTTTCAGGTTAATTTTTGTTATAGTTGGTCTGAATCTAAAGCAAACAAATGAATAATAAACTGATGCTCATCAACCATTCTTCTAAAAAAAATGGATTTGAACTTGGACTTCTCCAGAGGAGTTAAATATTTATCGATACCATTAAACACACTTGTCAAAGCTCATAAACACAATACCCAGTATGTTTCATAGTTATATAACTGCTGCAATATGATTTTTTTTACATGCATTGTTTTGATACTTAATTTCATTTTCAATGTATAGGGACATGGAGGTGATCAAATTTGAACAAGTCAATTTGATCTCATTGAAGTGAATGATGAAGAGTTTTTGAATTATTGTTAGAGGTTGAATACATTATATTTGATTTTGTGAAAAATATTCAATGCTAGAATGTATTGAACTATTGTAAGAGTACTTATTGGACTATTGTGTACACATATCTAGAATATTGTTTTATAAGTATGTGTATGTACACAAGACATACTATGTTTTAAAGTTTATTTCAAATCTATATATTTGAATAACTTATTAGCTAATTTAATGCTTGAGATTATTTATTGAAAAATAATATTGGTGTTTTTTAATTAGAAATTGTGGCATATAAATATTTTATAGCCAAAATAATATTACCACACTTAAAAGTGTAGTCATCGGATGGTAAATTGTGGTATTTACATGGTCAATGACTACACTTCAAAGTGTTGTCATACATTAGATGGAAAATGCAACACTTTAAAATTGTGGGCAATAAGGAAGCAAAGGCCACACCTGAAAGTGTAGTTGTATGAGATAGAAATGTTGTTATATGAGGTACTGTAAAGCGTGGCCTTTTTTCCTTTTAGGCTACGCTTTTAAGCTTAGCTGATAAGGCAACATTTGTAAAGTGTCGACTAAACTCTATGGTTACGCCTCTTTCGGCCACCCGTGGAAAAGTGTGGCTTAAAGTAAAAAAGTGTGGCCTTTTATCAAAGGATACACTTTTTATAGTTTAAACCACACTTTTCTAGGATGGTTATAGACATAAAATGTTGTAGTGGTTGTAGATGACATATAAAAGATGACACTTTTAAAGTGTGACCAATAACGACAGTTCTGGTACTTTAATGGTCGAGTTTTAAAGTGTGACCAATAACAATAGTCTACCAACTACTTAAAAGTAGTCGGAAAGTCATTGAAAAACTCCATTTTCCGACTACATTTCGACCAATTTTGAAGTTGGTAAACAACGAAATTCTAGTAGTGCAGTAAATTCGACGTTTGTATTAAATGTCACTATTTTACGAACACTTTTGCTAAAAGTCGCTAAAATCAATGACATTTTACAACAAATGTCACTATTTTGGTGACACTTCTTCTAAATGTAACTATTTTATTGACAATTTATCTAAATTTCACTAAAATTAATGATATTTTACAAAAATGTCATAACATATTCGACATTTATATTAAATGTCATTATTTAAGCGATACTTTTTCTAAATGTCACTAAAACATATAACATTTTGTAATAAATGTCAATATTATATTAGACATTTGTAACAAATGTTAGCATTTAAATGACATTTTCGCTAAATATCGCTAAAAATAACAACATTTTGCAATAAATGTCATTATGTTAGTGACATTTTTTCTAAATGTTATTAAAATCAATGACATTTTGCAGTAAATGTCATAATATATTCGATATTTCTATTAAAAGTCACTATTTCAGTAATATTTTTTTCTAAATGTCACTAAAATCAATGACATATTGTAATTGCTATCATATTAAATTCAATATTTGTAAATAAATGTCATCATTTAAATGACATTTTCGCTAAATGTCTCTAAAAACAACGACATTTTGCAATAAATGTCATTATCATAGTGACATTTGTGACCAAATGTCATTATATTTACTATATTTGATACCAAATGTCATTATTTTTTACACATTTGACATCAAATGTCATTGTTTGATGACGTTTTGTTCTTAAATGTCACGAAATTCTTTATTTTTGGACAGTTGTTTCAAATATCACCAAATTAATGTCGTCGTATATACATTTTCTTGTAGTGAAAGGACCAAGTTCTTCACGTTTTATTGACCAAAGTATCGTGGGTTTCTTCTATTTAAGGTATGGTAGTCATCCTTGAACCTTCTTTCTTTCAAGGATCCCTTTCAAAGTGATTTCATTTCAAACTTCAATCTTCTTTATTCATTGACTCTAAGTATGGATCTATGCATGAAAATGTTTTAATGGTTAAAATGAGTTGTTCTTAGTTTTAAATGATGTTTTTCATGTCAAAACCCCAATGGAATCATGTCTATTCTTTTATCAACTTTTGGTTTATGAAATGGGTTGTATGAGCATTATTATATAATGTTAAAGTTAGTGTTTCTTGGTGGTTTTATTTGGTTTTAGATACTTCCCTAAAGGCTAATTCATGATGGATTATTCAATAAATTGTGAATAGGTGGTAATGGCTTGGATGAACGGTAAGTTGTTCTATCTTGGTTAAGTTATGTTGAAATGTTGTTAAGTGGTATGGTCCTTCTTTGGTGGCGGTGTTTATTTGAATTTATGAAGTTATATGACTATTGTGAGAATGACCTTGAAGGCATGATATGTGAAGTGAAGTGATAATTTTGATATGTATATCTATGGTATGTGTTAGAAGGTTGAAATGAGTATCTTGAAGAGTTTATGTTTAAATGAAGTATGTATTTGACATGTGAAGTATCATAATGTGTGAATTGTGATAAATTTGGGTTTAAGCATCACTAAAAGTCAATGATATGAATGTGGGTCATTATGCTCACATGTACTCACACACACTTGAATGCATGAATGAAGTCAATGAATGAAAATGGGGGATTGTAGGGTGGACACTCTTCGTGAGTATAGATGAAGTGTCTAGACAATCCCTACTATTCCTATGTATGAAAAAAGTGATTTTGGGGTGAACACTCTTCGTGAGTAGAGATGAAGTGTTAGTAGCAACCTCACTATTTCCAATGAGCTTTCCAAAGATAGGTTGGAGGTTGGATACCCTTCGTGAATTGAGATGGGGTGTTCAATAGTTATCTCCTAACCTATAGTCAATGAAAGTTTAAGACTCCCTAGGGGATTTATGCTTATCACCGAGAGGATTTGAAGAAGGGATGGGTACACTTCGTGAGTAGAGATGTTGTATCAAATGTACCTCTTGAGATGGGTGCTCCTCGTTAGTAGAGAATGAGTTACTCAGTAGCAATCTCCTTATCCCTTAAATATGCGCCTGCGTAGGTGTAGCTATTGGAGAATACATATAAAGGCTAAAGAATATGACCCTACCTTAGGCAAGTATGGATCCGTCATCCGGTAATGGTAGTACCGGGATTCCATGTCAAGCTTTCATGGTCTATGTCGGCTAAAGCTATCCCTCACAAAAGAATGTAAATGAACTAAGTCTTCTTAAGGGTGTACTAGTTAGGGTAGATTGTAGAATGGGACGCTACCTATCCATTGCACAAGTATACATTTGGAGGGAGTCTTGGTGTGTCCTTATATGAAATGTATAAATGGGACATGATATGATGTAAATGAAAGTAATGTGACTTTATGTTAAATGTTAAGGAAGCATGTTGATGTTAAGACTTGTATGATGAAAGCTTATGATGTGATGAATGTGATGTGCCTATTCTAAGGTTATTCTTAAGGAGCACTAAGTGGAAGTGGTAGTATGGGATGCTACTTTCACATTGAACCAAGTTTAAATTGGGGGTTTCCTTGGAAGATGGTTCTTATGTGAATTTCCTAAGTATATGTATGATCCTATAGTGTCTTTGGTATTGAATGGTGACTCGTCAAAATAAAATGAAGTAAGCCTATCCGTAGTATTCTTAAGGATCTCTTGAGTAGGTATTGATGAGGTTGTATGGGAGATATCCTTATGTCTTACTTAGGGGAACATTTGGATGACTTAGGATATGAGTAGTTCATGTGTAAATTTTGGGTTCACTAAGTATGCTTTTATATTGAAAAAATGGATGTTTTGCCTTATGTGCTAAATGATGGTTTCATTTGATGTCTTGTAACTTAATTCATGAAGGATTTCATCGAAATAGCACAACTTGTATATTTCAACTAAATTGTCCCTTTTTGCATGATTTTGCATAATGTCATACTTATTACATTGTTTGTATTAACCCCATACTTTTCTATACACTATAAGTATTTGTTGGAAACAGGTGGATGTTTTGAAGTCATGCTTGGGAATCGACTCTCTCAAGACTAAGTATGTCCTCATATATTCGAGGGCATAGTCTTTATTTCTTTAGTTTCTTTATTTTAAGACTTATTATGTATTTATCTTAATGTAATGGGTCGTGTCCCTAAGATATATATGTCGTGTCTTTATGTTGGCTTGTGACGAGGAGACTATCCTTAGTATTTATAAAAGATGTTTTTTTTATTATTATTTATCGTGAAAAGTTTAAATTTCTCCACTACTTTTCATGTCTTATATAATGAATGATAGCTAATAGGCTTGTGCAAGACCTTTAAAGGTCGAGCACGCCTTCTGACGTCCTAAGGGTTGCCCTAACTCCTAAGGTGTACTTGCGGGTCGTTACATTAGTGCATATGAGAATACCCTTTCATTTGACACCATGAACCAATACTACTTGTAAGCATGTATGAGGTGTGTGTGTACATTGGCCAACATGATCACATAATTGCTATCAATTACATATTGAGTCAGCCACCCTCCTAGGACAACAATGCACATCCAAGCATAGACCACACAACACATACTAGCATAGGAGACAAGATAACTTCAACACTTGCATTCAAGACTCCTAACATTAGCTAATCACACATTCATGTAGAGGTACATAGGTAGGGGGTCATTCACAATTTATACTTCATCATTGGCATCATATAGACCACACCTAACATAGACACCCACATACTCACAACAATAGCAACACAACCTAGATCATAGGTAGAATAGAAACTAGGCATAAGATTCACATAGTTTGATCATCATAACCACACATTCATAACACATTTGCCTTCAAGCCCATTATAACATCACATATATATTGTCAATAAGGTAAAAAATTCCACCATAAGTGGACCATACAACAAAATGCCATACAAGGTGTTACAACCCAAAGTACTCCCTAGGCGTAACCGGTATCGTCGTCCTCTAAAAGGCTAAGACAAGCCCTTAACATACATCATAGTACATCATAGGTAAAAAATGTGGGAAAATTAAAAACTTTTCATCTAAATATACTTAATTAGGTTTACATATCTCTCTCACATATGAAGCATACTTAGGCTTCTCGCATAGACAACATAACCAACATATAGGAATTTAGTCTAATACTTTGTCTCAGTAACACTTCGAAAAGTCGAGACCTAATCTAGAGACTAATATGAGTGTCTAAGGGTTTAGATACCGTTTTAAGACCTAAAATAATGTATATAAGTCATCCAAGAAGTTTTAGAGCCAAGACGTCAAAGAACGTCCGGAAACTAGCCTAATTGAACTAGTTGACGTTGCTATGTTTGGGGATAGTTTTGAAGGGTCAAATGAAGTCTAAAACTTGTAAAAATACTTTGTTTATGTATAGTGTAGTATATAGGGTCTAAACATCCTAAAACGATACCCCAAGGACCGCCCTAAGGGTCATGGACGAGGACCTCAACATGGGTGGACAGGCTGCAAAAGCAGCCTGCGAAAGTCAACAATCAGTGGGCTTATGCGCGACGCGCAGCCCACACAGACCTCACTGTACCAAAATTCATTTTTGGGAAATAAAACATGTTTTGTCCCCGCGACGCGAAGCCACTTTCCAGATTTGGTAAAATCATATTGTTGACATTTAGACTTCACAAAAAGATTCATTTAAGTGAGGGGTGTTTTGGGTAATTTAGGGAGTGATTTTATATAGACTAAGGGTCATTTTAAGTCATTATTCGCTCATCCAAACTCAATTCCCAAAACAAAACCCAAAAGCTCTCACCTCTCACTACTTTCTCTCTCCACAATTCCTCAATTGAAGAAGGAAGAAAGCATGAAGAAGAAGGTCGATTTCTCTAGGATTTTACTTCAATTTTTTGGAATAATCTTCAATAAAGTATGGGTTCTTCACTCTTGAAATACCTTTCCCCAAGAGGTCCTTTCAGTTTTGATTTCTAAATTACCTAATTCCATGGGGTTTTCCAATTCTAATGGGTTTTCTTATAAACTTCAAATTGATGATAAATTGTGATTTTCTATGACTAATTGAGTATTGATTGTTGATTAATTGATGCAATTTCATGTTGATAATGTTCCCTTCCCCAATTTTCCAAATCTTGGATCTTGGTCAATTTATGGGAATTGAAGAATGATTTGATTATTAGACTTGTTTTATCTATTCTAATTCATGTATGGATTGACTAGGGTAATGTATTGTTGGGATTGAATCTATTGCTTGATGAATTCATGATGAAACCTAATTCCCCTAACCTTAGGTTATGAATTGATGTTAATTGGGATAATGATGATGCAAATGACCTAGTTCTTGTGTTAATTACTATTGATTGATGTTACTACACCTATTATTGGATGTAATTTGTTAGTTTATGGTAATACCATGATGATGACTTTTGAAGGAGATTTGGTAAGTCTTCATATCCTAACCTTTATTTCAATTATGATGGCTTGTGATTGAAGATGTATTTCAATTGAAGTATACCTTGTGAATAGCCTACATAGGTGTTGTTATGATGTTGAAATTAAATGTCTTAACTATGTGATTGTGAGATTATACTTAAGATGACATGATATAAGGTTGGTGATGACTTAACTATGTTCCTTGTTATGAAACGATGATGATGATATGCTAATCTCACATGTAAGGGTTTCCATGAAGGGATATTCTCATGCAATACCTATTGAGCTAAATGGCTATGATTATACAAGGGATAGACCCTATGAACTAAACTAAGTGATGATTGTTAAAGAAAGACATTTCAAAAGGGACTTAGCTTAGCACCGAGTGAACTTGACAATGGCAGGTGTTGGCTTCCCATAGAGGAAGATTCACCCTACAGTTCCATATGAGGTTTTTACTCCCCTATGAGGGACACTCACCCAGTGAATTTCCATGAGATGAGTGTTTAATGACATAGGGATGTATAGGGTTCAATACATATCTCCTAGTTCTAGAACTATGTTGCCACCATAGGAAGACTAGATATGGATCCACCTAGAAAGCTACGTTTATGTTTGGATCTAACTTTGCCGGTAGACCACCTTCCATCGGTGTAAGGTTTTACAGCACCGGATTCCGCACTTAGCTCTTGTGGTCTTGTCGGTTAAGGCAAATGTTCCCCAAAGTAAAATGAAGTAATTATGTGAAATCTATATAGGGTGACTTGAGAGGTTGGCTTAGTCTAGGTAGGTGTATGGGACTCAACCTAGGCATTTCACAAGTTGGCTTTTAGAGAAGTCCTAGAAGGATGTTCTTATGATATAATAATCTTACAAAGTAAATGTTATGCTTATGTTGACTTTACATGTTGATTATCCTATATGATGTTAGTTTCATTTATGAACATGCTATTGGTCTATATTGCTAAATATGATGATGGTTATTATTGATTCTATGTTAGAAGTGCTGATTATGATATTGTGTGATAATCTTCAGGTAACCTGCTTTTGTAGTTTTTCTTTGGACCTTTTTGTTCACGATATTGTAATTGGCATGGATTTCCAATGTGGCAAAGCTAACCACAAGAGAAGGTTCTTTACTGTACTGATTGCGTATAATATTGTTGCATCATTATCATGGGCACTCATAGCTATTGATTATACAGTGCATACTTGTGAAAATGATAGTTGGAACCTGTCCATGATTGAAAGTGAACTTACCTTATTTTCTACACAATCTAAATTGGTCAATATACATGTATGATCTAAATATTTGAACTCAATCATGGACTTAGTAATATTTGCTTAAATTGTCACTTTAACGAAAATTAACAAATATGTTCCATGGACTTGAACTATGACATTTACAATTTCTCTTGAATTTCTTTTATGTTTTTTAATTTTTTTTATTAGCATATATGATTGAAGAAAATTGAATTATCTGATACTTCTACTATTCAGATTCATCGAGTATCTGATGGAAGTTCCGTTGATTCAGTTCATTCCATTTTCTCGAGAAGGGGAGGTGCACAAGGTATTGATCACCATGGCAGGTAGATATATGACAACACAAATTTAAATATATCTGAACTCTCTTTACTTTGTTCAATATAGTGATGAAATCCTCAACTTTTTTACTTTTCAAACTTACATCATGTATCCTCCAACCGCCTTTAGTTTGTCTCAAAGAACAGAGCTCGCGTTAGGAACTAATAAATAATATGTTCAAGATGGAAATATTGTTGTGTGTGGAAATTCACTGTCATTTCGATAATATACTGATACATTTCTCCTGATTTAGCTTTCACTTTGTTCTTTTCCTTGATTTTTGTGTGTCAAGATTTTGCAAGTTTATGATGTTGTTATAATTAGGGATAGAATTTATTAATTTCGTCTTGTTTCAAGTTTATGAGAAAAATAGTAACACATACAATGAATTGTATGCTTTTTCTCATTAACTTGGCTATCTTTTTCTTCTAAACAACTTAGTTTTGGCCTACTAATCTCAGAGAAAGAAAGCTCTCTTTCATCAGGTCAAAGCCAAGACAAACTATGGTTTTTGGAGGGCCTTCAGTCTGTTTCTCATGTCAGTTGGTAGGAACAACAAGTGGTTTTCTTTTAGCGCGTTTAGTTTTAACAATATGTGATTGTTTTTTGTGTGAAGCGATATGTTTACTTCCTATTTATAGCAGCAAAAATAGTTGACAGGTTGTGAAAACAGAAACTTTGGTTTCTTTTCTCTCTAATTTGATGCCAAGCATATGAGCAAGTCATTTCTCCGTTGGAATTGGGTTTCAAGATTGGTTGATCATAAACCATGGGCTGGTCGTCAATTTGAGTCTCAAGAATTGTTGGGACAAGATCCGGAGGTGCAGTCTGAATGATCTTTTTGATATCCCAGGTTCCATTGACAAAAAAACAGACACTTTGATGTTGTTTGGTGTTTAGTTTCTCTTTTTTCATATTTTGTTTTGTGTGATTGATATCGTGTTATACATGTCTGCATTAGATTATCTTGAGATTTTTCACCTGCTGCCCCTGTTCTTTTGCCTGAAGTGGACTTGGAGTTGGCATGTATGTACTCATTCACTGCTGCCTGAACTCAAAAACTCTGCCGTCTACAAACTGCTGCAATCTGCAATCTTTATCCACAAATTAGCCCTAGATAATTCAACTATATAAATAAGAAACTAGAAGATGCAGAGAAATAGGCATAACACAGTAAGCTAATAATTGTTTTTGAGGATTAACAAATTAATCACAACCTATAGAATATACAATATTGCCTTAAGAGTTGAATTGCATAGAAAAGTAAATTAGTGAAAGTTGAAGATGAAAAAATTACCTTTCACAAGCTTAGAGAGGCAACAACAATGTAATAGGTTTCAAGTTATTTTTTGTTACAGTTGGTCTGAATCTGAAGCAAACAAATGAAAAATAAACTGATGCTCATCAGTCATTCTTCCCAAAAAAAATGGATCAGAACTTGGACTTCTTCAGAGGAGTTAAATATTTATCGATACCATTAAACACACACTTGTCAAAGCTCATAAACACAAATACCCAGTATGTTTCATAGTTATATAACTGCTGCAATCCAATTTTTTTTACATGCTTTGTTTTGATACCTAATTTCATTTTCAATGTTTAGGGACATGGAGGTGATCAAATTTGAACAAGTCAATTGATCCCATTGAAGTGAATGATGAAGAGTTTTTGAACTATTGTTAAAGGTTGAAAACATTATATTTGATTTTGTGAAAAATATTCAACGCTAGAATGTATTGAACTATTGTAAGAGTATTTTTTGGACTATTGTGTACACATATCTAGAATATTGTTTTATAAGTATGTGTATGTACACAAGACATACTATGTTTTAAAGTTTATTTCAAATCTATATATTTGAATAACTTATTAGCTAACTTAATGCTTGAGATTATTTATTGAAAAGCAATATTGGTGTTTTTTAATTAGAAATTGTGGCATATAAATCTTTTATAGCCAAAATAATATTACCACACGTAAAAGTGAAGTCAAAGGACGGTAAATTGTGGCATGCACATGGTCAAGGACTACACTTCAAAGTGTTGTCATACATTAGATAGAAAATGCAACACTTTAAAATTGTGGGCAATAAGAAAGAAAAGACCACACTTGAAAGTGTAGTTGTATTAGAAAGAAATGTTGTTATATGAGGTACTGGAAAGCGTGACCTTTTCTCCTTTTAGGTTACGCTCTTAAGCGTAGCTGATAAGGAAACACTTGAAAAGTGTCGCCTAAACTCTATGGTTAAGCCTCTTTCGGCCACCCCTGGAAAAGTGTGGCTTAAAATAAAAAAGTGTGGCCTTTTATCAATGGCTACACTTTTTATAGTTTAAGCCACACTTTTCTAGGGTGGTTATAGACCTAAAATTTTGTAGTGGTTGTAGATGAGATATAAAAGATGACACTTTTATGGTGTGACCAATAACGACAGTTCTGGTACTTTAATGGTCGAGTTTTAAAGTGTGACCAATAACAATAGTCTACCGACTACTCAAAAGTAGTCAGAAAGTCATTGGAAAACTCCATTTTCCGACTACATTTCGACCAATTTTGAAGTTGGCAAACAAAGAAATTCTAGTAGTGTAGTAAATTCGACATTTTTATTAAAATTAATGACATTTTACAATAAATGTCACTATTTTGGTGACACTTCTTCTAAATGTAAATATTTTAGTGACAATTTATCTAAATGTCACTAAAATTAATGACATTTTGCGGTAAATGTCATAACATATTCAACATTTATATTAAATGTCATTATTTAAGCGATATTTTTTCTAAATGTCACTAAAACCAATGACATTTTGTAATAAATGTAAATATTATATTAGACATTTGTAACAAATTTCAAGATTTAAATGACATTTTCGCTAAACGTCGCTAAAAACAACGACATTTTGCAATTTATGTCATTATGTTAGTGACATTTTTTCTAAATGTTACTAAAATCAATGACATTTTACGGTAAATGTCATAATATATTCGATATTTATATTACATGTCACTATTTAAGTGATTTGTTTTTCTAAATGTAACTAAAATCAATAACATTTTGTAATAGATGTCATATAATATTCGATATTTGTAGAAAAATGTCATCATTTAAATGACATTTTCGCTATCTGTCGCTAAAAACAACGATATTTTGCAATAAATGTCATTATCATAGTGACATTTTTGACCAAATGTCATTATATTTACGATATTTGATACTAAATGTCATTATTTTTACGACATTTGACATCAAATGTCATTGTTTGATGATGTCTTGTTCTTAAATGTCATGAAATTCTTTATTTTCCGACATTTGTTTCAGATGTCACCAAATTAATGTCGTCATATATATATTTTCTTGTAGTGAGAGGACCAAGTTCTTCACGTTTTCTTGACCAAAGTATCGTGGGTTTCTTCTATTAAGGTATGCTAGTCATCCTTGAGCCTTCTTTCTTTCAAGGATCCCTTTCAAAGTGATTTCAAAAAGGATTTCAAACTTCAATCTTCTTTATTCATTGACTCTAAGTATGGATCTTTGCATGAAAATATTTTAATGGTTAAACTGAGTTGTTCTTAGTTTTAAATGATGTTTTTCATGAAACCCCCAATGGAATGATGTCTATTCTTTTATCAACTTTTGGCTTATGAAATGGGTTGTATGAGCATGATTATATAATGTTAAAGTTAGTGTTTCTTGGTGGTTTTATTTGGTTTTAGATACTTCCCTAAAGGCTAATTCATGATGGATATGCAATATATTGTGAATAGGTGGTAATGGCTTGTATGAAGGGTAAGTTGTTCTATCTTGGTTAAGTTTTGTTGAAATGTTGTTGAGTGGTATGGTCCACCTTTGGTGGCGGTGTTTATTTGAATTATATGAAGTTATATGACTATTGCGAGAATGGCCTTGAAGGCATGATATGTGAAGTCAAGTGATAATTTTGATATGTATATTTATGGTATGTGTTAGAAGGTTGAAATGAGTATCTTGAAGGGTTTATGTTTAAATGAAGTATGTATTTGACATGTGAAGTATGATAATGTGTGAATCGTGATAAATTTGGGTTTAAGCATCACTAAAAGTCAATGATATGAATGTTGGTCATTATGTGAAAGGTGTGCTCACATATACTTATACACACACTTGAATGCATGAGTCAAGTCAATGAATGAAAATGGGGGATTGTAGGGTGGACACTCTTCGTGAGTAGAGGTGAAGTGTCTAGACAATCCCTACTATTTCTATTTATGAAAAAGGGGGATATTGGGGTGAACACTCTTCGTGAGTAGAGATGAAGTGTTAGTAGCAACCTCACTATTTCCAATGATCTTTTCAAAGATAGGTTGGAGGTTGGATACCCTTCGTGAATTGAGATGGGGTGTTCAATAGTTATCTCCTAACCTATAGTCAATGAATGTTTTAGACTCCGTGGGGGAGTTATGCTTAGTACCGAGAGGATTTGAAGAAGGGGTGGGTAAACTTCGTGAGTAGAGATGTTGTATCGAATGTACCTCTTGAGATGGGTGCTCCTCGTTAGTAGAGAGTGAGTTACTTAGTAGCAATCTCCTTATGCTTTAACTATGCGCCCGCGTAGGTTTAGCTATTGGAGAATCCATGTAAAGGCTAAAGAATATGACCCTACCTTAGGCAAGTATAGATCCATCATCCGGTAAGGGTAGTACCGGGATCCCATGTAAAGCTAACATGTTCTATGTCGGATAAAGCTATCCCTCACAAAAGAATGTAAATGAACTAAGTCTTCTTAAGGGTGTACTACTTAGTGTAGATTGTAGAATGGGACGCTACCTATCCATTGCACAAGTAGACATTTGGAGGGAGTCTTGGTATATCCTTATATTAAATGTATGAATGAGTCATGATATGATGTAAATGAAAGTAATGTGACTTTATGTTAAATGTTAAGGAAGCATGTTGATGTTAAGACTTTTATGATGAAATCTTAGTATGTGATGAATGTGATGTTCCTATTCTAAGGTTATTCTTATGGAGCACTAAGTGGAAGTGGTAGTATGGGATGCTACTTTAACATTGAACCAAGTGAAAATTGGGGTTTTCCTTGGAAGATGGTTCTTATGTGAAGTTCCTAAGTGTATGTATGATATTATAGTGTCTTTGATATTGATGGTGACTCGTCAAAATAAAATGAAGTAAGCCTATCCCTAGTATTCTTAAGGATCTCTTGAGTAGGTATTGAGGAGGTTTTATGGGCGATATCCTTATGTCTTACTTAGGGGAACATTTGGACGACTTAGGATAGGAGTAGTTCATGTGTAAATTTTGGTTTCACTATAAGTATGCTTTTATGTTGAGAAAAATGGATGTTTTGTCTTATGTGCTAAATGCTGGTTTCATATGATATCTTGTAACTTAATTCATGAAGGATTTCATCGAAATAGCATGACTTGTATATTTCAACTAAATTGTCCCTTTTTGCATGATTTTGCATAATGTCATACTTAGTACATTGTTTGTACTAATCCCATACTTTTCTATACACTATAAGTATAGGTTGGAAACAAGTGGATGTTTTGAAGTCATGCTTGCGAATCGACTCTCTCAAGACTAAGTATGTCCTCATATATTCGAGGGCATAGTCTTTATTTCTTTAGTTTCTTTATTTTAAGACTTATTATGTATTTATTGAAATGTAAAGGGCCGTGTCACTAAGATATTTATGTCGTGTCTTTAAGTTTTCTTGTGACGAGGAGACAATCCTTAGTATTTATAAAATATGTTTTTCTTATTATTATTTATCCTGAAAAGTTTAAATTTCTAAACTACTTTTCATGTCTGATGTAATGAATGATAGCTAAGAGGCTTGTGCAAGACCTTTGAAAGGTCGAGCACGCCTTGTGAGGGCCTAAAGGTTGCCCTAACTTCTAGGGTGTACTTGCGGGTCGTTACATTAGTGCATATGAGAATACCCTTTCATTTGACACCCTGAACCTATACTACTTGTAAGCATGCATGAGGTGTGTGTGTACATTGTCCAACATGATCACATAATGGCTATCAATTACATATTGAGGCAGCCACCCTCCTAGGACCACAATGCACATCCAAGCATAGACCACACAACACATACTAGCATAGGAGACAAGATAACTTCAACACTTGCATTCAAGACTCCTAACATTAGCTAATCACACATTCATGTAGGGGTACATAGGTAGGGGTTCATTCACAATTTATACTTCATCATTGGCATCATATAGACCACACCTAACATAGACACCCACATACTCACAACAATAGAAACACAACCTAGATCATAGAGTAGAATAGAAACTAGGCATAAGCTTCACATAGTTTGATCATCCTAACCACACATTCATAACAAATTTGCCTTCAAGGACATTATCACATCACATATATACTGGTAATAAGGTAAAAAACTCCACCATAAGTGGACCATACCACACAATGCCACATAAGGTGTTACAACCCAAAGTACCCCCTAGGCGTAACCGGCATCGTCGTCCTGTAAGAGGACTAAGACAAGCCCTTTATATACATCATAGCACATCACAGGTAAAATATGTGGGAAAATTTAAAACTTTTCATCTACATCTATTTAATGAGGTTTATGTATATCTCTCACATATGAAGCATACTTAGTATTCTCGCATAGACAACATAACCAACATATAGGAATTTAGTCTAATACTTTGTCTCAATAACACTCTGAAAAGTCGAGACCTAATCTAGAGCCAAACATGAGTGTATAAGTGTTTAGATACTGTTTTAACACCGAAAATAATGTATATAATTCAATCAAGAAGTTTTAGATCCAAGACGTCAAAGAACGTCCATGAGGTCCGGAAACTAGCCTAATTGAACTAGTTGACGTCGCTATGTTTGGGGATGGTTTCGGAGGGTAAAATGAAGTCTAAAACTTGTAAAAATACTTTGTTTAGGTAGATTGTAGTATACAGGGTCTAAACGTCCAAAAATTACACCCCAATGACCGCCCGAAAGGTCATGGAGGAGGGCCCCAACATGGGTGGGTAGGCTGCAAAAGAAGCCTGCGAAATTCAACAATCAATGGGCTTCTGCGCGACGCGCAGCCCACACGGACCTCACTTTTCCAAAATTCATTTTTGGGAAATAAAACGTGTGTTGTCCCCACGACGTGGAGCCATTTTCCAGATTTGGTAAAATCATATTGTTGACATTTAGACTTCACAAAAAGATCCATTTAAGTGAGGGGTGTTTTGGATAATTTAGAGGGTGATTATATATAGCCTAAGGGTCATTTTATGTCATTATTCGCTCATCCAAACCCAATTCCCTAAACAAAACCCAAAAGATCTCACCTCTCTTTACTTTCTCTCTCCCCAATTCCTCCATTGAAGAAGGAAGAAATCATGAATAAGAAGGTCGATTTCTCTAGGATTTCACTTCAATTTCGTGGAATAATCTTCAATAAAGTATGGGTTCTTCACTCTTTGGATTCCTTTCCCCAAGAGGTCCTTTCTAAGTTGATTTCTAAATTACCCAATTCCATGGGGTTTTCCAATTCTAATAGGTTTACTAATAAACTTCAAATTGATGATAAATTCTGTTTTTCTATGACTAATTGAGTATAGATTGTTGATTAATTGATGCAATTTCATGTTGATCATGTTCTCTTCCCCAATTTCCCAAATCTTGGATCTTGGTCATGAATTTATGGGAATTGAAGAATGATTTGATTATTAGACTTTTTTTATCTATTCTAATTCATGTATGGATTCACTAGGGTAATTCATTGTTGGGATTGGATCTATTGCTTGATGAATTCATGATAAACCCTAATTACCCTAACCCTAGGTTATGAATTGATGTTAATTGGGATAATGATGATGCAATTGACCTACTTCTTGTTTTAATTACTATTGATTGATGTTACTACACCTATTATTGAATATAATTGGTTAGTTTATGGTAATACCATGATGATGGACTTTGAAGGAGATTTGGTAAGTCTTCATGATCCTAACCTTTACTTCAATTATGATGGCTTGTGATCGAAGATGTAGTTCAATTGAAGTATACCTTGTGAATAGCCTACATAGGTGTTGGTATGATGTTAAATCGAAATGTCTTAACTATGTGATTGTGAGATTATGCTTAAGATGAAATAATAAAAGGTTGGTCATGACTTTCCTATGTGCCTTGTTATGAAATGATGATGATGATATGCTAATCTCACATGTAAGGGTTACCATGAAAGGATATTCTCATGCAATACCTTTTGAGCTAAATGACTATGATTATACAAGGGATAGACCCTATGACCTAAACGAAGTGATGATTGTTAAAGAATGAAATTTCAAAAGGGACTTAGCTTAGGACCGAGTGAACTTGACAATGGGAGGTGTTGGCTTCCCATAGAGGAAGATTCACCCTACAGTTCCATATGAGGTTTTGACTCCCCTATAAGGGACCCTCACCCAATGGATTCGCATGAGATAAGTCTTTAATGACATAGGCATGTAGAGGGTTCAATACATATCTCCTAGTTCTAGAACTATATTGCCACCATAGAAAGACTAGATAGTGGATCCACCTAGAAAGCTAAGTTTATGTTTGCCTCTACTTTTTCTGGTAGACCACCTTCCATCGGTGTAAGGTTTTACAGCACCAGATTCCACACTTAGCTCTTGTAATTTATGTCGGTTAAGGCAAATGTTCTTGAAAGTAAAATAATGTAATTATGTGAACTCTAAATAGGTTGACTTGAGAGGTTCGCTTAGTTTAGGTAGGGGTATGGGACTCTACCTAGGCATTTCACTATTTGGCTTTGAGAGAAGTCCTAGAAGGATGTTCTTATGATATAATAATCTTATAAAGTAAATGTTATACTTATGTTGACTTTACATGTTCATGATCCTATATGATTTAGTTTCATTTATGAACATGCTATTGGTCTATATTGCTAAATATGATGATGGTTATTATTGATGCTATGTTATGTTGAGTTAGGAATTAATTTTGATCCTTTGTTCGGTTTACTTAATTGATTAAGGTTATGGGGCTTTGCTTGGTCATTGCACTTGAAGGCTAAATGGTCGGTTATGAGTAAGGGTCTTGATAACAATATGATGTTATGAAATCTTGTATATGTTGACTTGACTATTACTTGTTGGTGTTGGTCTTGTGTCGTAGATGGGTTTGAATTATGGATTATGTGATTATCGGCTTATGTTGATTCTTTATTGTGCATAAGGCTTTTCAAAGTACTTTAGCATGGTTTTGATCAAATGTTCTCTTTAGCATGATTTCACTTTTTTTTATGTGCATATACCATACTTAGTATAAGTGTGTACTAACCCATGTTTGATGTTTAATACAAATGTAGGATCCGCCATTTATATATAGAAGGCTTTGAAGACTACTTGGATACTTATGTTCCAAGTTCGGTAGGTCCTCACTTTCCGAGTACGATGCCATTATATACCTATTGTATGTTGTTTAATATTTAAGACACTTTATTCATTCTCTTTCATTTTGGTACTATAATTGTAAAGCCTATAAGTGGCTATAATTGTTGATGTAAGGGATATTCCAAAATTGTGATACTCTTGTCTAGATGGTTTAATAAGAGACAATGTTATAGATTTCTTATGAGACTATCTTATACTATGTATGTTAAATAAAGGTATAAGACTATGTAATCATTTTATACGAAGGGTCTATGTATACTCGATGAATATATATTATGTGTAAGCGAGAGGTCTAAGTAAACCTCACTGTAGAAGTAATAGAAAAAGTTTTAAATTTTCCGCATTTTTAACCTATGAATGTAATGATGTATGCTAAGAGGCTAGTCTTAGTCCTCAAACATAACGACGACGCCGGTTACGTGTAGGGGTGCTCCTCGAATGTGATAAAACTTGGTATCAGAGCATGAGGTTGAATACCTTTAGGATTTATGTCTCATTAAACCACGTCTACGTATATTCTTATTCATAATTGTGAAGTGCGCCACACTTATGAATGATGAACTATGTGATGCTTAGGAAACTCACATCTTCTTGTATAGCATGTCGTGCCTCTATAGTCTACCTTATGTGTGATTTCACCTAAACCTTGTATGGTGGTTATAGGTATGAATACTCGAAGAGAAGCCTCAAGAACGTCCGAGGAAGGCATTGCTAATGAGGGAGAACAAGACAATCAAGTGCCTCAACTTGAAGAAGTTTCTATGGGTGATCAAGTTCCGGTTGCTCCTCCTCCTATGGCGGATGGGGATATAAAGGAAGATTTTCTCCAAATGGACCAAGCCATTAAAACCCAAGCACAAATGAGGGATTTCACTAGGATGACTCCTCCTTCTTTATATGGGTTCAAAGTTGAGTAAGACCCCCAAGATTGCATTGATTAAATCTACAAGATTCTCTATGCTATGGGTTGACTACTAGTGAGAAATCCGACTTAGCCACTTACCAACTCAAAGATGTGGCCCAAACTTGGTACGTCCAATGAAGAGACAATATTACTCTAAGGGGTGGTCCGGTGACATGGGAGATTTTCAAAAAGGCTTTTCTTGGTCGTTTCTTTCCTAGAGAGAAGAGGAAAACCAAAGTGGAAGAATTTATCAACCTTCATCAAGGAGGTATGAGTGTACTTGACTACTCTTCAAGGTATGCTCATTCTTTGTTTTCCGACCCTAGAGGTAAAATGAGCCGCTTTGTGACGGGAGTGTCAGTGAATTAAAAGAAGAATGTCGTTCGGCTATGCTACATGATAATATGAACATTTACCCTCTCATGGTTCATGCTCAACAAGTGGAAGATACTAGGGTGAAGAGGAAGAGTAGGGAAGCAAATAGGGCCATGTCTTTTGATGGTAGTTCTTCAAAGAGTAGGCGTGATATCCAAGACAAGACTAAGTTCAAGAAGATAATTTCCAAGCAAGTTCCTTCTATGTTCCCTAAGGCTCGTGATGATAAGGTGCCTAAACCTAAGTCCCAAAAGGGAAAGAGTGGAAAATCACCTAATGAGAAACCTACTTGTACCCAGTGTGGGAAAGGTCACTTTGGTGAATGCTTAGTTTGAACAGGCCATTGTTTAAGTTGTAGAAAAATGGGTCGCAAGGTGAGAGATTGCACTAATTTTAATGGAAAAGACAAGGGTAGTGAACAAGCAAGTGGTTCAAATGATGATGCTCCAAAGAAGAATCGCTTTTATGATCTCCGCTCTAGGGGTGAGCAAGAGTCTTCTCTCGATGTGGTGAGCGGTATGTTGAAAGTCTTTTCTATTGATGTATATGCATTACTTGAACCCGGTGCTACTTTGTCATTTGTTACTCCTCTAGTAGCTAAAATTTTTGATATTTTGCCCGATGTATTGAATGAACCTTTTATGGTGACTACCCCAGTGGGTCAATCGGTTGTTGCTAAGAGAGTATATAGAAATTGTCATATAATGTTTCCCAATAGATTTACTTATGTAGAGTTAGTAGAACTCAATAGGGTTGATTTTGATATTATCTTGGGTATGGATTGGTTGCATGCTTGTTTCGCTTCTATTGATTGTTGAACAAGGGTGGTGAAGTTTAACTTTTCAAATGAACCCGTTTCGGAGTGGAAGGGGGAAATTCTATTCCTAGGGGTCGTATCATTTCTTCTTTAAAAACTTGTAGGATGATCTCTAAAGGGTGTTTATACCATATAGTAAGAGTCCAAGATTTAGACTCTAAAATTCCTCCCATTGAGTCGGTCCCTGTAGTGAGGAAATTTTTGGAGGTCTTTCCTAATGATGTTCCTGGTATTCCTCCCTAACGGGAAATTAATTTTGGTATCGACTTGCTACCGGATACAAATTCCATTTCAATTCCTCCTTATCGGATGAGTCCGGCTGAATTGAAAGAGTTGGAGGCTTAACTCAAAGACTTACTAGACAAGGGCTTTATTCGGCCTAGTATTTCTCTATGGGGTGCTCCGGTATTGTTTGTGAAGATGAAGGATGAGTACCTTAGAATGTGAATCGATTACCGTCAACTCAACAAAGTCACAATCAAGAACAAGTATTTTCTCCCTCGGAGTGCTAATTTATTTGATCCTTCAAGGTACGAGTTACTTCCAAGATTGACTTGAGATCGAGATATCACCAACTTAGTGTGAGAGGTGAAGATATTCCCAAGATGGCATTTCGGACTAGATATGGTCACTATGAGTTCTTAGTGATGTCCTTTGGTCTCACTAATGCTCCGGCGGAATTTATGGACCTAATGAATAGGGTGTTTCAAAGTTACCTAGATTCATTTGTCATTGTGTTTATTGACGACATCTTTGTATATTTGAAGAATGATGGTGAACACATACATCATTTGAGAGTGGTGTTGCAAGTGATTAAGGAACACCAATTTTTTGCCAAGTATAGCAAATGTGAGTTTTGGTTGAGGTCGGTAGCGTTTCTTGGTCATATCATCTCTAGTGAAGGTGTGGAGGTTGATCCAAAAAAGACCAAACGGTGAAATTGTCCTAGACCTTTGGATCATACAAATATTAGGAGTTTCTTAGTCCTAGCTGGTTATTATAGAAGGTTTGTCGATGAGTTTGCATCCATTGCTTCCCCTTTGACAACCTTAACCCAAAAGAACGTGAAATTTGAGTGGTCGGAGGAATGTGAAAAGAGCTTCCAAATTTTGAAGGATAGCCTTACTTCCGCTCTGGTATTGACCCTACCGGAGGTTACTAAGGGTTTTGTGTTCTTATGCAACATGGCAAAGTTATAGGTTATGCTTCTAGGCAACTCAAAGTTCATGAGAAGAATTATCCAACTCATGACCTTGAGTTAGCGGCCGTGGTATTTAACTTGAAAATATGGAGGCATTATCTTTATGGGGTTCATGTTGATGTGTATACGGACCATAAAAGTGTCCAATATGTATTCACTCAAAAGGAGTTAAATCTCCGGCAACGGAGATGGTTAGAGTTGTTGAAAGACTATGATATGAGTGTTCTCTATCAACCCGACAAGGCTAATGTGGTTGCAGATGCTCTAAGTAGATTGTCCATGGGAAGTGTGTTTCATGTGGAATAATCCAAGAAAAACCTAGTGAAAGATGTTCATAGATTGGCTCGTTTAGGTGCCCGAATTAAAAGTTATCCAAATGGTGGTATGGTGGTACATCATAACTCCAAGTCGTCTTTAGTGGTTGAGGTGAAGTCTAAGCAACACCTTGATCCATTGATGATGGAGTTGAAAGAATCGGTTCTTGGTACGATAAATGAGTTATTCTCCCAAGGGGGGATGGTGTTCTTAAATATCAAGGGAGATTGTGTGTGCCTAATTTGGATGATTTAGGAAATAGGATCCTTGAAGAAGCTCATGGAGCCCGTTACTCTATTCATCCGGATTTTACAAAGATGTACCATGACCTTAGAGAAGTGTTTTGGTAAGATTGCCTATAAAGGGATATTGCGGAGTTTGTTGCAAAGTATCCCAATTATCAACAAGTGAAACCAAAAGCCGAGTGGTCTACTACAAGAAATCCAAATTCCTACTTTGAAGTGGAAAGATGTTAACATGGATTTTGTAGTAGGTTTGCCTCAAACTCGAAAGCAATATGACTCTATATGGGTGGTAGTGGATAGATTAACCAAATCAGCTCACATTATTCCCGTTAAGTCTACTTATTTGGTGGAAGACTATGCAAGGATCTATATTGACAAGATAGTGAGTCTTCATGGGGTTCCTTTGTCCATTATATCGGATAGAGGTGCTCAATTTACGTCTAGATGTTGGAGATCATTTCAAAGAGGTTTGGTTACTCAAGTGAAGTTAAGCACTGCTTTTCATCCTCAAACGGATGGTCAAGCGGAGCGGACTATTCAAACTCTTGAAGATACGATTAGGGCTTGTATCATTGACTTTAAAGGAAATTGGGATGCGCACTTGCCTTTGGTGGAGTTCTCTTATAATAATAGCTTACATTCGTCCATCTCCATGGCTCCTTATGAAGTCTTGTACGGTAGGAGGTGTAGATCTCTTATTGGATGGTTTGAGGTTGGCGAATCTTCACTTCTTGGTCCTGATTTGATCTATATGACTCTGGAGAAAGTTCATATCAGAAGGAACCGATTGCAAACTGCCTATAGTCGGTAAAATTCCTATGCCGATCATATGAGAAGAGACATTGAATTTGATGAGGGTGATAAGGTGTATTTAAAATTTTGCCCATGAATGGGGTGGTTAGATTTGGAAAGAAAGGGAAGTTAAGTCCTCGTTATGTGGGTCCCTACGAAATCTTGCAAAGGGTTGGTAAGGTTGCATATGAGTTGAAACTCCCAAGTGAACTATCTTCGATTCATCCGGTTTTTCATGTATCTATGCTTAAGAAGTGCATTGGTAATACCAAGTCCATTTTTCCTATTGAAGTTATTGGTGTGAAAGAGAACCTCTACTATGAGGAGGTTCCGGTTGAAATCCTTGATCGTCAAGTGAAGAGGTTGAGGAACAAAGAGGTGGCCTCCGTAAAAGTGTTATGGAGAAAAAACCAAGTTGAGGGAGCAACATGGGAGGCCGAGGCCGACATGAAGTCCCGTTATCCTCATCTCTTTGCTAATTAAGGTTAGTTGTTCTCGTTAATATGAAAAATAATGAGTTGATTGCATTTGACTTTTATTGCAAAATTTTGCATTATTAAAGTAAAAATGTTTTTGCTAAAATGAATTATCATGGAAAAATGTTCTTTTGCTTAATTTGCACTATTTTGTGTTTTGGTATATTTTTGTCTTCATAATGTGATATTGAGAATGTTGATATGTTGAGAAAGAAACTTTGGCATAATTGACTCTTTAATGATATGTTGAGCTCATGTTGTTATTGTGAGAAGGAAATTCCTTATGTTGTGACTTTGAGCCTTATATGCTAAATTTATGTTTTGAGTCATTGTGTAAATTCCATATTGGTATGTTGATTTGAGTTGTAACTCTTGATGATGTTGTATATTGTTGGTTGGGCTGCTAGTCTTGAGTCTATCCTATCTTTTTTTAAAAAGTTCAAGTGTCATTCGGGGACGAATGTTCCTAAGGGGGGATAATGTAACACTTCGAATAGTCGAGACCTAATCTAGAGCCTAACATGAGTGTCTAAGGGTTTAGATACTTTCTCAAGACCTAAAATAATGTATAGAAGTCATCTAAGAAGTTTTAGAGCCAAGACGTCAAAGAACGTTCATGACGTCCGAAAACTAGCCTAATTGAATTAGTTGACGCCTCTATGTTTGGGGATGGTTTCAGAGGGACAAATGAAGTCTAAAATTTGTAAAAAATACTTTCGTTAGGTATAGTATAGTATAAAGGATCTAAACGTCTGAAAACAATACCACAAGGACCGCCCGAAGGGTCATGGAGGAGGACCCCAACATGGGTGGGCTGGTTGCCCAAGCAGCCTCTGAAAGTCAACAATCGATGGGCTGCTGCGCGATGCGCAGACCACACGAAACTCACTGTCACAAAATTCATTTTTGGGAAATAAAACGCGTGTTTGCCCCGCGACGAGGAGCCAATTCTCAGATTCAGTAAAATCATATTTTTTACATTAAGACTTCACAAAAATACCTATTTAAGTGAGGGGTGTTTTGGGTAATTTAAGGGGTGATTATATATAGCCTAAGGATCATTTTAAGTCATTATTTACTTATGCAAACCCAATTCTCAAAAAAAAAACAAACTATCACCTCTCTCTACTTTCTCTCTCC
The DNA here is from genome assembly GCA_022817965.1 of Solanum lycopersicoides. Taxonomy (NCBI): domain Eukaryota; kingdom Viridiplantae; phylum Streptophyta; class Magnoliopsida; order Solanales; family Solanaceae; genus Solanum; species Solanum lycopersicoides. The sequence continues at coordinate 69,970,152 of CM040622.1, read as the reverse complement.
CCAATTTCTCCATTGAATAAGGAAGGAAGCTTGAAGAAGAAGGTAAAATTCTCTAGGATTTCACTTTAATTTCGTGGATTAATCTTCAATATGGTATGAGTTCTTCACTCTTGGGATTTCTTTACCCAAGAGGTCATTTCAAAGTTAATTTCTAAATTACCCAATTCTATGGGGTTTTACAATTCTAATGGGTTTTCTTCTAAACATCAAATTGATGATAAATTGTGATTTCCTATGACTAATTCATTATAGATTGTTGATAAATTGATGTTAATTGATGCAATTTAATATTTATCATGTTCCCTTCCCCAATTTCCCATATCTTGGATCTTGGTCATGAATTGATAGGAATTGAAGAATGATTTGATTATTAGACTTGTTTTATCTATTGTAATTCATGTATGGATTTACTAGGGTAATTTATTGTTGGGATTGTATCTATTGCTTGTTGAATTCATGATGAACCCTAATTCCCTTAACCCTAGGTTATGAATTGATGTTAATTGGGATAGTGATGATGCAATTGACCTAGTTCTTGTGTTAATTAATATTGATTGATGTTACTACACCTATTATTGGATGTAATTGGTTGGTTGATTATAAGACCATGACGATGAATTTTGAAGGATAATTGGTAAGTCTTGATGATCCTAACCTTTACTTCAAATATGATGGATTGTGATTGAAGATGTAGTTCAATTGAAGTATACCTTGTGAATAGCCTACATAGGTGTTGGTATGATGTTGAATTGAAATGTCTTAACTATGTGATTGTGAGATTATGCTTAAGATGAAATGATATAAGGTTGGTGATGACTTACCTACGTTCCTTGTTATGAAATGATGATGATGATAAGCTAATCTCACATGTGAGGGTTGCCATGAAAGGATATTCTCATGCAATACCTTTTGAGCTAAATGACTATGATTATACAAGGGATAGATCCTATGAACTAAACTAAGTGATGATTGTTAAAGAAAGACATTTAGAAAGGGACTTAGCTTAGCACCGAGTGAACTTGACAATGGGAGGTGTTGGCTTTCCATAGAGGAAGATTCACCCAGTAGTTCCATATGTGGTTTTGACTCCCCTATGAGGGACACTCACCCAATAGATTCCCATGAGATGAGGCTCCAATTCCATAGGCATGTAGAGGGTTCAATAAAAATCTCCTAGTTCTAGAACTATGTTTCCACCATAAGAAGACTAGCTAGTGGATCCACCTAGAAAGCTACGTTTATGTTTGGCTCTACTTTGGCCGGTAAACCACCTTCCATCAGTGTAAGGTTTTACAACATCGAATTCCACACTTAGCTGTTGTGGTCTATGTCGGTTAAGGCAAATGTTACTGAAAGTAAAATGAAGTAATGATGTGAAGTCTAGATAGGGTGACTTGAGAGGTTGGTTTAGTCTAGGTAGGGGTATGAGACTCTACCTAGGCATTGCACTAGTGGTATTTGAGAGAAGTCCTAAAAGGATGTTCTTATGATATAATAATCTTATAAAGTAAATGTGATGCTTATGTTGACTTTACATGTTGATGATCCTATATGATGTTAGTTTCATTTATGAATATGCTATTGGTCTATATTGCTAAATATGATGATGGTTATTATTGATGCTATTTTATGTTGAGTTAGGCATTACTTGTGATCCTTTGTTTGGTTTACTTGATTGAGTAAGGTTATCGGGTTTTTCTTGGTCATTGCACTTGAAGTCTAAATGGTGGGTTATGAGCAAGGGTCTTGATTATATTATGATGTTATGAACTCTTGTATATGTTGACTTGACTATTACTTGTTGGTGTTGGTCTTGTGTCGTACATGGGTTTCACTTATGGATTATGTGATTATCGACTTATGTTTATTCTTGATTGTGCATAAGGCTTTTCATAGTAATTTAGCATGGTTTTGATCCAATGTTCTCTTTAGCATGATTTTGCTTGTTTTATGTGCATATAACCATACTTAGTACAAGTGAGTACTAACCCATGTTTGATGTTTACTACAAATGTAGGATCTGACCATTGATATTAGAGAAGGCTTTGAAGACTACTTGGATTCTTATCTTTCAAGTTCGGTAGGTCCTCACTTTCCGAGGACGATGCCATTATCTACCTATTGGATGTTGTTTAGTCTTACAGACACTTTGTTCATTCTCTTTCATTTTGGTACTATAATTGTAAATCCTATAAGTGGCTATAATTGTTGATGTAAGGGCTATGCCCAAATTGTGATACTCTTGTCTAGATGGTTTAATATGATACAATGTTATAGATTTCTTATGAGAATTTATTATACTATGTATGTGCAATAAAAGTAGAAGACTATGCAATCTTCTTATACGAAGGGTGTACGTATACTCGATGAACATATTATATGTGTAAGCGAGAGGTCTATGTAAACCTCAATGTAGAAGTAATCGAATTTTTTTAAATTTTCCGCATTTTTAACCTATGAATGTAGTGATGTATCCTAAAAGGCTAGTTTTAGTCCTCAAAGAGGCCGCCGCCGCCGGTTACATATAAGGGGTGCTCTCCGGATGTGACAGTCTCACAATAAACCATCTACAAGAGTATGAATCACCATAGTTTGGGCATAGCCCTTAGTCTATTAAAATATGCCATATAGGCTACAATAAAGTCTCAACATGAGAATGAAATAATTGTCTACAGAAAAACACAAAACTAATAAGGATTGATAAGTGGCTCTATCCTCGGAATTCATGAGGACTCACCAATTGACTTAGGAAAGATCCAAGTCTTCTTCTCCAATGACCACGAATCTTCTCAATGGCCCGAACCTAAAATGTTAGGAAAAAGGAAGAAATATGGGTTAGTACAAACCACATGTACTAAGTGTGACTTCTATGCACAAAAATCATCAATGCATGAGAAAAGACACAATTTAGCCAAAACCATGCAAAATGTCCAACAACTCAATATACACATATAAGGAACATCATAATCATATCAACATATAAGTAACTCAAGCAACACTTGTGCAATGCCAAGAATACAACCCCATAATCCTATCAAAGGCTAAGTATCACATTAAGCAACCCACTTCATACTTACAACATATTCTCATAATTCATCATAACGTACTTAATACATCAATACTACTCATATCTTATCAATATAATCATAATTATAATCATAATCATAAAAGAACACTACTAGAACAATCCCATAGGATCCCACATATGTAGTGAGTAAGAGAAGTCCAATACCCTCCCTCACCCTATGTAGTAGCCTTCAAGACAACCCTAATAAGAGTTCACATACTTAACTTGTTCATTTACTTTTACATTAGGGAAATAAGTGATATAACCGACATGAGACCATGTAACCTACATGGAATCCAGTGTTCTACTCCCACAACGAAAAGAGAGGGTTAACACTTGGCTAAGGTGTAACCATATTTACGTAGCTATCTAAGTGGATCCACTAAGCTAGAGTCCTATGTGGGCACATGGTTAAGGGTAAAAGAGATTGTTTCTAGAAACCTTGACTTACTAACGTTGAGGTTTCAATCTCATGAGACAACACATAATTCGGGAATTCGGACTTACTAACGTAAGGAACCCATGTGAAAGGCCGGACTTACTAACGTGTGACCTCAATCTCATTTACATGCCCTTTCGGTGCTAAGAATTTAATCCCTTTAGTAATCATATTATCTCATCATACAAGTTCACAATAGTCTCTTCTAGACCCCTATGTAAACATCTTATCATATATATAGCTCATAGGTCATCACAAGTGAGAACAATCCTTTCACTTAAGACACCACTTCATAAGTGAGTAAACCTTTCACTTAACACTTACTTGTAATCATAAGAACTACTTTCAATCATAAGATAAACGTATCATAACATGATTACATAGATAATGCATAATTCAATATCTTAGTGTTAAGGATGAGGAATACTTAGCATCAACATCACAACCACACATTAGACTTAGAAGCATTACTATCTAAGTAACTCATAATTCATAATTGAATCCAAGAAGAACCAATCAACATACCTCATTGCCCTTCCAACAACCTTCATACTTTCATTATCAAGACTACATGACCAATTACATAGACAAGGTAAATTAAATAAGCAATTACATAATTAACAACAATGTAGTCAATCTACATATTCATAATCTTCACAATTCACCATATCAATTCAAGGTTTACATGAAATTGGGGAAAAGACATGGGTCTATGTAAATCTCATAGGAAATCATCAATTAACCATGACTATATACTTAAACAACATTAATTCATCATAATTAACCACAATTGATTCCTAATTTCGTTTTTCAAAGAAGACCCATGTGTAGAAGAAAACCAAGATTTGGGGGATTTAGAAATCATCATTTGGAGGTACCTAATGGGGAAAAGGATCCCAAGAGTTAAATAAACCATAACTTAAAGATGATAAAGCCACGAAATTGGGTTGGAAACTTGAAGGCTTGATCTTCTTCTTGGAGCTCTAATGGTCTTCAATGGAGGTTTGGAGGAAGAGAGATGAGAGTGATTTTTGATGTAAACTTTAGGGACTTGTTTTGACTGTTAAAACTGACCTAAAACTGACCCTTAGACTTTTCAGCAGTGTCTCCTAAGAAGAGATTTAGTAGTTTTGTAGGCATTTCATGTGATGCTAATTTAACACTGCCATTACTGCAGCAAAATCCTGCTGGTTCATATTCAAATCTTTTTGCCGCACAATATTCACAAGAAGTCATTTTCTTTAGAATGCTTGGATTGTTAGGGAGCTGTTTAATATTGCGACAATATATACTTCTTAACCTATTACCTGTGTAAATTAATCGCAAGGGAGTGGGTATAAGCTAGAAGGAAAGCTAAGCTGGAGGAATATCTAAGCAATCAAGATAACTATAAATTTTTAGGAAGACGAACCGTTGTTGTTGACCGTGATTGCCTTTAGATCATATTGTTGATGGGTTTAAATAATCACCCATTAATTTACCCAAAAGACCCCTCACTTAAATGGGTCTTTTTGTGAAATCAAAACACTAAAAATACGACTTTTACGAATCTGGGAAATAGCTGGACGTCGTGGGGTTAATTTCATGATTTATTTTTGAAATCTGAGTTGAGGAAGTGGACCTAGTGTAGGAACCTCATCACGAGTCCAATTTCAAATCTCCCCGTGATGGCTGCGCATTGCGCAGCATCCACCACGATTTTGTTGCACGCAGGCTGCTTTGGCAGCCTGCTCGCCCATGTTCGGTTCCTTCCCAAGGACTCTTCCGGTGGTCCTTGGGGCTTCGTGACTGTACGGTTTGACCCTCTATACTACATTTTACCGATTCAAAGTCTTTTTACAAGTTTTGTACTTCATATGACCCTCCGAAACCTTAGCCAAACATAGGGACGTCAACTAGTTAAATTGCGCTAGTTTACGGATAAGGGTTTTCTTTAATAATATGGCTCCAATAATTCTCAAAAAAGTTATATACACTATTTTAGGTATAAAATCATCATTATACAACATATGCGGCTCTAGTATAGGTCATGGAATTTCCGGGGTGTGTCAATACTCCCCCCTTAGGAGCATTCGTCCTTGAATGACACTCTTCACCCTTATAAAAGGAAGAGACTCAAGAATAGCAGCCCAACCAACAAAAATATAATGAAATGAGTCACAACTCATTGGAGGAATCATTCACTCCTTTCAACATATAATCATGACAATAATACTGAGGAAATTAATCCACAACATACCATAACACAAGTTCAATGTTTTATATCACATAAGGAGGAACTACCTTCTCCATTTCAATATGAGCTCAATATGAACATTAAGAGTTGACATGCCGATTTCTTATCAAAACAATATCAAACATGATCACCATAATTTCCATGAGTACTTATAGCACACCACACATATTAAGTGAAAGCCAACCATAAGAAATATTTTTCATGGAAAGTAAATAATTCAACTTAGGCATGAATTTCTACTATAATATGCACATATTTAGAAAAACATGATAAGTTCAACATTATTCATAATAGTCATAAATGAACTACTAACCTCAATCTTGGCTAGGAGTAAGGGGAAAAAGATGAGGATAGCGGGACTTCATGTTTGCCTCGGACTCCCATGTTGCTCACTCAACAAGGTGGTTCCTCCATAGAACTTTTACGGAGACAACCTGCTTGTTCCTCAATTTCTTACCTTGGCAATCCAAGATCTCAACCGCGACCTCTTCATAAGAAAGGTCCTCTTTTACCATTAAACCTTCTACAGGGAGAACGGAAACCGGATCACCTATACACTTCTTAAGCATAGAAACATGGAAAACCAGATGAATCATGGCCAACTCATTTGGCAACTTCAACTCATAAGCAACATTCCGAACTCGCTTCAAAATTTCATACGGGCCCACATAACGAGGCCTAAGTTTTCCCTTCTTTCCAAATCTCATCACCCATTTCATGGGTGAAATTTTCAAATAGACCAAATCTCATACTTCGAATTCAAAGTCCCTCTTTCTATTGTCCACATAAGATTTTTGCCGACTTTGAGCCATTCTTAGTATATCTCTTATAAGCCAAACCTTCTCGAGGGATTCATAGACCAAGTTGGGACAAAGTAGAGAAAACTCACCTACCTCATACCACCCAAACGGGGATCTACACTTTCTCCCATAAATTTCCTCGAAGGGTGCCATAGAGATAGTCGAACGGTAGTTATTATTGTAGGAGAACTCTATAAAAGGTAGGTGGTCATCACAATTACCCTTGAAGTAAATGACATATGCTCTCAACATATCTTCAAGATTTTGAATAGTGTACTCCGCTTGACGATCCGTAATGGAATGAAAAGCGGTACTAAGCTTCACCTTCGTACCAATCCCACTTTGGAAAGCTTTCCAAAAATGGGAGGTAAATTGAGTACCTCTATCCGAAATGATGGACAAAGGGGCTCCATGTAACTTCACTATCTCTTTGATTGACAATATGGCATTGTCTTCCACCGAATATGTGACTTTGACGGGAAGAAAATGAGTGGACTTGGTTAGCATATCCATGATGACCTATATCGAGTCCTGTTGTCTTCTTGTACGAGGCAACCCTACTATAAAGTCCACGTTAATATCCTCGCATTTCCATGTAGGAATATCTATATTTTGAGTCAAGCCACCCGGTTTTTGATTTTCCGCTTTGACTTGATGACAATTTGGAACTTAGCAACAAAATCCGCTATATCCCTTTTCATACCATTCCACCAATAAATTTCTCATAAGTCGCGTACATCAGTGGGGCACCCTGATGGATGGAATGACATGAGACATGAGCCTCTTCCACGATCAATTCTCTTAACCCATCCACATCCGATACACACAACTTTCTTTGGTGCCTAAGCACCCCATCTTCCATTTGAGAGAAAGACTCATTAGACTTACTAAGGACCTTTTCCTTCAACTCCATCAATAGGAGATCAAGGTGTTGCTTGGATTTCACCCCAACCACTAAAGATAACTCGGAGTTGTGGCAAACTACGAAACCACCCTTTGGAGAGTCTTCTAGTCGTACCCTCAAATGAGCCAACCTATGAACTTCTTTCACCAACTCTTTACTATCATCAACCACATGAGCCGCACTACCCATGGACACTATACTCAAGGCATCCGCTATAACATTTGCTTTTCCGGGATGTTAAAGGAACCTCATGTCATAGTCCTTTAAAAGTTCTAACTATCTTCTTTGACATAAGTTCAAATCTTTTTGGGTAAACACATAGCATAAACTCTTGTGATCGATGATTACATCAACATGTACCCCATAGAGATAATGTCTCCAAATTTTCAATGCAAATACCACGGAAGCAAGCTAAAGGTCATGAGTTGGGTAATTCTTCTCATGTGGCTTGAGTTGCCTAGAGGCATACACTATGACTTTACCTTGTGGCATGAGCACACATCTATTGATCACCTTGGGATTGGAGAGCATAAAAGAGATTCTTCTTAGGAGCATCCGGATTTGGGCACTTGCTTGAGATTAAGTATTTTCCTTTACTTGAGTGTTCATCATAAAACAATCTCTCTTTATGTGACCACTCTTGCCACAACCATAACAATTACATGTGCCAACTAGGCACTTATCATCATGATTCGTACCACATTTTGAATAAAGAGGATTCTCAACATAAGAACCACCACCTTTCCCCTCTTGGAGCTTGGGAGTAGAAAACTTACTCTTGTTGAACCTTGGAGCATTAGGAGGTCCTTTGTCGGAAAACCTCCTTTTGAACCTTGGTTTGTCTTAAACCTGAAACCTATTCTTAGAAGAATTCCCCTCTTCCGAACTCACTTTCTTCAACTCCCTACCAATTTGCTTAAGCTTTTTCTCGTCAATTTGTTCAACATGAACCATGAGACGAGAGATGTCCATGCTAGGAATCAACATAGCCGACCTACATTCATTAACCACTAGATCGGATATCCCATGAAAAATTTGTTCATCTTGGCCCTAGAATCCACAATCATAGTAGGAGCATACTTTTATAGTTGAGTGAACTTGAGACTATACTCCTTATCGCTCATACCCCCTTGACGAAGGTTGATGAATTCTTGCATTCTCCTCTCCCTTATTTCCTTGGGAAATAACCTATAAAGGAAAGTCGTTTATAAAGCTACCCAAGTAATTTGGCCTTCTATAATAGGACTCTCATCCTTCCATTGTCATTCCACACTTGATCTACATCTTTCAGTTAGTAGGCGACTAGTTCCTTCTTTTTCTTGAGAAGAAACACCCATAGCATCAAGAGCTTTTTACACTTCATCAATGAACCCGTGTGGGTCCTCCTCCACATTAGATCCATATAAATAAGGGGAATTCATCCTTGTGAAATCCCTAATCCTTGAAGCGGTAATACTTACATTGGGGTTCACTTGCACCCTTGTATCCCTAGCAACTTGGGTAGCCAAAACTTGAGTAAAGCTATGAATGGACGACCTTATCTCAACATTAGACATAACCCCTTCTTCAATAAAAACTTGAGGGTTTTGAGGAGCTTGAGGGGGAACCGCCTCATTCAAATTCTCCTCTCCGACCCTTCGAGCATTTTTCCTCCTTGTATTTATTGCCTAAAAGCACAATAAAAGATTAGAACAAAGGACTGGATAGAGTTAAGACTCTTAGGCACGACTAAGGAATAACAAGAGAGTGAAAGTTTCTAAGCATCACATAGTATCTCATTCATAAGTGTGGCGCGCTTCACAATTATGAATAAGACCCTACGTAGACATGGCTTAGTGAGACATCAATCCTAAGATTACTCAATATCATGCTCTGATACAAAGCTTTTACGGTCCAAAGTACCCCACTAGGCGCATTCGACGACGTCGTCCTCTAAGAGGTCTAAGACAAGCCCTTAGCATACATCATAGCACATCATAGGTCAAAATGCGGGAAAATTTAAAACTTTTCATCTACATCTACTTCATAAGGCTGACATAGGCCTGTCACATATGAAGCTTACTTAGGCTTCTTGCATAGACAACATAACCAACATATAGGAATTCATCTAATACTTTGTCTCACATTAAACCATTTACAAGAGTATGAATCACAGTAGTTTGGGCATAGCCCATAGTCTATTACAATAGGCCATATGGGCTACAATGAAGTCTTAACATGAGAATGGAATAATTGTCTCAAAACATAGACAAAACTAATAAGGCTTGATAAGTGGCTCTATACTTGGAACTCATGAGGACTCACCAACTCAGTTAGGAAACATCCAAGTCTTCTTCTCTAATGACCACGAACCTTATCAATGGCCCGAACCTAAAATGTTAGGAAAAAAGGGAGAAATATGGGTTAGTCTAAACCACATGTACTAAGTATGGCTCCTATGTACCAAAATCATCAATGCACTCGAAAGCACACAATTTCGTCAAAAGCTTGCATAATGTCCAACAATTCAATATACACATATAAGGAACATCATAATAATATCAACATATAAGTAACTCAAGCAACACTCGTGCAATTCCAAGAATGCAACCCCATAATCCTATCCAAGACTAAGTATCACATTAAGCAACCCACTTCGTACTAACAACATGTTCTCATAATTCGTCATAACATACTTAATAAATCAAAACAACTCATATCTTATCAACATAATCATAATCATAATCATAAAAGAACACTACTAGAGCCATCATATGCATTGAGTAAGAGAAGTCCCATACCCTCCCTCAGCCTATGTAGTATCCTTCAAGACAACCCTAATAAGAGTTCACATACATAACTTGTTCATATAATGTCATATTAGGGAAAGAAGTGCAATACCCGACATGAGATCGTGTGAGCTACATGGAATCCGATGTTATACTCCCACACCGAAAAGAGAGGGTTAATACTTTCCTAAGGTGTAACTATTCGTACGTAGCTATCTAGGTGGATCCACTAAGCAAGAGTCCTATGTGGCTACATAGTTAAGGGTAGATGAGATTGTTTCTAGAAACCTTGACTTACTAACGTGGAGGTTTACATCTCATCAGACAACATATAATTCTGGAATCCAGACTTACTAACGTGAGGAACCCATGTGGGAGGCCGGAATTACTAACATGAGACCTCCATCTCATTTACATGCCCTTTCGGTGCTAAGCAGTTATTCCCTTTAGTAATCATATTATCTCATCATACAAGTTCACATTAGTCTCTTCAATACCCCTATGTAAGCATCTTATCATATATATATAGCTCATAGGTCATCACAAGTGAGAACAATCTTTAACTTTAGACACCACTTCATAAGTGAGTAAACCTTTCACTTAACACTTTATTGTAATCATAAGAACTACTTTCAATCATACAATAATCATATCATAACATGCATACATAGCTTATGTCTAATTCAATATCTTAGGGTTAGGGACGAGGAATACTTAGCATCAACATCACAACCACACATTAGACTTAGAAGCATTACTATCTATGTAACTCATAATTCATAATTGTATCAAAGAAGACCAATCGACATACCTCATTGCCCTTCCAACAACCTTCATAGTTTCATTGCCAAGAATACATAACCAATTACATATACAAGGTAAATTCAAGAAGCAATTACATAATTAAAAACAATGTAGTCAATCTACATATCAATAATCTTCACAATTCACTATATTAATTCAAAGTTTTAATGAAATTGGCGAAAATACATGGGTCTAGGGAAATCTCATAGGAAATCATCAATTAACCATCAATATATACTTAAAAAACATTAATTTATCATAATTAAGCAGGATTGATTCCTAATTTCATTTTTCAAAGAAGACCCATGTGTAGAAGAAAACCTAGATTTGGGGATTTAGAAACCTTCTTTTGGAGGGACCTCTTGAGGAAAAGGATCCCAAGAGTGACAGAAAACATACATTAAAGATGATAAATCCACAAAATTGGGTTGGAAAATTTAAGGCTTGATCTTCTTCTTGGAGCTCTAATAGTCTTCAATGGAGGTTTGGAGGAAGAGAGAATTTGAGAGAGATGAGAGTGGTTTTTGATTTTAACTTCTGGGACTTGTTTTGAGTGTTAAAATAGAACTAAAACTGACCCTTTGACCTTATATAGTCACCAATTAAATTACCCAAGATACCCCTCGCTTAAATGGGTCTTTTTGTGAAGTCAAAACACTAAAAATATGACTTTTATTAATCTAGGCAATAGCTTCACATCGCGGGTTTAATTTAACGATTTATTTTTGAAATCTGAGTTGAGGAAGTTGACCTCGTGTAGGACCCTCATCGCGAGGCCAAGTTCAAATCTCCCCATGATGGCTGCGCGTCGCGCAACAGTCACCACAATCGTGTTGCATGCAAGCTGCTCTGGCAGCCTACTCGCCCATGTTCTGGTCCTTCGTGACTGTACGGTTTGACCCTCTATACTACATTTTACCTATTAAATGTCTTTTTTACAAGTCTTGGACTTCATATGACCCTCCAAAACCTTCATCAAACATAGGGACGTCAACTAGTTAAATTTTGCTAGTTTCTGGACGTTAAGAATTTTCTTTAATGCTATGGCTCCAATACTTCTCAAACAAGTTATATACACTATTTTAGGTATAAAATCATAATTGTACAACATATGAGTCTCTAGTATAGGTCATGGAATTTCCGGGGTGTTTCAATACTCCCCCCTTAGGAGCATTCGTCCTTGAATGACACTCTTCACCCTTATAAAAGGAAGAGACTCCAGACAAGCAGCCCAACTAACAACAACATAATAAAATGAGTCACAACTCATTGGAGGAATAATTCACTCCTTTAAACATATAATTATTGCAATAATACAAAGGAACTTAATCCACAACATACCATAACACAAGTTCAACTTTTCATATCACATAAGGAGAAATTACCTTCTCCACTTTAATATGAGCTCAATATGACCATTAAGAGTTGGCATGATGATTTCTTATCAAAACCATATCAAACATGCTCACCATAATTTCCATGAGTAATTATAGCACACCATACACATTAAGTGAAATCCAACCATAAGAAATATGTTTCATGGAAAGTAAAGAATTCAACTTGGGCATGGATTTCTACTATAATATGCACATATTACAAAAAACGTGTTAAGTTCAACATTATTCATAATAGTCATAAATGAACTACTAACCTCAATCTTGGCTAGGAGTAATGGGAAAAAAGATGAGGATAGCGGGACTTCATGTCGGCCTCGGCCTCCCATGTTGCACCCTCAACAAGGTGGTTCCTCCATCTAAGTTTACAGAGACAACCTCCTTGTTCCTTAATTTCTTAACTTGGCGATCCAAAATCTCAACCGGGACCTCTTCATAATAAAGGTCCTCTTTCATCCCTAAACCTTCTAGAGGGAGAATGGAAACACATCACCTATACACTTTATAAGCATAGAAACATGGAACACCAGATGAATCATGGCCAACTCTTATGGCAACTTCAACTCATAAGCAACACTCCCAACCCACTTCAAAATTTCATACGGGACCACATGACGAGGACTAATTTTCCTCTTCTTTCCAAACCTCATGACCCCTTTCATGGGTGATATTTTCAATAGACCCAATCTCGTACTTCGAATTCAAGGTCCCTCTTTCTATTGTCAGCATAAGATTTTTGTCGACTATGAGCCTTTTTAAGTCTATCTCTTATAACCCAAACCCTATCGAGGGCTTCATAGACCAAGTCGGAACCAAGTAGATAAAACTCACCTACCTCATACCATTGAAACCGGGGATCTACACTTTTTCCCATCAAATGTCTCGAAGGGTGCCATAGAGATAGTCGAATGGTAGCTGTTGTTGTAGGAGAACTCTATAAAAGGTAGGTGGTCATCCTAATTACCCTTGAAGTTAATGACACATGCCCTCAAAATATCTTCAAGATTTTGAGTAGTGCGCTCCGCTTAACCATCCGTATTGGCATGAAAAGCGGTACTAAGCTTCACCTTCACAAATCCCACTTTGGAAAGCTTTCCAAAAATGGGAGGTAAATTGAGTACTTCTATCCGAAATTATGGACAAATGGACTCCACGTAACTTTACTATCTCTTTGATGTACAATTTGGCATAGTCTTCCGCCGAATATGTGACTTTGATGGGAAGAAATGTGTGGACTTGGTTAGCCTATCCACTATGACTGATACGCTCAAATTACACTTCCCTAAGGAAGTATAAGCGGTCGTATCAAGTAAAGAACCCAACTATTAGGTTGGGGTCAATCCCACTAGGAAAATGATTTAGACTTAACTTTAATGTACGATTAGCTCTACTTAGTCATGTCCTTTTCGAAAACTATTAATTAAAAGGGGGGGTTTTGGGAAACAAAAGTGTTGCAATGTTATGAAATTAAGAAAGTAGCAAGAATGAATTGTTGGTGTTTATCAAGTTGTGAGAGAAACTAGGGTGTAAGTGTTCCCCATAGGTTCATAACGCCATAATCCTAGCTATAACAGTTCTTTCCTTGTGATTTGCATGCAAAGTGATACGTTATGTATCTCTAAATCCTTGGTCCGACATTTAGAGAATTTCACCCATACCTTGGTCCGGCTACGTGTGTCTAAGTTACTAACCCTTACCTTTACTACATATTAAGCATCATATTCGATGTTTGGCTTAGTTATTACTTCGCACAAATCAAAACTAGCCTATTAGATAGTATCTACTAAATATATGTCGATAATTCTTTTCCTATTAACTACCCACTTGGTCCGCCAAGTAGAAATAAAGCGAGTTCTAATGCGTGCACTCGTTAATAAGACTTCTAAACGAAAGAATCATCGATGCATGCAATAACCTAGTTGAGAATTGTTTATTAGCTAGGCATTATTTTGTTAATAACCCATGGTTCCCACAACCCTAGTTGTGGATTTAGTTACCCATGCTTAGAACAACACAATTCATAATCGATAAATAATAAATCATGAACTTACTTTCACAAAGTTGAAGCAAATCCATAAATTCAACTTGAAATCACACAATTGTCTTAACAACCAAATCTGGAATTTTGAATTATTGCCCAAGTTGCAAGATCCAATCTCCAAGAACACGAGTATAAAAATAGTACAGAAAAATCCAACCCCAAAAATCAGGTTTATAACCCTATTTATAATAAAACAAAGTCCTAAATTAAAGGAGTTCAAATAAGGAAAGTTTGTCCAAAACGCGACTTCAATCGACGACCCCCATAGATGGTCCGTCGATGAAACGACAGACCGTCGACTGCCACTATCGGTCCACAGTTAGCATATTTTTCAGCCTCCACTTTGCATCTTCTCTGATCCAATCGACGGACCAACAACACGGTCCGTCGATGCTTCTTGTCACTCCATACTTAGATTTTTCTTCAACACCGGGTACTGGGACATTCTCTGATCCAATCGACGTTTTGCCAGGACTGTCCGTCGACCTTCCGTAGCCCCACACTAAGTCAGAATTCCCCGAGTTGCTTCCAGATGCCTTCACCTTCAATCTACATTCACCACCTACGGTCCATCGATGGGACGACAGGCCATCGATGGCTTCGTGGGTCACTTCTGCACTGATTCTTCATAGCCTTCTGCATTTCCGTTATGGACAAGTTTCCTGCAAAACAACGACAAAACATATCAAAATTACTACAAAAAGGCTCTAGACACACGCCAATCTTAAGGAAAAAGCATTGAAAGTATTGTGAAACCACGGTACATCAACACCCTCAGCTTAAGTTCGTTGTTTGTCCTCAAATGACTCACTATGACTCAACAAAACACTTTGTACACAAGTATCCTTTTTTAAGCTTCTGCAATCACATGAAGATCAATCCCTACTTTTTCGTTGCTTTAGTGAATGTTTCTTCTCTTAGGCTTGATATGCTTACTCTTGTGGATCATACCATGACACAGACGCACCATGCACTGACACCTCTACTCTTTTTGTCTCTCGCTAAGGTACCAACTTTCCGATATTGAAACTAGTGACC
This sequence comes from Solanum lycopersicoides, assembly GCA_022817965.1. Lineage (NCBI taxonomy): Eukaryota > Viridiplantae > Streptophyta > Magnoliopsida > Solanales > Solanaceae > Solanum > Solanum lycopersicoides. The sequence continues at coordinate 69,954,661 of CM040622.1, read as the reverse complement.
TCACTTCAAAATATATCCTCCTTTTCACATAGTGATTTGAACTTTGAGTATAAGGATCAATATTCAGAACTCACGCTCACAACAAATTAACACCTAGTTGGTACTTGTCGCCAAAGGCTTGCCCTTATTTTCATTGCTTAAGTTCACTATATTAGACTCTTAGGATCACGATAGGACTTTCTTAGATTGTAACGTAGGCTAAGGGTTAGGTGTGGTACATATGGGTACATTTTAGTGACTTGTCGCCCTCCTTGACATTACGGCTAAGCGTCCTACCTCTTTCGTTATCTATTATCCCTACTTTTCTTGTCATCTTTTGCCTTATTTTCTCTTTTCTTTCTCTTTTTTTTGGAAGTGACTCGTACTTCTTTTTGTGCAACACTATTTTTCTCTTCTTTTTTTTATATTCAATTACCAATTTTGATTGAGTCACTTCTCTTGTTCATTGTCCCTTTTCTTTTCCACCTTACTCTTTTCATACCCACTTTTCGGGTCATCACTCATAATAGCCACCCTCAACTTATGGCTTTGCCCTAAGTTGAGGTACACATTACCCAAGGTTGGGTCAGGGCCAAGACAAGGTGAGTTTCTGCATTAGCCACCCTCAACTTATGCTTTTGGCCTAAATTGATGTGCACATGTCCAAGGAGGGACCAGGGCCAACACATTATACCCATGGGGTTTAGTTGGTGAAGAAAATAAAGGTCTATTATAGGCTCAATTGTTTGGATAAAAAAGGGATAACAATTTCATTCGGCTCACTTAACGTTAGGCTAAATGTTTGCTAAATTGAACAAGGGACTATGATTCTTTCCTAATTGTCTAAAACAAAAGCCTTTTGAAGACCAACCGGGCAAGTTCTAGCTAAGTACCAACAGGGGAACAATCAAATCTCCTCACACTCTCTTGACAACACATTACATTATCAGATTATCGGTTACTTAGTTTGAGTGTTAGAGTGAGGATCATGCAATGGGTGTATCTCTATGTCATGATTAGAGCCAACATTCAACATTTATACCTATTCATGCAAGCTCTTTATTAGAACGGGATATCATTCAAGTTTAGCCATCATGCTTTATTTTTCACTTTTATACTTTGTAAAAGTTACGACACATGCCAGTTCAACAATAAAGTAATAAATCTCTTGGGGCAAAAGAACACAGGCAAGAAAACCACCAAGAGAGGATCGTGAGTTGGGCTACTCAGACTTCACCCTAGCACTCACTTTCCATTTACCCAACCCCCCCCAAAAAAAAAACATGTAATTGTCCCCAATACATAAGAAATATAAAGATAGGGTGGTAGGTGAAGCAAACCTGAGGCGCATAGCGCCAAAGATCAACAAACAGGCCGGTTCGGTTTCCTGAAACCCGCACCCTCAGTAGGGACACCCTCAGTAGTGCTCACAATAGTATCCTCACCCTCGGTGGGGCTCGTCTCAACAACCTCCACTTTGGAGATAGACGCCCCAGTAAGCAACCCTCGAGCCATCATCTTCCTGGCCTCCTCATCAATGAAGGAGGCTCTCCTCACCGCCTCAAAATCTTTCTGCTTCTTCTTCCTAGAGCGATCTTCATCTCCCTCAATGGTACGGCTGGAACGGTGCCTCTTCGCATGCTCACGAGGCTCAGGCGGTGGTGTAGTGGGAGCAGTGAATAGTGCAGCAATCATTGTGTCCTCTGCTGTCTCAACTGCAGCAGTCTCAGTCTCAGGTCCTATCATCTCTAGTATACTGTACATATCGGCCCGCAGACTCGCCACAGCCTCATGAAGAGTAGTCAGATCAATGGTGGGGGCTGGGCTTTCTGGAAATCGTAGCTCGAATGCATCTAGGCGCTGATGGACTGCCAGAATTTTCAGCTCTGTGTGCTGAGCCACCTTCTTCTCAATCCGGTCCTCAACCTCGTCAATAGATTTCTGCATCCAAGGCTAGATATGGTGCAGCAAGGTGGCCATCTGGTCCTCTAGATTCTGGACCCTAGCAATCGGGACTACTGCTGCTGATGGTGGGGTAGATTGGGAGGAACTAGGTGCCCTACAAGTTCCAGGGGCAGACTCAACCACAGTGGTATCGGTAGGCTCTGAAGTGGAATGATCAGCCCCTTGGGCTTGCTCTACCGTATCCTTCAATTTCTCACCCAGCGGGTGCAAATCAACTCTGGGCCCTCGCTGTGGTGCCACCACATTGCCTCATTCCTAATGAGACCGATATACACTGTCCCGGTAGGAGTACGGAGGACATCTCTATGACAAATGGGCACTCCAGCATCCCTTCACAACTGAAAAATCATATAGGCAAACGGGTAAGTGGTAAAGGACTTAAAAGCCCTCTCATGGATGACGGAGATCAACAACCTTGCGAAATCGATCTCCAACCAGTCTACCAGAGCTGCTACAAAAACCGCTCTATCCCAAGTAAGTATATTATCAGCAGCCATGGGGGATAGGCGGTGATGGACTAATATCCTGAAGAACTTGGATGCAAAAGTGAGGTTGGCCTTCTTGATAAGGCCTTTGGTGTACAACACCCAGTCTTCTCCCTCACCGTCAATGGAGAGCCGCTGTGCAATCCACCTCTTGGTGGACTTCTCAATTCTCTACTCCACTGAAAATGACCACTCTTTACCACGTCCCACCTGTAGTTGAACTCTGGTGTGAGGAGAACCCTCTCGGCATCAGTTTTCTCATAGTATAGGAAGCGGCGGATGGCAGGAGAAGAAATATTCACCCGGCAGCCTCGAACTAGGACATCTGTGAGCCGTGCCTATTTGGCAGGGTTATACCGCCTGTCCAAAGGACCTCGGAGATCCGCTACGTAAGAGGCGTAGAACTCATGCACCATCTCCTCACTGTAAGACCCCACACTCCGAGCCGTCCACTTTAGTCGGTGGCGGGTAAATAAGTCATTCATCGCAGGGACTGTGTGTAGGCTCTCTATAAGAACCCGCCGCTCAACTGTCAGCATCCGAGTCATCACCCCCTTGTCATTCAACATCTTGGAATCCCTGTAAACCTGGTACTGACCATCTATGCACCACCGGTTGGTCTCATCAGCAATCGATGCAGGGACCTCATGCTGGGGTGCCAGAGCAGACTCCGAACTCTTGGCCTCATCAAACGAGGCATTGCGGGCAGAACTGGCAGCGAGAGTGGCTCCCTGTGATCTGGAACCGGAAGCTGTGGCCTCATTCGACCCTGTAGAGTGGGCCAACTCTGAACCAGAAGCCTCTTCAGAGCCAGATGCTCCCTTAGAATCCGAGGTAGACCCATACGGTGTGCCGGTCAGTGTGCGTTCCTCATCAGACTGGGAGGAAGTGACTACGCCGGGCGCCACCTTCTTGGGGGTGCCTCGAGTGGCTCTAGCAGCTGGTGTCGGGGTTTAGGTGCCTAGGGGAACGTATTCAGGATCACGCTAATCATATAACGAGCCAATCATCCGCAGGATGGTGCCACAGACTTGGACCGTCCCCTGGAATAGACAATATCCGGTTTGGAGGCCATAAGTACCTGTAACAAAAGTTGTTAGTTTCATTGTATTCAACATAGACAAGCAACATAATCGACACAGTACCTGGATACACAAGACACAGAACCTGCAGAATTTTAGAATTGGGAGACGAGCACTATCGACGGTCCGTCAAGGAATCGACGGTCTATCGATAGTGTCCGTCAGTGGGCACTTAGCAAAATTTTATAAGTTGACATTTCACATAACTTTCAGTTAGAAACGACGGACGTGCAGAATGGTCCGTCGATCAATCGACGGACCGTAGTCCACTTCCATCGTCTCAGACTTATAATAATTTAGAATTTTTTCAGAGATCAAGGTTTTAGTTAGAAACGAAGGACGTGCAGAACGGTCCGTCGATCAATCAACGGACCGTAGTCCACTTTTGTCATTCCAAAGTTAAGCATATTCATAGGTTAGCTATCAATGGACCCCGTTGATAGTCTGTCAATCAACGGACGGTCCATAGATGGGGTCTCGTTTTGTTGGTCAGACACAGTTTTTTAGGACTTAGTTTTACCCCAAAAATGCACAATTTCAAGCACAACACCAATTCGCCCACCATGCAATAACAATCATAAGACCAATTCGTTATCCCTAGGGCTTCAATTTTTTGCAAATATTGACTGTAAATTCTAAGAGACTATCAAGCCCTACATTGGAAAAAACAACAACAACCATAGTGAATTTATACAGATTCCACCCCCAACCCATTCACTTTCTATCATTCAAAGGGACATAGAACCCGATTTTAACAAGTTTAACATGCAATTTTGTGCCCATGTCAAGACACATATACAATCTATTCGTTTCCACTAGCAAATGAACGATAATTCACTTAAGCAAAGGAAAATGAAATACCTGTAGTTTGTAGTGGAGTTAGTGAGCGGGTGATCCTGTAACAACCAACCTACGTGCTGCCTTCGAACACCGACCGGAGAAACGATGAAGATTTGAGTAGAAACTGGGGGATTTGGGTTTTGGGGATTCTGGGATTTTGGGAGAGTTAGTGATTTGGAAGAGAATGGAGTGAATTGAGTGTGGGAGTTAATGTAGAAAGATGGGAATAAGGGGAGGGAAACGGTTGGGAGGGAATTTGAAAAGGTGTGGGAGGGTAACTTTTTTTTTTTATATAGCCGATCGGGTTGGGTCGGGTCACTGGTTTTTATGAACTGACGGTACCATGTCGACGGTCCGTCAGTAAATCGATGGTACGTCGACTGGTCCGTCGGTTGTTCCCTAGCTTATACAAAACTTTAAAACATACATGGGATCTACGGGCACCATCGACGGTCCGTCGGTTGGTCCGTAGATCTGTGCACCAGGCCAATTTCTGCAAAATTCGTGTGGTTTGGTCCCTGCACATTGAGCACCCATTAAGCCATTCTTATTGTGTTTTCTGGAGACTTTTTAGACATGGACCCTAAACTACTCTATAGCCAACAGAGTAAAAACTATAAAATAAAATTACACATGACATTGAGTAAAACAAAACGAAACAAAAGAATGCAAATATTCCTACAAAGAAAAGAAAAACCTATTGTTGGCTAGAGGATACACATTGGGTTGCCTCCCAAGAAGCGCAAGATTTAACGTCGCGGCACGACGCAAGAACCTTGTTTACTCAGACTTCATCAAGGTGATATGCCACAACCACTTCATGGGCACTCACTGCATGCCCTAGGTAGATCTTGATTCTTTGCCCATTTATCGTGAAACTTGCACCATCATTGTTCTCCAACTCAACCGCTCCATGTGGGAACACTTTAGTGATCAAGAATGTACCAGTCCATTTGGACTTGAGTTTGCCCGGAAACAAGCGCATTCTAGAGTTAAACAGAAGCACCAAATACCCAACTACAAATTCGCGCTTCTCAATCTTTTGGTCATGGTACTTCTTCATCTTCTCTTTGTAGAGGGATGAACTTTCATATGCTTTTAGGCGAATCTCATCAAGCTCATTCAACCCAATAAGTCTCTGTTCCACTATTTCATTCCAATCCATCTTCAGTTTCTTCATCGCCCACAATATACAAGTTGGTATGGAGACATACCTATGGGAGTCTTGTGTGCAGTACGGTAAGCCCAAAGAGCATCATCAAGCCTCCTTGACCAATCTGTTCTATTAGTGTTCACAGTTTTTGACAGGATCTGCTTGATTTCTCTGTTGGATACCTCAACTTGCCCACTAGTTTGTGGATGGTACGGGGTGGCTACATTGTGGCGAACCCCATATTTCTCCAATAACCCTTTGAACAACTTGTTGCAAAAGTGGAAACCCCCATCACTAATAATGGCCCTAGGTGTGCCAAATCTGGAAAAGATGTTCCATTTCAAGAATGCGGTGACACTCTTCCATTCATTGTTGGCAAGTGCTATGGCTTCCACCCATTTTGACACATAATCCACCGCCACAAGAATATATTTCATCCCATGAGAACTCACAAATGGGCCCATAAAATCAATGCCCCATACATCAAATAACTCAATTACTAGAATGAGATTCAAAGGGAGCTCTTGCCTCCTCGAAATACCTCCATCTCTTTGGCACCTATCACATGCCTTGGCGAACTCATGAGCATCTTGGTGGATGGTTGGCCAATAGTACCCACACTGCAAAATCTTATGGATAGTCCGGATACCACTATGATGCCCACCCACAGGCGAGGAATGACATGCCTCCAAAACACTTAGCATCTGAACTTCTGGCACACAATGACGAATAAGCCTATCAGCACAACTCCGGTATTAGAAAGGCTCATCCCAAAAGAATTTTTCACATCATGCATGCACTTTTTTCTCTGATGAAAGGACAAGTCCGATGGGAACATATAACTAGCGAGATAATTTGCAAAAACCATGGAATCAAGTCATGAGAAGCGGCCAATACATGCTCATCCGGGAAGGTATCATCAATTTCAACCTTTTCACCCAACTCTTGCATAGCTTCATCCTCTAATCTGGACAAGTGATCGGCAACTTGATTTTCAGTCCCTTTTCTGTCTTTTACCTCAAAATCAAACTCTTACATTAGCAGAACACATCTAATCAACCATGGTTTCACATCCTTCTTTGCTATCAAATACCTCAACTCGGAGTGGTCAGTATGTACTATAACTCTCGTGCCAAGCAAATAGGAGCGAAATTTTTCAAAAGCAAATACCACCGCAAGGAGATCTTGTTCAATCATAGTGTAGTTCTTTTGTGCTTCATTTAGGGACTTACTAGCATAATAAATGGGGTGAAGGATTTTATACCTTCTTTGTCTCAACACCACACCAAGAGCAACCCCACTAGCATCACACATCACATCAAATGACTTACTCCAATACGGGGAAATAATTATGGGTGCAGACACAAACTTCTCTTTCAACTCTCCAAATACCTTCAGACAGGATTCATCAAAATAAAATTTACATTCCTTCTCAAGTAACTTGCACAGAGGATGTGCAATTTTTGAGAAATCCTTAATTAATCTCTGATAGAAACCCGCATGCCAAGAAAACTTCTCACACCTTTTACAGAGATGGGTGGAGGAAGTCTCTCAATAACCTCTACTTTTGCTCGATCAACCTCTATCCCCTTCTCTGAGATGTGATGGCTCAATACAATACCCTCTTTCACCATGAAGTGACATTTCCCCCAATTTAGCACAAGGTTGCAATCTTCAAACCTTTTGAGAACTTCGGCCAAGTCACTCAAACATCGATCAAAAGAGTTGCCAACAACTGAAAAGTCATCCATAAACACCTCAATAGTGTCCTCCACCATATCGAAGAATATCGACATCATACATCTCTGAAAAGTAACCGGTGTATTACATAACCCAAAAGGCATCCTCTTGAATGCGAAAGTCCCATAAGGGCAAGCAAAGGTGGTTTTCTCTTGATCTTTCGGGTCAATAGAGATTTGATTGTAACCCGAATAACCATCAAGAAAACAGTACCATCCTTTTCCTGCGAGTCTATCTAACATATGATCCATGAAAGGCATAGGGAAATGGTCCTTCTCAGTCCATTCATTCAACTTCCGGTAATCCATACACACTCTCCATCCGATCACCGGCCTCATTGGAACAAGCTCGTTCTTCTCATTAGGAACCACTGTCATTCCCCCATTTTTGGTCACAAACTTAACAGGGCATACCCAACTACTATTCGTGATGGGATATATGACTCCGGCATCCAACCACTTGATAATCTCCTTCTTAACTACCTCTTGCATAGGTGGATTTAAACGTCTTTGTTGATAAATACTTGGATTATGATCGGGCATGATTTGGATTTGTGTTAACAATTACCGGGTGAGATCCCAATAATGTCCGCAATAGTCCAACCAATGGCTCGTTTGAACCTCTTTAACACTTCTACGAGACACTCTACTTGTTCCACGTTCAAATCCAATGCAATGATTACCGGCAAAGTGTCCTCTCTTCCCAAGAATACATACCTCAGATGAGGTGGTAGAGCTTTAAGCTCTAATTTTGGGGCCTCCTCAATAGATGGTTTCGCGGGTGAAGACTCGCTATGCTTTATATCTAACTCCAATTTCATTGGTTTGAACCGAAATTCACCTCGATCAAGTGCCGCAACCAACAATCCATACTCTTCAATACCATCACTCTCGAAATTCATGATCACCGCCGCTAGTGTCTCAACACCAAGGGCTCTTCGATTTGTACCTCAGACATACTCTCAACCCTGTAGGATATAGCAGATACCATTTGGAGCTCACCACTCTGCTTCATGGACCTACAAATATTAAAAGTCTCTTCTTCATTGTTTAACCAAAACTTTATCTGCCCTTTTTCCATGTCAACCAAGGCATGACCGGTAGCAAGTAACGGCCTCCCAAGAATAATAGGCACCTCAAAATCCACCTCACAATCAAAAATCAAAAAATCGGACGAAAATATAAATGACTCCACCTTCACTAACACATCATGTAGTATCCCACTAGACCTTTTTACAGTTCGATCGAACATCAGTAACCGCATCACAGTGGACTTTGGGTCACCAAAACCCAATTTCTTGTAAATAGAGAGAGGCATGAGATTTATGCCTGCACCTAGATCACATAGTGCTTTAGAAAAGTGTAACAAACCGATGGTACATCGAATAGTGAAAGCGCCCGGATCTTCTTTCTTTTGCACAAAAGACCTTGTAGCAATAGCACTACAATGCTACATTCGGTCATCATCCTCAAAACTTACCGATCTCTTCTTTGTAACCATATCTTTCATAAACTTGGCATACCCGAGAATTTGTTCATTAACTTCTATCAAAGGGACGTTGATGGAAATCCGTTTCAACATAGTAATAAAAGACCGGTATTTACCATCCTCAGTCTTCTTCACTAATCTTTGCGGGAATGGTGGTGGTGGTCAAGGAACATGGATCACCTTTTGGGGTATCTCTGCTTCTTTAACCGCTTTGTCTACCAACTCACTACTAACTTCCACTACCTCATCATCTTTTCTCACCTAATCTTCTACGCCAGACGACATAGGTGGATCAATGGTTTGCTCACCCCTTTGAGTAGTGACTGCCATGCAATGTCCATCATTTTTTGGATTTTGGATGGTATTTCTAGGAAGAGTACCCGGTTGACGTGGGTTCACAGTAGTAGACAATTTGGCCATTTGTAACTCAAGATGCTTGATTGAGATTGCATGTGCATCCACCTTTTGCCCAATATTAGCAAAATCACCTCTCAACTCCTTGGTGTACTCATCACTAGCATCAAACCTCCTCCTCATCTTTTGCAGCATATCTTCAACTCGCTCCATACTACCTCCACCATCCTTACGAGCAACTTCCCAATTTTGAGGCAGAACATAGGGTCCACTTCAATCTTTTCTGTTACCATAGTTACTCCAGGTTAAGTTGTTGTCGCGGTTGTAGTTTCCATCTCGAACATAATGGCCTTATCTGTTGTAATTTCCATAGTTCTAACCTTGATTTCCTTGACCTTCCCGCCAATTCTCTCATTGAAGCCTTGGGCTTTCGATCGGAAACCCCCCGTCTGCTCATTCACTGCATAAGAATCTTCTTCATAGTAGTAGTCATCCGCTGGCGGTGGTGGTTTATTCAAATAATTCCCGCATTTACTTTCTCTGCACCCCAGTCACATATTTCAATACCAACCCGAGCTCAGTTCTCATTTGAGCCATGTCTTCACGAATCTCTTCTGCGGTGTATGTGTGTGTGTGTGTGTATAGCTTGCACTGCAAAGGTGTTTCTCCTAGTGATCGACTTCCTAGTGCTCCAAGCCTTATTATTGCGAGAGATTTTCTCCAATTTCTCCGCGATCTCTCAATATGTGCACTCACCATAAGAAGCACCCGCAATAGTATCAAGCACTGCCTTATTATTATCATCTTTCCCCCAATAAAAGTACTCTTTCAACGACTCATCATCAATGCGGTGGTTTGGAACACTTTTTATGAACGAGGTGAATCTATCCCAAGAGCTACTCACCGACTCCCCAGGCAATGCCACAAAGTTGTTCACTCTATCATTGTGGTTGAGATTTTTAGACACCGAGTAATACCGTGCTAGGAACACATCTCTCAACTAGTCCCAAATATAGATCGAATTATAGGGCAACTCAGTGAACCATATTACGGCCTATCCTGTCAGTGAAAGAGGGAACACCCTTAACCCGATGACATCCATGTCCAAGTTTGGCCTCCCTACAGAACTCTTACACACTAACCTAAGTTTGGCGATGTGAGCATGTGGATCCTCAGATGGTAGCCCTGAAAACAAATCTCTAGCGGTGAGCCTCTGCATCAAGATACTAGTTACCACGAATGTGTGACCCTGTGGTAGAGGAGGTAGGACAAGAGGCCCATCAGAGTTAGTGATGTTAATGTTGCCTCTATAGACCTCTTGAGTTCGTGGAACGGGAGGTTTCCTCCTCAAAGCATCATCACCCAAGTTTTTCCACAATCACTTGGTTGTGAGCATCAACCGATGGAGGGAGTTGACGATTGATCCCATCACCTAGAGCTAAACCTAAGAAAAAACAAAAACAAAAAGAGAAAGTAAAATTAGGAAACTATTGAGTAAAATTCAATAATTGCTCTTAAAGTTAATCTAAAAGCCACTTTCACCGGCAGCTGCGCCAAAATTTGATACGCTCAAATTACACTTCCCTAAAGAAGTATAAGCGGTCGTATCAAGTAAAGAACCCAAATATTAGGTTGGGTCGATCCCACGAAGAAAATGATTTATACTTAACTTTAATGTATGATTACCTCTATTTACTCAAGTCCTTTCCGAAAATGATTAATTAAAAAGGAGGGGGGGGGGTGTTTGTGAAACAAAAGTGTTGCAATGTTATGAAATTAAGCAAGTAGAAAGAATGAAATATTGGTGTTTATAAATTTGTGAGAGAAACTAGGGTGTAAGTGTTTTCCAAATGTTCATAACGCCATAATCCTAGCTATAACAATTCTTCCCTAGTGATTTGCATGCAAAGTGATAAGTTATGTATCTCTAAATCCTTGGTACGGCATTTAGAGAATTTCACCCCGTACCTTGGTTCGGCTACGTGTGTCTAAGTTACTAACCCTTACCTTTACTAAAATATTAAGCATCATATTCGTTGGTTGGCTTAGTATTGCTTCACACCAATCAAAACTAGCCTATTAGATAGTATCCACTAAATCTATGTCGATAATTCTTTTCCTATTAACTACCACCTTGGTTCGGCAAGTAGCAATAAGGCGAGTTCTAACGCGTGTACTCGTTAAAAAGACTTCCAAACAAAAGAATTATCGATGCATGCAATAACCTAGTTGAGAATTGTTAATTAGCTAGGCATTATTTTGTTAATCACCCATGGTTCCCACAATCCTAGTTGTGGATTTAGTTACCCATGCTTAGAAGAACACAATTCATAATTGATGAATAATAAATCATGAACTTACTTTCACAAAGTTGAAGAAAATCCAGAAATTCGACTTGGAATCGCAAAATTGTCTTAAAAACCAAGTCCGGAATTTTGAACTCTTGTCCAAGTTGCAAAATCCAATCTCCAAGAACAAGAGTATAAAAATAGTAAAGAAAAATCCAACCCAAAAAACGAGGTTTATAACCCTATTTATAATAAAAAAAGTCCTAAATTAAAAGAAGTTCAAATAAGGAAAGTTTGTCCAAAACATGGCTTCAATCGACGACACCCACAGACGGTCCGTCGATGAAACGACGGACCATCGACTGCCACTGTCGGTCCACACTTAGCATCTTTTTCAGTCTCCACTTTGCATCTTCTCTGATCAAATCAACGGAACAACAACACGGTCCGTCGATTCACCTACGGTCCGTCGATGCTTCTCGTCATTCCATACTTAGCTTTTTCTTCAACACCGGGTACTGGGATATTCTCTGATCCAATCGACATTTTGCCAGGATGGTCCGTCGATGAGTCAACGGAACGTTGATCCTTACGTAGCCCCACACTTAGTCAGAATTCCCCGAGTTTCTTCCAGATTCCTAAACCTTCAATCAATGGTCACCACCTACAGTCCGTCGATGGGACGATGGACCGTCGATGGCTTTGTGGGTCACTTCTTCTCTGATTCTTCACAGCCTTCTGCATTTCCGTTTTGGGCAACTTTCTTGAAAAACAAATACATAACATATTAAAATTACTATAAAAGGCTATAGACACACATCAATCTTAAGGAAAAAGCATTGAAAGTACCGTGAAACCACGGTACGTCAATGACCCATATCGAGTCATGTTGTATTCTTGTACGAGGCACTCTACTACGAAGTGCATGTTAATATGCTCCCATTTCCATGTAGGAATATATATATTTTTAGTCAAGGCACCCGGACTTTGATGCTTCTCTTTGACTTGTTGGAAGTTTGGACACTTAGAAACAAAATCCGCTATGTCCCTTTTCATACCATTCCACCAATAAATTTCTCATAAGTCGCGGTACATCTTTGTGGCACCCGGATGGATGGAATAGAGGAATCCATTAGACTCTTACATGATCAATTCCTTTAACCCATCCAAATCTGGTACACACAACCTTCCTTGGTGCATAAGCACCCCATCTTCCCCTTGAGAGAAAGACTCATTAGACTTACTAAGGACCGTTTCCTTCAACTCCATCAATAGGAAATCAAAGTGTTGCTTGGATTTCACCCAACCACTAAAGATGACTTGGAGTTGTGGCGAACCACGAAATCACCCTTTGGAGAGTCTTCTTCTCAAACCCCCAAACAAGCCAACCTATGAACCTCTTTCACCAACTCTTTACTATCATCAACCACATGAGACACACTACCCATGGACACTCTTCTCAAGGCATCCGCTACCACATTTGCTTTTTCGGGATGGTAAAAAAAAATCCTTTCATAGTTGTCTAAAAGTTCTAATATCTTCTTCGACGTAGGTTCAAATATTTTTTGGTAATGACATTTTGTGAACTCTTGTGATAGGTGAATACATCAACATGTACCCCATTGAGATAATGTCTCCAGTTTATCAATGAAAATACCACGAGAGCAAGCTCAAGGTCATGAGTTGGGTAATTCCTCTCATGTGGATTAAGTTGCCTAGAAGCATACGCTATGACTTTACCATGTTTCATGAGCACATATCTCTTGATTACCACGGGATTGGAGACCATAAAATCGATTCTTCTAAGGAGCATCCGGATTTAGGTCACTTGCTTGAGCTTGAGCATTTTCCCTTCCTTGAGTCTTCATCATAGGGAAATATCTCTTCATGTGACCACTCATGCCACAACCATAGAAATTACCCATGCAAACTAGGAACTTACCATCATGCTTCCTACCACATTTTGAACAAAGATGCTTCTAACCATAAGAAAAAACCACCTTTCCCCTCTTGGGGATTGGGAGTAGACAACTTACTCTTGTTGACCGTTGGAGCATTAGGAGTTCCTTGGTTGGAAAACCTCCATTTGAACCTTGGTTTATCTTTAACCTTAAACCTATTCTTAGAAGAATTCCCCTCTTCGGTTCTCACTTTCTTCAACTCCCTACAAACATTCTTAAGCTTTTGCTCCTCAATTTGTTCGGCATGAACCTAGAGATGAGAGATGTCCATGCTAGGAATCAACATTGCCGACCTACATTCATTAACCACAAGATCGGACATTCCCATGACAAATTTGTTCATCTTGGCAGTAGAATCCGCAACCATTGTAGGAGCATGCTTTGATAGTTTAGTGAACTTGAGACTATACTCCTTACCGCTCATACCCCCTTGATGAAGGTTTATGAATTCTTGCATTTTCCTCTCTCTTAGTTCCAAGGGAAAGAACCAATCAAGGAAAGACGTTTTGAAAGCTCCCCAAGTAATTCAGCCTTCTATAATGGGCCTCTCATCTTTCTATTGCACATACCACACTTGAGCTACATCTTTCAGTTGGTAGGCGTCTAGTTTTGCCTTTTATTGAGAAGAAACACCCATAGCATCGAGAACTTTGAACACTTCATCAATGAAACCTTGTGGGTCCTTCTCCACCTTAGAGCCATAGATAGTAGGGGGATTCATCCTTGTGAAATCCCTAACCCTTGAAGTTGTGGTATTAGCATTGGGGTCTATTTACACCTTTGTATCCCTAGAAACTTGGGTAGCCAACACTTGAGTCAAGCTATGAATGGCCGACCTTATCTCAACATTAGACATATCCCCTTCTTCAATAGGAACTTGAAGGGAAACCGCCTCATTCTAATTCTCCTCTCCGGCCCTTCGAGCATTGTTCCTCCTTGTATTCATTGCCTATAAGCACAATAAAAGGTTTAGAAGAAAGGACTAGATAGAGTGAAGACTCTTAGGTACGACTAAGGAATAACAAGAGAGTGAAAGTTCCTAAGCATCACATAATCTCTCATTCATAAGTATGGCGCGCTTCACAATTATGAATAAGACATGACATAGACGTGGTTTAGTGAGGCATCAATCCAAAGATCACTCAACCTCATGCTCTGATACGAAGCTTGTTTCGACCCAAAGTACCCCCTAGGTGTAACCGGCATTGTCGTCCTCTAAGAGGACTAATACAAGCCCTTAGCATATATCATAGCACATCATAGGTCAAAAATGCGGGAAAATTTAAACTTTTCATCTACATCTACTTCATGAGGTTTACATAGACCTCTCACATATGAAACTTACTTAGGCTTCTTGCATAGACAACATAACCAACATATTTGAATTTAGTCTAGTACTTTGTCTCACATAAAACCATATACAAGAGTATGAATCACAATATTTTGGGCATAACCCTTAGTCTATTACAATATGCCATATAGGATACAATGAAGTCTCAACACTGGAATAGAATAATTGTCTTGATAAGTGGCTCTATCCTCTGAACTCATGAGGACTCACCAATTGACTTAGGAAAGATCAAAATTTTCTTCTCCAATGACCACGAATCTTCTCAATGTACCGAACCTAAAATGTTAAGGAAAAAAAAGGAGAAATATGGGTTAGTACAAATCACATGTACTAAGTATGTCTTCTATGCACAAAAATCATCAATGCATGAGAAAATGCACAATTTAGTCAAAACCATGCATAATATCCAACAATTCAATATACACATATAAGGAATATCATAATCATATAAACATATAAGTAACTCAAGCAACACTTCTGCAATGCCAAGAATACAACACCATAATCCTATCAAAGGCTAAGTATCACATTAAGCAACCCACTTCATACTTATAACATATTCTCATAATTCCTCATAACATACTTAATACATCAATACTAATCATAGCTTATCAACATATTCATAATCATAATCATAAAAGAACACAACTAGAACCATCCCTTATATCCCACATGTGCAATGAGTAAGATAAGTCCCATACCCTCTCTCACCCTATGTAGTAGCCTTCAAGACATCCCTAATAAGAGTTCACATACTTAACTTGTTCATTTACTTTTACATTAGGGAAAAAGGTGCAATAACTGACATGAGACCATGTGAGCTACATGGAATCCAGTGTTCTACTCCCACATAGAAAAGAGAGTGTTAACACTTGCCTAAGGTGTAACCATTCGTACCCACCTATCAAGGTGGATCCACTAAGCTAGAGTCCTATGTGGAAACATAGTTAAGGGTAAATGAGATTGTTTCTAGAAACCTTGACTTACTAATGTGGTGGTTTCTATCTCATGAGACAACACATAATTTTTGAATAAGGACTTACTAACGTGAGGAACCCATGTGGGAGGCCAGACTTACTAACGTGAGACCTCCATCTCATTTACATGCCCTTTCGCTGATAAGTAATTATTCCCTTTAGTAAACATATAATCTCATCATACAAGTTCACATTAGTCTCTTCTAGACCCCTATGTAAATATTTTTTCATATATATAGCTCATAGGTCATCACAAGTGAGAACAATCCTTTCACTTTAGACACCAATTCATAAGTGAGTAAACCTTTTACTTAACACTTTATTGTAATCATAAGAACTACTTTCAATCGTACGATAATTGTATCATAACATGCATACATAGCTCATGCCTAATTCAATATCTTATGGTTAGGGATGAGGTATACTTTGAATCAACATCACAACCACACATTAGACTTAGAAGCATTACTATCTAAGTAACTCATAATTAATAATTGAATCCAAGAAGAAACAATCAACATACCTCATTGCCCTTCCAAGAACCTTAATACTTCCATTACAAAGAATACATAACCAATTACATAGACAAGGTAAATTTAAGAAGTTATTACATAATTCACAAAAATGTAGTCAATCTACATATTCATAATCTTCACAATTCAATATATCAATTCAAGGTGTCATGACCGGGGAGCCCCCCCTAGAAGTAACATGGCGTACTTGAACTCTCGGAGGTCTTATACAAGCAGATAGTTATCATTCATCGCATTGTCATAGGTAAATTAACAAAAAATTTAAAACTTTTCATAGCACATCATATGCTAGAAACATCACTTCATATATATTAAATATCATAAATACTTATTTAGACTCTAGTCTCTTTTTTTCATCCTAGAATCAACATCATAAAATCACTTTAGGGACACGTCCTTTACAACATAATACGTAACTACAATAATATTACACTTTACAGTAGACCATAGTGTAGGAGATCCTTGGACTTAAGATTCCTTTCCTTGAGCTTATGGAACCACATATCAAGCTCCTCATCTATTAAAGACATCCCTTAAGTATCCATAACCTACACTTTGTGTAAAAAGTAGAGAAGAATGGAGTTAGTACAAGAATGCACTAAGTATGACAATCACGCAAAAACATGCATTTAAAAGGGACATTTTTCTTGAAATCATACTTCATGAGTTTTGTGAAAATCTTCATAAAACTTTGATAAAATAAGAATTATACCATTTACCTACTTAATATAGGCATATTCAATGATCATACATCATATAAAATCACATATTTCATTTAAGGCATTTTTTAATCATTTTACAGTAACTTGATTTTCCCTTTACAGTGAACTGCATTCATTTTACAGTGAATCCTTTTCTTCCTAATTCCTTATTCCCCCAAGTAGCCCTCTAGTGATACTTGGTGCAATGCATCACCTTAAGGCCAGAAGAAAGTCATACATGCAATCTACATAGGCCAACACATACCATTATGGGAGTATAGCACATTAAAGACACTTTTAAGCCAAGACCATAGGGACATTATAGTGAACTTTATTCACTTTGCACATATACTAATGTCAGTTCACATAGAACCTTATGAGACCTTACTCACAATCTCAATCTAAGTCTACTAGTGTAATGTACATGTGAAGCCCCATAACCTCACATATACTTAGTAAACCTATCATGAGACCACAAGCATTAACATCCAATTCATGCATCAACATAGTAAGTGAAGCCAACTTCATTAATATAAACGAAGCATTCATCATGTAATCATTAAGACTAATATTATGCATATACAACAAGACCACTTCATATAGTATCATACCATACATTTCATTACAACAAGTAGACAAATACTACAAAGTCATGCATAAGGAACATGTACATAGACACATGCATTAGAACACCTTCCTAGGACTTCCTTCAAGAGACATTTGTATAATGCATAGGTGAAGTCTCATACCCCAACCTACACTAAGCAATTGCCTTTAGGTTATCCTAGTTAGGGTCCTCACTTTACTTTCATTGTCCATTTTACTTTAGGGTAACTATAGCCTCAACTGACACTAAGACCATGGGTGCTAAACATGGAATTTGGTGTAGTAGAGCCTTACACCAATGGAAGGTGCTCTACTTAGCCAAAGTAGAACTTTAACATGTATGCTAGCATATTAGGTGAAATTCACATGATATATCCTATGTGGCAAGCATAGTTTATGGAACTAAGAGATAAACATAACCCTCTACATGATCATTAGCATTGGAGCCCCATCTCATAAGAAACCATGAGTTAATCTTCTTCAAGGAAAGTCAATACCTCATGTCAAACCATAGGTGAATATTCCTCCAAGGGGAATCAACACCTTATGAGAAAACAATGGTGAATATTCCTCCAAGGGAAGCAAACACCTCTCACTTTCAAGTTCACTCGGTGCTAAACTAAGTTACCTTTATTGAAAAGCCTTTATGAAATTATTTCATAAAACATAGGCTTAGGATATTGACTCCTCATATGTTTATAGCATATTCAAGCACCTATATAGTTTTAGGGTACTCTTGAGAACACCTTTCAAGCGCCCCTCTATTGGCTAGATCATCATGCACGTGTGTGTATATACATATATGTGAGCAAACCTTTCACATAACACATTAAAGTCACACGTGTTAATATATCGATACATAAGTCTATAAGTGTACCTATATGAGAAATCCTTTCATATCAACACTTTAAGACACTATGCACATTCATATTTCATCATATCATATACTTAAAATCATAGCATATAAGTCATATTCATAACATGTTCATACATTCCTATTATTGTACTTAGAAGACCAACCTAGGAACTATCCTATCAAGGAACACATGTGCATTGCATATACAAGGTCCCATACCCTTGACCATACTAGTACACCTATCAAGTCATCCTAGTTAATGGTACATCACATACTTTTTACATAGAATGGATAACATAGCATAAGACTCATTTATTCAAGATTTACTATATAATTACAGTAAGCTCTAGTCATTATGCACCTATATTAACTTTACTTCAAATATTACATTCGAAGACTTAACCATAGGCAGCAGATATACATAAAGTTAACATAACCATTTACATTCTCATACCATTAGTCATACAACCTAAATCATAGCTAGAATAGGAAACTAGGCATATGCTTCATATAGGTTGATCATCACCAACACACATTCATAGTATAATTGCCTTCAAGGCCATATTCACATCACATATATATATTTGCTATAAAGTAAACACCGCAACCATAAGTGGACCATACCACACAATGCCATACAAGACTTCATCAACTATCAATACTATAAGAAAGTAGAAGGGAAGAACCATTCTTACCAACTCATCAACCTTTGATCCTCATTGATCAATACACATTTGTCATCAACAATTCATGTATAAGGCAGTAGCTAAATGTACTTTAATCATACGGAAATTATACTTAAATCCCTACAATATCATGATACCAACATAGGCACTAAACTATAAATTCAATAGAGAGTAGGGGAATGTAGATCACTCACCAATTTCCCTTGATTTTGTCATCAATAATAATTTATCGACAATATGCATGTAGGACAGTATCTAATGAAGTAGCGACCTAATCTAAATCATACTTCATCTAACCTAGAATCAAGATCACATCACATTCATAGCATCATCAATCTATAAGCTAAAACATTTAGATCAATCCTTACCAAGATTTCGTTGATATGATCACTAAGGATTCATACCCACAATTCATCCATAATATTAACCTAAGGCAGTAACTACAATGATCTTTACATAATGAAAATCCTACATAAATTGTCATAAAGTCAAGCTTACAGTGAACACATAGAAGGACATATGCTAGTTATGTTCAAACATTCATATATTGATCCGCATGGATAATTCATCATCAATATACATAATAAGCAGCATACATAAGCAATTCAACGTAATAGAATCACAAATCCATCAATACAAATTCACGATCACAATACGCATGCATAGGCTAAATCGAGAGTTGAAGAGAACATGGGTTCATAATGAAATTGGATTGAAATTCACGTTAAAACCAATACATTATCATCAATTCATCATGAGAAATCCATTTACAACATTTTGAGAAAGAACCCATGGCTAGACTGAAAAATTGAAAGTTTGATCGTGGAATCTCTTTGAAAACATTGAGAAGACCTCTCTAGATGGAAGATTAACTAGAGATGAAGGATCACCATACCTCATAGTAGAAGAAAACCTCTCGAACTTGATGAAGAACCCATGGGAATCCAAGCTCCAAGTTGTTATTGAGCTTCACCTTCAATGGAGGTTCTAGAGAGAGTTTGGTTTTGGAGGGAAATCTAATTTTGTGAAGAATGGATTGGGAATGGGGTGATCACGTTTGTTATCACCTAAATACACCTAAATATAACAAAATAAACCATGTAGGGTCAGGTTAGTATGTGGGATGAATTTCCCATTTAGCCATTAAATAAACAGTCGCCTAGCAGTTTGGCACAACCTGCATCGACGGACCCATCGACACCCAGTAGGTCCATCGACGGACCATTTTGTTTGCCTTCGTTTTTGTCTGAGGCTTGAAAACTACCTTATGCCTTCACTATATAATTCCTGAATGATAACCCCCCATCGTAGGGGAGTTAGTCAACTGAAGAAGTGTCGTTTGGCTCAGTAGATTGACACTGCCATGGCAATGTCTCGACAACCTTTGGGTCCTTCTTGAGGGCCTCTTGCGGGTCCCTTGGGGATTTGTACATGAAAGTTTCCAACGTGAATATACACCTTAACATTTTTAATACCTTCCATGTAAGTTTCAACCAAAATGAACATGTAAAACACATACAAACATGCAAGGCACACTCAAGACACACATGAACGTATCAAGAGCTAACTTTCGAACGTTTTTGACGTTTGACCTCCAAACTCATGAAACTTAATATACTGCCTATAAACACCATTATAAATCATATAAGGACCTCATAAGATCATGACAGACACATAAACACATAAAAGCATCTAAGGCCTCTTTGGTGTCTAGTCGTCTAGTTTCTTGGTCGTCCCTTGATGTTTGACTTCCAAATAACCTCAAACTTTAGACACTGCGTCAATACCACATTATAAACCATTTAAGTAACTTAGAACTTTATGACGAACATGTTAGGCTTTAGAAACCCTAACTCATTTTTGGGGTATTAAAATATCCCCCACTTGGGAACATTCGTCCTCGAATGAAACTTAGAACACTTTAATCACAACAAGGAGTTTAATGAATCATAGAGCAACTTATCATATTCATGACATCATCACATTTAAGTCAATGCATCAAACTTACAAGGAACACAACTTGACACCATTTAGCACTCAATGCAACACAAGCAAGCAAAACCTTTATTCACTCACTCTTTAATGCATCAAACACATAGGCTCTTGTCAGGTTCATAGGAGGAACATCATTCTCCTAATCATCATATGGTCATTTCATTTCAATTATTTATGAGCTCATCACGCAACCATCTTTAAGTCACACTTAAGCAGATTTCAACAACACTCACGAAGGAAATTGGCACTCATACTTCATTGCAGATTGACTTGAGTCAATTAAATTAACAAAGGTCTTTCTTCATTAGACCTACTGCCATGAAGGTCATACTCAACCATACCATGCTTAGTTGTGTCCATAGGGGAATATCCTTCTCTTTAACACACTTACATGTCTCATGAGTTCATACTAAAGTAATTGCACAAAGGTCCAATTTACTGTAACATGAGAATTTATCAACTTTTAATCAAAACATGCTCAAACATTCTTCCTGGTGAAGTCTAAATGGTAATTCACACCACACACATCACAACAATAGGAAGTCATTTTACATAATTTCAATCTATAGCCTAACACTAGCTTTCATAAACATGCATCAATTTGGAAAAAATCTCACAATAAATAGGCACACACAAGGACATTAGCTAAACATGCCATCACTTTTCAAGAGTGAACCTACAATCATGCTTCCAAAATCATAGAAGTCACCTAAAGTTAAAGAGACTCATCATTTTTCATTTTAAAGAGGCTCAAATTCTCATTATAAGGCTAACCATTGCACATTAAGAGTGACTTCCAACATGTTTCTTACCTTACCCCATGAAGTTAAATTCACAACTAGCATATCAATATGCACAACCAATATGAGAAAACCATAATTTGATCAAAATCCTTTTTCAAGCACTTTAGAATCTTCAAATCATGAATAACATAGTGTCAACCAAGACATACATAATAATAGGGAGAACATGCAACTCATACTTTAATGCATGACTCTTATCATGAACAAGATTACTAAAAAGTTATTAGATTCATGTTCAAGTAAGAATAGAAGGACAAGATAAAAATATCTACAACCTTACTACTCCATCACCATCCCACACTTAGGGTAAACCCAACTAAGAGCAACTTAATCCAACCTTAATAGGATCTTAACTTATCAATCTTCCTTTTCATCACTTAAAAGTGATTACCATTTTAAAAGAACTTACATTAAGTAAACATATGAATACCTAAGGCATTCTAAACCTTATCTTCTAGGAAAATTATCCCCAATCATCAAGTTAGGTCATACTACTAAACCGCATAAGTTTGTCAACAATACCATAAACACCATGATCATACAACATTAGGGGAAAACAACAAGGAGACTTAGCCATAAAGAGTCTTTCTTTTCATTCCACCTTTCAGTAAGGTAACTTCTAGTTCAATTCAAGCCACATCATCACCCTACCAGGACAAGTATACTATCTTCACACCTAGGATCAAGTCTATACAAAGGACTCCAATTCATACTAGGTAACTATAAAGGACCACATATATACAAAGGGAAACATCCAACACTTTTAAACACATATTATTAGGGCATCATACTTCGATAGGTAGTCACTAATCATTTCAAGCTCAAATCATATCATTAGGCTACCATCATATAAAACCATATAGTAGCACACCATTCCAATTGATACTCGTTTTAACCATACAACTTATAACATGTATTAATCATATCATGACATACATTACTCAATCATAACATGCTATTTCTCATAAATCTCATACATAGCCACAAAGGGCATCATATCAATATAACATATCATTTCTCATATTTCAGATATTTAGCCACAATTGGCATCACATCATCAAAGCATGCAAAATTTACCTTCACACATACTTATCAAACCATAAAACCAAGCTAAGCATCAAACTCACCTTTTCTCCCTCAAGCATAGAGATACCATCTCATCCAAGAAATCACATCTATAAGACCACCGGACAAGAAAACATAAGAGAGAGATTTTATAGAGTTAAGTTCTACGGCACGACATGAGAATAGTGAAGAAGGGAAACTCTATCATCCTATAGACTCCCGTACCATGGATGTATCGCGACTCACTACCAATGATAGAAGACTCTATTAGACGTGGTAATATGAGACTTTTGGAACCTAAAAACACTATTGTAAACCTCATGCTCTGATACCATGTTTGTCACAACCGGGGAGCACCCCCTAGAAGTAACATGGCGTACTTGACCTCTTAAAGGTCTTATACAAGCCCGTAGTTATCATTCATCGCATTGTCATAGGTAAATTAGCGAAAAATTTAAAACTTTTCATAACACATCATATGCTAGAAACTTCACTTCATATATATAAAATATCATAAGTAAATATTTAGACTCTAGTCTATTTTTGCCATCCTAGACTCAACATCATAAGAGTAATTTAGGTACACGACCCTTAAAACTTAATACGTAAGTACAATAATACTACACTTTACAGTAAACCATAATGTAGGAGATCCTTGGACTTAAGGATTCCTTTCCTTGAGTTTGGGAATCACATATCAAGCTCCTCATCTTTTAAATACATCCCTTATGAATCTATAACCTACACTTTGTGTAAAAAGTAGAGAAGAATGGAGTTAGTACAAGAATGCACTAAGTATGACATTCATGCAAAAACATGCATTTAAAAGAGATATTTTTCTTAAAATAATACTTCATGCCTTTCCGTGAAAATCTTCATAAAACTTTGATACAATAAGAATTATACCATTTATCTACTTAATATAGGCATAGTCAATGATCATACATCATATAAAATCACATATTTCATTTAAGGCATTTATTAATCATTTTACAGTAACTTGATTTTTCCTTTACAGTGAACTACATTCATTTTACAGTGAATCCTTTTCTTCCTAATTCCTTATTCCGCCAAGTAACCCTCTAGTGATACTTGGTGCAATGCATCACCTTAAGGCTACAAGCAAGTCATACATACAATCTACATAAGCCAACACATACCATCATGGGAGTATAGCACATTAAAGACACTTTTAAGCCAAGACCATAGGGACATTATAGTGAACTTTATTCACTTTGCACATATACTAATGTCAGTTCACATAGAACCTTATGAGACCTTACTCACAATCTCAATCTAAGTCTACTAGTGTAATGTACATGTGAAGCCCCATAACCTCACATATACTTAGTAAACCTATCATGAGACCACAAGCATTAACATCCAATTCATGCATCAACATAGTAAGTGAAGCCAACTTCATTAATATAAACGAAGCATTCATCATGTAATCATTAAGACTAATATTATGCATATACAACAAGACCACTCCATATAGTATCATACCATACATTTCATTACAACAAGTAGACAAATACTACAAAGTCATGCATAAGGAACATGTACATAGACACATGCATTAGAACACCTTCCTAGGACTTCCTTCAAGAGACATTTGTATAATGCATAGATGAAGTCTCATACCCCAACCTACACTAAGCAATTGCCTTTAGGTTATTCTAGTTAGGGTCCTTACTTTAATTTCATTGTCCATTTTACTTTAGGGTAACTATAGCCTCAACTGACACTAAGACCATGGGTGCTAAACATGGAATTTGGTGTAGTAGAGCCTTACACCAATGGAAGGTGCTCTACTTAGCCTAAGTAGAACTTTAACATATATGCTAGCATATTAGGTGAAGTTCACATGATAGATCCTATGTGGCAAGCATAGTTTATGGAACTAAGAGATAAACATAACCCTTTACATGATCATTAGCATTGGAGCCCCATCTCATGAGAAACCATGAGTTAATCTTCTTCAAGGAAAGTCAATACCTCATGTCAAACCATAGGTGAATATTCCTCCAAGGGAAATCAACACCTTATGAGAAAACAATGGTGAATATTCCTCCAAGGGAAGCAAACACCTCTCACTTTTAAGTTCACTCGGTGCTAAGCTAAGTTACCTTTATTGAAAAGCCTTTATGAAATTATTTCATAAAACATAGGCTTAGGATATTGACTCCTCATATGTTTATAGCATATTCAAGCACCTATCTAGTGTTAGGGTACTCTTGAGAACACCTTTCAAGCGCCCATCTATTGACTAGATCATCATGCATGTGTGTGTGTATACATATATGTGAGCAAACCTTTCACATAACACATTAAAGTCACACGTGTTAATATATCAATGCATAAGTCTATAAGTGTACCTATATGAGAAATCCTTTCATATCAACACTTTAAGACACTATGCACATTCATATTTCATCATATCATATACTTAAAATCATAGCATATAAGTCATATTCATAACATGTTTATACATTCCTATTATTGTACTTAGAAGACCAACCTAGGAACTATCCTATCAAGGAACACATGTGCAATGCATATACAAGGTCCCATACCCTTGACCATACTAGTACACCTATCAAGTCATCCTAGTTAATGGTACATCACATACTTTTTACATAGAATGGATAACATAGCATAAGTCTCATTTATTCAAGATTTACTATATAATTACAGTAAGCTCTAGTCATTATGCACCTATATTAACTTTACTTCAAATATTACATTCGAAGACTTAATCATAGGCAGCAGATATACATAAAGTTAACATAACCATTTACATGCTCATACCATTAGTCATACAACCTAAATCATAGCTATAATAGGAAACTAGGCATATGCTTCATATAGGTTGATCATCACCAACGCACATTCATAGTATAATTGCCTTCAAGGCCATATTCACATCACATATATATATTTGCTATAAAGTAAACACCGCAACCATAAGTGGACCATACCACACAATGCCATACCAGACTTCATCAACTATCAATACTATAAGAAAGTAGAAGGGAAGAACCATTCTTACCAACTCATCAACCTTTGATCCTCATTGATCAATACACATTTGTCATCAACAATTCATGTATAAGGCAGTAGCTAAATGTACTTTAATCATACGGAAATTATACTTAAATCCCTACAAATCATGATACCAACATAGGCACTAAACTATAAATTCAATAGAGAGTAGGGGAATGTAGATCACTCACCAATTTCCCTTGATTTTGTCATCAATAATAATTTATCGACAATATGCATGTAGGGCAGTATCTAATGAAGTAGCGACCTAATCTAAATCATACTTCATCTAACCTAGAATCAAGATCACATCACATTCGTAGCATCATCAATCTATAAGCTAAAACATTTAGATCAATCCTTACCAAGATTTCGTTGATATGATCACTAAGGATTCATACCCACAATTCATCCATAATATTAACCTAAGGCAGTAACTACAATGATCTTTACATAATGAAAATCCTACATAAATTGTCATAAAGTCAAGCTTACAGTGAACACATAGAAGGACATATGCTAGTTATGTTCAAATATTCATATATTGATCCGCATGGATAATTCATCATCAATATACATAATAAGCAGTATACATAAGCGAT
The DNA here is from genome assembly GCA_022817965.1 of Solanum lycopersicoides. Taxonomy (NCBI): domain Eukaryota; kingdom Viridiplantae; phylum Streptophyta; class Magnoliopsida; order Solanales; family Solanaceae; genus Solanum; species Solanum lycopersicoides. Next base: position 69,928,106 of record CM040622.1, on the reverse strand, counting down.
TCAACGTAATAGAATCACAAATCCATCAATACAAATTCACGATCACAATACGCATGCATAGGCTAAATCGAGAGTTGAAGAGAACATGGGTTCATAATGAAATTGGATTGAAATTCACGTTAAAACCAATACATTATCATCAATTCATCATGAGAAATCCATTTACAACATTTTGAGAAAGAACCCATGGCTAGATTGAAAGATTGAAGGTTTGATCGTGGAATCTCTTTGAAAACATTGAGAAGACCTCTCTAGATGGAAGATTAACTAGAGAAGAAGGATCACCATACCTCATAGTAGAAGAAAACCTCTCGAACTTGATGAAGAACCCATGGGAATCCAAGCTCCAAGTTGTTATTGAGCTTCACCTTCAATGGAGGTTCTAGAGAGAGTTTGGTTTTGGAGGGAAATCTAATTTTGTGAAGAATGGATTGGGAATGGGGTGATCACGTTTGTTATCACCTAAATACACCTAAATATAACAAAATAAACCATGTAGGGTCAGGTTAGTATGTGGGATGAATTTCCCATTCAGCCATTAAATAAAACAGTCGCCTAGCAGTTTGGCACAACCTGCATCGACGGACCCATCGACACCTAGTAGGTCCATCGACGGACCATTTTGTTTGCCTTCGTTTTGGTATGAGGCTTGAAAACTGCCTTATGCCTTCACTAGATAATTCCTGAATGATAACCCCCCATCGTAGGGGAGTTAGTCAACTGAAGAAGCGTCGTTTGTCTCAGTCAATTGACACTGCCATGGCAATGTCTCGACAACCTTTGGGTCCTTCTTGAGGGCCTCTTGCGGGTCCCTTGGGGATTTGTACATGAAAGTTTCCAACGTGAATATACACCTTAACATTTTTAATACCTTCCATGTAAGTTTCAACCAAAATGAACATGTAAAACACATACAAACATGCAAGGCACACTCAAGACACACATGAACGTATCAAGAGCTAACTTTCGAACGTTTTTGACGTTTGACCTCCAAACTCATGAAACTTAATATACTGCCTATAAACACCATTATAAATCATATAAGGACCTCATAAGATCATGACACACACATAAACACATAAAAGCATCTAAGGCCTCTTTGGTGTCTAGTCGTCTAGTTTCTTGGTCGTCCCTTGATGTTTAACTTCCAAATAACCTCAAACTTTAGACACTGCGTCAATACCACAATATAAACCATTTAAGTAACTTAGAACTTTATGACGAGCATGTTAGGCTTTAGAAACCCTAACTCATTTTGGGGGTATTAAAATATCCCCCACTTGGGAACATTCGTCCTCGAATGAAACTTAGAACACTTTAATCACAACAAGGAGTTTAATGAATCATAGAGCAACTTATCATATTCATGACATCATCACATATAAGTCAATGCATCAAACTTACAAGGAACACAACTTTACACCATTTAGCACTCAATGCAACACAAGCAAGCAAAACCTTTATTCACTCACTCTTTAATGCATCAAACACATAGGCTCTTGTCAGGTTCATATGAGGAACATCATTCTCCTAATCATCATATGGTCATTTCATTTCAATTCTTTATGATCTCATCATGCAACCATCTTTAAGTCACACTTATGCAGATTTCAACAACACTCACGAAGCAAATAGGCACTCATACTTCATTGCACATTGACTTCAGTCAATTAAATCAACAAAGGTCTTTCATCATTAGACCTACTGCCATGAAGGTCATACTCAACCATACCATTCTTAGTTGTGTCCATAGGGGAATATCCTTCTCTTCAACACACTTACATGTCTCATGAGTTCATACTAAAGTAATTGCACAAAGGTCCAATTTACTGTAACATGAGAATTTATCAACTTTTAATCAAAACATGCTCAAACTTTCTTCCTGGTGAAGTCTAAATGGTAATTCACACCACACACATCACAACAATAGGAAGTCATTTTACATAATTTCAATCTATAGCCTAACACTAGCTTTCATAAACATGCATCAATTTGGAAAAAAATCTCACAATAAATAGGCACACACAAGGACATTAGCTAAACATGCCATCACTTTTCAAGAGTGAACCTACAATCATGCTTCCAAAATCATAGAAGTCACCTAAAGTTAAAGAGACTCCTCATTTTTCATTTTAAAGAGGCTCAAATTCTCATTATAAGGCTAACCATTGCACATTAAGAGTGACTTCCAACATGTTTCTTACCTTACCCCATGAAGTTAAATTCACAACTAGCATATCAATATGCACAACCAATATGAGAAAACCATAATTTGATCAAAATCCTTTTTCAAGCACTTTAGAATCTTCAAATCATGAATAACATAGTGTCAACCAAGACATACATAATAATAGGGAGAACATGCAACTCATACTTTAATGCATGACTCTTATCATGAACAAGATTACTAAAAAGTTATTAGATTCATGTTCAAGTAAGAATAGAAGGACAAGATAAAAATATCTACAACCTTACTACTCCATCAAATCCCACACTTAGGGTAAACCCAACTAAGAGCAACTTAATCCAACCTTAATAGGATCTTAACTTATTGTCACAACCCGAGACCATACCCTAGAAGATAGGGTGCAATCTTGGATTGCGACCGGCGTCGTCGAACTCTCAGAGTTCTAAGACAAGCCTCATTCATATCATTTATCGCATATACATAATGAAAAGTAGTGCGGAATTAAAAATTTTCACTAAAACATAAAATAGTCTTTAAAACTCTTTCATATAGAAATACTAAGTCTCAATCTCATCAACTTACGACACAAGAGTACTTTAATACGAAAAATAGAACTAACATAGTCTTATTACAATATTTCATAAAAGAAACATAAAACGACATATATGCCCTCGAAACAATGAGGACATACTTGAACTCTTCTACTCGGACGATTCTTCTAATGCCCAAGTCTTCTTCTCAAAGCTCCTTACCTACCAAGGACTATAGATAGAAAATAAAGCATGGAATTAGTACAACCACATGTACTAAGTATGGCTATATGCATAAAAATCATGAAAACGGACTTTATTGGAAATATGCATCTTTTCATTTAGAAATCATAGTTTAAACATAAGAACATCATTTATCAATTAAGAAACACATAATATAACCATTAAACCAAAAATGACATTTAAAGGAACCCACTTTACAGTGGGCTCACTTCACTGTACAGTGAAGTCCCTTCACTGTTACAGTGAAGTCCAAACCTTCACTCTAAGTCTTCCTAGCATGTAATTCCCTCACTTAAAGTCATCCTAAGATTTACTTAAGTCACACAAAGAGAGACCGCCCATACACCCTCTCTAGATGTGCCTAAACGACCCTTAAGATTACCTACGATGAGTCACATACTTACTTAGAAAGCAACCATAAACATCTATGTAAGTTCCCTCTACCAAAGGTGATTCTAAGTCTCACTTGAGTAAGTGTGGAGCGACCGCCCATACAATCCCTTTCACACACACAAGAGAGATCCTATAGACTACCTTAAATAGAATCATTCTCACTAAACACACCAACACTTAGATTAGAAGACATTCTCCTTCCAAAGCCTATCAAAAGACCTACTTAAGTAAATCAAGAAGATATGTCCATAGTACAATGACCTCTCCAAGATTACCTAAATAGTCCTTAAGACTTCCTAAGGTTTAGATCATGTCAACAAGATTAACCAACTTCCCTAACTAGAGTCATCCTCAAGACTTCCAAAGATAAGACATGAAGAAACCATCCTTTCATGTCCTCCTCATATTTTAGCTAAGGAATGCTTAAGTCACTTAGATTAGGTACTCAACCATTTACATAATTACTAACATAGTTCATTAATTCATTAGTTCATTAAGACTCATACATCATATAAGACACTCACATAAATCATCACATAAGACCCTCACATAATGGATCACATAATGGTCTTTGGACAAGACCTAGGAACTCCACATAACACCTTCAAAGTCTATTGTGCAATGTCTAGATAGCGTCCCATACCACCACCTACACCTCATAAACTTATCTAATGCTAAAAGGTATTCCACATGATGAGAATAGGCAATAACCGACATAGACCATGGTAGCAAGACATGGAATCCGAAGTTCTATCCTACTTCGATGAGGTTGTTCTACTTGCCAATGGTAGAACTTGGACACATCCCATGTAGGCACATGGTTAAGGAATATGAAGAGTGTAAGAAGCATTCAATCTCTTTCTTTAACTGAATCCACTTCCCCCTTACTCATACTCACTCGGTGCTAGCCTTAGTTCTCATAGATTAGTTCACATCAAGGTTCACATAAATAGGTCCTTATCTAGTTCACGACCTCCTTTACATTCACCCTACCAAAGCAAGTTCCACTAGGGCATATCTCACTTTAGCGACAAGAAGCTCATCGCGACTTTCCTAAGGTATGATATGATGCCGTTCCAGCCAACCATCCCTAAGTCCATCACTCATAGCATGAAGGATACCATTACGGCTAACTACTTCACAATTCATAACCTCGCCACTAAGTACAAGGTTCCACATAACATTGACCTTCTTATCATTAAGGTCTCACTTATATTATTCAAGACTCTTAACATACTAAGTCAAATCATCACATAATAACGTTCATATAAGCATCAAGCAAGGGACATAAGTCTACCTAAACAAGACACCACATATTTCACTTTAACATACAATATAAGTCATTCTAGAAGTACTTAGGAATAACATCTTATAACCTAACATAACTTCATATAAGGACACATATACTTTCACATATAGATAGACATTATCATACATCACATAATCATCATATACTTCAAGTAATGCCGACAAGGCCATGATCATCATATTGCATAAAGTAACGCCGACAAGGCCACATCAATTCACATAACACCGCCACCATAAGTGGACCATACCAATCACAACGATATCAAAGTATAATTAATATAAAATTAAAGAAAATGGGGCAGCATACCTTCATCCCCATATCCACACCTCAATTCAATGCCAAATCAACCAATTTAACATCACAAGGCCCTTACCCATGGCCATGAACAATAATTCAAAGTATAAACCATAAAACTCAATGAATCTACATCAATTCAATCTAGGTTTAACAATATAATATCAATTACATATCAATTGAACACAATTCTTATATCATTAGAAAGCCCATAAGAAACTATATAACAATTCCTCAATATAAGCTTAATATCAAGTAGCCCAAAAAGTAGTCAAAACTAGGGTTCATCAATTCACATGGGTTCATAGGTAATTTATGTTGAAATCATCAATACAATATCAATTAGATCATAATTCAATGTTTAGAAATCATTTATGCAAGAACCCATGGTAGAAATCCCGAAATAGGACAATTCTCTTTAGAAAGCTTTGAAAACATCTTTGAAAGTTGGCTCCTTGATGAAACGAGTTTCAAGGATCAAATCCATACCTTAAGGATGATGATTCTTCACTTTGATGAAGAATTCTCCTTCAAAACGCCACACCAAGCTGATTCTTCAAGTTGGACTTCAATGGAGTCTTTGGGTTTTCTAAGGGACTTTGGGGTTTTGGTTTTTAGAAGAATGAATTATTCTAAGTGTTAAACACTTATATACTCCTTTAAAATACCCAAATATCCCTTAATAAACCGTCCACACTCTTATTTAGTCATGGGGTGAATTTACAAGTTCACCCCTAACTTGGCAGAAAAATCTGCGCAGGTGACCTCTTGTGACGACATGTCTGTGACGGACCGTCACGGGTGAAACGGTCCGTCATGGACCTCCATATCCAGATCCTATGGCTTGCCAAGGGTCCCCCCTACACCCTTGAACAAGTCCCCCACGACGTAACCCTTGTGACGGGGCGTCACAGCCATGACAATCCGTCGCAAGCTCCGTCGCAAAGGCTGTCTGGGACAGTCTGCCAACAGATTTTGGGTCCTTTCCTCAAGGACCCTTTGATGGTCATTGGGGATAATTTACAGGACTTTTCCAACCTAAACATGATCATCTATGAGTTTAACACCTCTCACATGAATTTCACCCAAAACGAACACGTAAAACTCGACGAAAATTGCCTAGACGTACAAGGTCGACTCAAGGCACATCTTTCGAATGCCTTGGACGTTCTTGATCGTTTGAACTCCAAACTTCACGAAACTTTAACCACTGCCTATACATGCTATAATAACTCTATTTAGAACCTTAAAACACCATGAAACACACATAAACACATAGAACCACATTTTAGACATTTAGGAGACTTAGTCGTCAAACGTCTTAGTCATCCCTTGACGTTTGACTTCCAACACCCCTAATACTTTAGCTACTGCCTATATACAACATATTAAACACATTCAGGACCTTAGAACACTAAGACCAACATGTTAGACTCTAGAGCACTTAAGCTATTTTTTCAAGGTCTCACACTTATCAATCTTCCTTTTCATCACTTAAAAGTGATTACCATTTTAAAAGAACTTACATTAAGTAAACATATGAATACCTAAGGCATTCTAAACCTTATATTCTAGGAAAATTATCCCCAATCATCAAGTTAGGTCATACTACTAAACCACATAAGTTTGTCAACAATACCATAAACACCATGGTCATACAACATTAGGGGAAAACAACAAAGAGACTTAGCCATAAAGAGCCTTTCTTTTCATTCCACCTTTCAGTAAGGTAACTTCTAGTTCAATTCAAGCCACATCATCACCCTACCAGGACAAGTATAATATCTTCACACCTAGGATCAAGTCTATACAAAGGACTCCAATTCATACTAGGCAACTATAAAGGACCACATATATACAAAGGGAAACATCCAACACTTTTAAACACATATTATTAGGGCATCATACTTCGATAGGTAGTCACTAATCATTTCAATCTCAAATCATATCATTAGGCTACCATCATATAAAACCATATAGTAGCACACCATTCCAATTGATACTCGTTTTAACCATAAAACTTATAACATGTATTAATCATATCATGACATACATTACTCAATCATAACATGCTATTTCTCATAAATCTCATACATAGCCACAAAGGGCATCATATCAATATAACATATCATTTCTCATATTTCAGATACTTAGCCACAATTGGCATCACATCATCAAAGCATGCAAAATTTACCTTCACACATACTTATCAAACCATAAAACCAAGCTAAGCATCAAACTCACCTTTTCTCCCTCAAGCATAGAGATACCATCTCATCCAAGCAATCACATCTATAAGACCACCGGACAAGAAAACATAAGAGAGAGATTTTATAGAGTTAAGTTCTACGGCACGACATGAGAATAGTGAAGAAGGGAAACTCTATCATCCTATAGACTCCCGCACCATGGATGTATCGCGACTCACTACCAATGATAGAAGACTCTATTAGACGTGGTAATATGAGACTTTTGGAACCTAAAAACACTATTGTAAACCTCATGCTCTGATACCATGTTTGTCACAACCGGGGAGCACCCCCTAGAAGTAACATGGCGTACTTGACCTCTTAAAGGTCTTATACAAGCCCGTAGTTATCATTCGTCGCATTGTCATAGGTAAATTAGCGAAAAATTTAAAACTTTTCATAACACATCATATGCTAGAAACTTCACTTCATATATATAAAATATCATAAGTAAATATTTAGACTGTAGTCTATTTTTGCCATCGTAGACTCAACATCATAAGAGTAATTTAGGTACACGGCCCTTACAACTTAATACGTAAGTACAATAATACTACACTTTATAGTAACCATAATGTAGGAGATCCTTGGACTTAAGGATTCCTTTCCTTGAGTTTGGGAATCACATGTCAAGCTCCTCATCTTTTAAACACATCCCTTATGAATCTATAACCTACACTTTGTGTAAAAAGTAGAGAAGAATGGAGTTAGTACAAGAATGCACTAAGTATGACATTCATGCAAAAACATGCATTTAAAAGAGATATTTTTCTTAAAATAATACTTCATGCCTTTCTGTGAAAATCTTCATAAAACTTTGATACAATAAGAATTATACCATTTATCTACGTAATATAGGCATAGTCAATGATCATACATCATATAAAATCACATATTTCATTTAAGGCATTTATTAATCATTTTACAGTAACTTGATTTTTCCTTTACAGTGAACTACATTCATTTTACACTGAATCCTTTTCTTCCTAATTTCTTATTCCGCCAAGTAACCCTCTAGTGATACTTGGTGCAATGCATCACCTTAAGGCTATAAGCAAGTCATACATACAATCTACATAAGCCAACACATACCATCATGGGAGTATAGCACATTAAAGACACTTTTAAGCCAAGACCATAGGGACATTATAGTGAACTTTATTCACTTTGCACATATACTAATGTCAGTTCACATAGAACCTTATGAGACCTTACTCACAATCTTAATCTAAGTCTACTAGTGTAATGTACATGTGAAGCCCCATAACCTCACATATACTTAGTAAACCTATCATGAGACCACAAGCATTAACATCCAATTCATGCATCAACATAGTAAGTGAAGCCAACTTCATTAATATAAACGAAGCATTCATCATGTAATCATTAAGACTAATATTATGCATATACAACAAGACCACTCCATATAGTATCATACCATACATTTCATTACAACAAGTAGACAAATACTACAAAGTCATGCATAAGGAACATGTACATAGACACATGCATTAGAACACCTTCCTAGGACTTCCTTCAAGAGACATTTGTATAATGCATAGGTGAAGTATCATACCCCAACCTACACTAAGCAATTGCCTTTATGTTATCCTAGTTAGGGTCCTTACTTTACTTTCATTGTCCATTTTACTTTAGGGTAACTATAGCCTCAACTGACACTAAGACCATGGGTGCTAAACATGGAATTTGGTGTAGTAGAGCCTTACACCAATGAAAGGTGCTCTACTTAGCCAAAGTAGAATTGTAACATATATGCTAGCATATTAGGTGAAATTCACATGATAGATCCTATGTGGCAAGCATAGTTTATGCAACTAAGAGATAAACATAACCCTCTACATGATCATTAGCATTGGAGCCCCATCTCATGAGAAACCATGAGTTAATCTTCTTCAAGGAAAGTCAATACCTCATGTCAAACCATAGGTGAATATTCCTCCAAGGGAAATCAACACCTTATGAGAAAACAATGGTGAATATTCCTCCAAGGGAAGCAAACACCTCTCACTTTCAAGTTCACTCGGTGCTAAGCTAAGTTACCTTTATTGAAAAGCCTTTATGAAATTATTTCATAAAACATAGGCTTAGGATATTGACTCCTCATATGTTTATAGCATATTCAAGAACCTATCTAGTTTCAGGGTACTCTTCAGAACACCTTTCAAGCGCCCCTCTATTGACTAGATCATCATTCATGTGTGTGTGTCTGCATATATGTGAGCAAACCTTTCAGATAACACATTAAGGTCACACATGTTCATATATCAATGCATAAGTCTATAGGTGTAACTATATGAGCAATCCTTTCATATCAACACTTTAAGACACTATGCACATTCATATTTCATCATATCATATACTTAACATCATAGCATATAAGTCATATTCATAACACGTTCATACATACCAATTCATGTACTTAGAAGACCAACCTAGGAACTATCCTATCAAGTTACACATGTACAATGCATAGAAAAAGTCCCATACCCTTGACCATACTAGTACACCTATCAAGTCATCCTAGTTAATGATACATCACATACTTTCACATAGAAAGGATATCATAGCATAAGACTCATATATTCAAGATTTATTATATCATCACAATAAGCTCTAGCCATTATTCACCTACATTAACTTTACTTCACATATAACATTATAGGACCTCATCATGGTCATCACATATACAAAAAGTTAACATAACCATTTAGATGATCATAACATTAGCCATACAACCCAGATCATAGCTAGAATAGGAATCTAGGCATAGGCTTAATATAGGGTGATCATCACCAACACACATTCATAGTATAATTTCCTTTGAGGCCATATTCACATCACAAATATATATTTGCAATAAAGTAAACACCGCCACCATAAGTGGAACATACCACACAATTCCATACAAGGCTTCATCAACTATCAATAGTATAAGCAAGTAGAAGGGAAGAGTCATTCTTACCAATTCATCAACCTTTGATCATCATTGATCAATACACCTTTTTTTATCAACAATTCAGGCATAGGGCAGTAGCTAAATGTACTTTAATCATAAAGGAAACCATAATTAAATCCCTATAAGATCATGATACCAACATAGGCACTAAACTATCAATTCAATAGAGAGTAGGGGAATGTAGATCACTCACCAATTTCCCTTGCTTTGATCATCAATAAAATTTATCAACAATATACATGTAGGGCAGTAGCTAAAGAAGTAACGACCTAATCTAAATCATACTTCATCTAACCTAGAATCAAGATCACATCACATTCATAGCATCATCAATCTATAAACGAAAACATGTAGATCAATCCTTAACAATATTCCTTTTATTTGATCACCAAGGATTCAAGCCCACAATTCATCCATAGTATTAACCAAAGGCAGTAGCTACAATGATATTTACATAATCAAAATCCTACAACAATTGTCATAAAGTCGAGTTTATAGTGAACACATAAAAGGACATAGGCTAGTCTTGTTCAAACATTCATATATTGATCAATATGGATCATTCACCAATAATTCATCCTATATATACATAACAAACATTAGACATAAGCAATTCCATCAATACAAATTCACGATCACAATACCCATGCATAGGCTAAATCGAGAGTTGAAGAGAACATGGGTGTCACGACTGGAATCTAGACCCCAGACGAGACCGGCGTCGTTGACCTCTCAGAGGCCGCAGACAAGCCTACTTACGTCATTCTTACCTTACAGAGGTTAATTTTTAGCGGAAAATTTGAAACTTTTTGTTTCCTAACATACTTATAAAAACATTCTCATTAATACGTAATTGTTCACCATCAACCATCTAACATTAAGAGATAAGCAACTGAAAGAAATATTTCAATTCTTATAAAGTGTATAATTGCCAAAATGGCACCAATACATAGTCTGAATAAAAACAGGAAAGAAACGGTAGTGGAACATGCTCCACTAGCTCAACTCTAAAACTAAGCTAGAATATAAAACAGTAGCATCCTCGAAGACATGAGGACCTACCAAAACCGGATGAATTCTGGACGTCCAGATAACTGCAACGATGATCCTGTAGCTCTATCGTCCACCTGTGCCTGCACCTAAAATAGTAGAGTTTGTATAGGGTTAGTACACACTTGTACTAAGTATGGGTATATGCAAGCACACACCAAGGACATGCATGAGAAAGAATAGCTCTTTCCTAACAACATGATTTTTGGAAATTCAAGTCAGTGGACTTGCCAAATTGAGATTAGGAAAGTTTCCAAATTTAGATTAGGAAAGTAAATGAGCTTTCAAAATTTGGATTAGGAAAGTGATACCATGAGAATAACATACATCATCATACTTTTCACATTTACACACGGCACATAACATTTAAACATAGCACATATCATATAGCATAAAGTACATATTTCATGTAGCACATAACTTCTTTCATATCATTCATTCATATGCCATGAGACCTTGGAATCATGGACTTGACATTAAGACATCCCAAAAATGAGGGCTCAACAGATGGGACCTCAACTAGGGAATCTTCATTAACAAACACAGAGTCTGCTTTATTCATTCATACGTACTTCATTTCATTTCATTCATAGGCCAGTGTAACCACCAGCTATACCTAGGATGTAGTTTAAGACTTTCATTAGGTTCGTTGTGCAATGACCAAGAATGACCTAATGTCATTACTTGAATCTAACTCACCTTTTAATTATCCTATCCTAACACCTTTGGTATCATTTATTTCATTATGTGCATCATTTTAGGCTGGCCTCATTCATTCATTGGGAACTTTAACTTTAACCGACATAGATCATGTGAGCATCATGAAATCCAGTGTCTCCCCCACACTGAAAAGAGGTGGAATCATCGGCCAAGGTGACCCAAAAACATGCTAGCGTACATGGGAATTTAACCCCGCCAGATCCCTATATTGGCAGTATAGGTTCGAAGACTAGGAGATGTATGGAGACCCATACACGGCAAGCCGGACAGTCTCATCTCATGAGAGTTACGTGAACCTTCGCCCTTCCCAAAAGAAGGCATCACCGCTCATAGCTAGTCTATCAGTGCTCAGTATAAAGTTCCATTTCATTCAACTCATACGTCATGGAAGTTGACTTCTAGTATGAGGACATCATAGCTCATTAGATGATTTCTCATCTCATCATTAGTATTAAGTGTGTTAAGCTCAATACCTTCATTAGAGAGTTCATAGAGTCTGGTCACTTCATTATCTTACACTCTCATAGGTGAGTACGTATGGATAACATTTATTTAGGCTCATTTGAGATTACTCTCATCATTTACATTAGCCTTATATCATGTTGTCACCACATTCATTATCATTAGCACCTTTGCTTTTCATAGTCACTCACCTCTTATTACGTGAACGTTCATTTCATCATATGCCAATGTACTTGGCCATTTAGTGTATCTTACACTCATACTTAACCTTTCTAGGGTTCATCATTTCATTACATACTTCTTTGATTCACTTACTTTGAACATATGTGAGACTTATGTGTCTATACATACAAGCCATGAGGCTTCATTCATATTTCGTCTAAGTGATTCATATCTTTCTAAGATTATGTGATACAAGACTTATGCATCTTGTATGTATGCCAAGATCTTGATTTCGATCTAAGTATGTGCCATTATTCTCGGATATTTTATTCACGTATGACTTATGTATCAATACGGAAGTTTGGGCAAAGGAACCCAAGTCTTGAATCAATTGGATATCATTTATATTTTTTTCATTGATTTTATTTCTAATATTCATAACATTATGACTCTAAGTTAAATCACAACATTAACATTTAAGGATTAATTTTCTCCTTAATAATACTCCTAATTTTGGCCGAAGGGTTGTGGGTTCGAACCCCCACAACCCCTTTTTAATTTTTATTAACCTCATCTTGTCCATTCTCGCCTAAACCAAGAGGTTGTGGGATCAAACCGCCACAGCCTCTTTGATTTTTATCCTTTAATTTGCTGGGAATAGGGAGGTTGTGGGTTCGAACCCCCACAGCCCCCTTACTTTAAATTAATTTCGCCAGAGGCTGTGAGGTGGTGGGTTCGAACCCCCACAGCCTCTTATATTTTTCTTCTTATTTTTCGCTAGGCTAAGGGTATTTGGCAGTGAGGTCGTGGGATCGAACCCCCATAGCCTCACTTGCTTTAATCATTTTCCCCCCTCTCCATTTCCAGCCTTGAGGTCGTGGGTTCGATTCCCACGCCTCACATTTTTTTTTCTTTTCTTCTTTGAGTTCTGACCGAGGGGTTGTGGGTTCGAATCCCACTCCCCTCATTCATTTTATCCATTTATCCTTCTGCCTGCACCCAGGATCGAATCCCCCAACTCTCACCCATTTCCGTGAGTCACTTCCGCACAAAGGTGAGGTCACGGGTTCGATTCCTAGTGGCCTCATTCTTTTATTTTACATTAAATTTCCAGATTGTTATGCATTAATATTTAGCCTAAACTAACTTGTAAAATGCTGTAAATTTTGTTCACTTTTTAACTCATAAACATCATTATATTATTTAGTTCATAGGTTACGTTCATGGACCCGTTTAACATACTTTCAAGTGCATCTTTCATAGAATTAATTGGCTATAAGATTGTTATTCAAATCAGCCACATTTCCTTTTTATGAACATCACGATTTTCATGAGTTTATGTACGTAAATTAACAACCACAACATTAACAATTTAGAGCATCAAGGCCGAGGCCCTTGCCACGGTCACACACTTGCACACGATTGCACATAATTACGAATACATACATGGATTGTCATTTTCATAATTTAACGTATACCAACACATTCACATTCAGCACAAATCATCACACATTCCTAAATCTACCAGCAATCATACCAACCTACGAATTCGTTGGGAGCTAGTGACAGGGACATGCAACGGGGAAAACCACCCTAGTTTTTGAGCCGAATATTCTGAATCCTAGGGGTCTCTTGGGAAAGGGACCAAGAGATAAGAACCCATACCTTAATTTTCTTGTTCAACCACGAAATTTCTGCCCAAAATCCTCTCCACAAATCAGTCCAAGCTTCCTCAACGTCCACACCACCCGCCAAACAACTTCTCTTTGCCTTAACATTTTGGTTACTTTGTTTTTCTTAAAATTCTTGTGAGTTCTTAAAGTGTGAAGAACTCTTGATGTATTTTCAGTTCTTCACCTTACTTTTGCAGAGAATAAACGTGAAAGAGAAGAGAGATGTTGACGTGAGAGAAGGAGAGAGTTAAACGTGCAAGGTAGTTTAGGCTTAGGTAAGGACTTAGTCAACTAGGACTCTTTCAAACTTTTAAATAAAAATCTGACTTTTCTTTTTCTTAAATCAGCTAATAAATATTAATTTATTACATTAATTTACCAACATAAATTAAAAACAAATTTAATCATTGCTTCTAGTGGGGCTCGAACCCGAGTGACACCCCATTTGCGAAAATGGGTCACTTCGGGTCGCCCCAACCCAAATTGCTTTATTTAATTAAATTAATTAATTAAATAATTAATTCCTCAGGGTAATTACAATATTACCCTTGGCCTGGAAAAGACCATTTTACCCTTGGACCCTCAAAACTTGAAATTTCTTCTTTTAAGTCCGGTAAGGACTTCTTCGATTAAATCTTCGTTTTCGTGAGCCTCACATGGTTGGTTCCAACCTTTCCAAGTTCAATTAGCTCCCCAAGTTAGTTGGCTTGGTCTTAGTAAGGGTTCTGAGGTCTGGTTCTACGCGTATCAGTCTGTGTGGACCTTGGTCTAATCGCAAGCATTCTTGAAAACCTAAGTCTTGATCCTATTCATTTTTAGGGTTGTTACATTATCCCCCCCTTAGGAACATTCGTCCACGAATGACACTACTACTTCACGTTGTAATGCCAGTCAGATCATAATAAAATCACTATACACAGTCAATCAATAGCAACAAAATATGGGGCGATGAGGAAACATAAGTTTAAGAGTATAAAGTCTAACCTCAAGAGCTGAACAGGTGAGGGTAGCGGGCTCTCATGTCGGCCTCAGCCTCCCACGTAGCACCCTCAACAAGATGATTTCTCCACAATACCTTCACTGTGGCAATCTCCTTGTTCCTCAGCCGCTTGACCTGTCTGTCTAAGATCTCAACAGGTACCTCCTCATAAGACAAGTCTTCACCAACCCCAAACCTTCAACAGGTAAGATTGATGCTGGATCACCTAGGACTTCTTCAACATAGAGACATGAAAGACTGGATGAACAAAGCTAGTTCTGTAGGCAATGCTAACTCATAGGCCACCTCACCCACACGCTGTAGGATCTCATATGGCCCAACATACCTCGGACTCAGCTTCCCTTTTCTACCAAATCTCATCACCCCTTTCATAGGCGATATTTTCAAGTAAACCTGGTCACCAACATCAAACTCTAAGGGCCGCTTTCTGTTATCAGCATATGACTTCTGCCGACTGTAAGCAGTAGTAAACCTGTCCCTAATCATTTTGACCTTCTCTAAGGCCTCATGAATGATCTCCGGACCCAAAATGGATGACTCTCCAACCTCGAACCACCCAACTGGAGATCTACACCTCCTACCATACAGTGCCTCAAACGGTGCCATCCCAATGCCGGAGTGATAGCAATTATTATACGAGAACTCTATCAAAGGCAGATGGTCATCCCAGTTACCTCTGAAGTCAATCACACACGCTCTCAACATATCCTTCAATGTCTATATGGTGCGCTCTGCCTTCCCATCTGTCTGAGGGTGAAAGGCAGTGCTAAGCTTCACTTGCGTGCCCAAGCTCTTCTCCAAAGATCTCCAGAAATGAGAAGTAAACTGAGATCCTCTATCTGAAATAATAGACAAGGGAATCCCATGCCATCTCACAATATCATCAATGTAGAGTCTCGCATAATCCTCGGCTCTGTAAGTAGACTTCACAGGGATAAAGTGAGCAGACTTAGTCAATATGTCCACAATAACCCATATAGAGTCATGCTGCCTCCTAGTCCTCGGAAGCCCAACCACGAAGTCCATATTAATGGCCTCCCATTTCCAAGTCGGAACCTCAATAATCTGAGTCATACCACCAGGCTTAAGATGTTCTGCCTTAACCTGCTGACAATTAGAACACTTGGCTACATATTCTGCAATGTCCTTCTTCATGCCATCCCACCAATAAATCTGCTTGAGATCATGATACATCTTGGTGGAACCTGGATGTATAGAATATCTGAACCATGGGCCTCTGCAACAATCCTGGTCCGCAAATCATCCACATCTGGCACACACAGCCTGTCCTGATACCTAAGTATGCCATCACCTCCCAAAGCGAAAGACTCATTCATCTTCATCAGCACTGAGTCCTTCAGCTCCATCAACACGGGATCTAGATGCTGACCCTGCTTGACTTCAACTACCAAGGATGATTCAGAACTAGGATGAACTGAAACATCCCCACTGGTGGAGTCAACCAAACGCACACCCAGTCTGGCCAGTCTGTGTACATCTTTCACCAGCTCCTTCTTCTCATCCTCAACGTGAGCTGTACTTCCCATGCTCATCCTGCTCAAAGCATCAGCTACAACATTAGCCTTACCTGGATGGTAGTGCACATTCATGTCATAATCCTTCAACAGCTCCAACCATCTCCGCTGACGTAGATTCAACTCCCTCTGTGTGAACACGTACTGGAGACTTTATGGTCTGTGAACACATCTACATGCACTCATACAGATAATGACTCCACAGCTTCAGTGCAAACACCACGCTGCCAACTCCAGGTCATGAGTGGGATAATTCTTCTCATGAACCTTGAGCTGTTGGATGCATAGGCTATCACCTTACCAACATGCATAAGAACACAACCCAAACCAACCCTAGATGCATCACAATAAACAGTGTAATTCTCACCACACTTAGGCAAAGTAAGCACCGGGTCTGAAGTGAGTTGTCCTTGAGATCCTGGAAACTCTTCTCACAAGTCTTCGTCCACTCAAACTTGGCTTTCTTCTTAGTCAAAGCTGTCAATGGGGCAGCAATGGAAGAAAAGCCCTCCACAAACCTACGGTAGTAACCAGCCAATCCCAAAAAGCTACGATGTCAGTAGGAGTAAGAGGCTTTGGCAAGTTCTTCACAGCTTCAGTCTTCCTGGGATCCACCTCCACGCCCTGATCGGACACAACATGACCAGGAAGGTCACTGATCGACACAACATGACCCAGAAGTCACTGATCTCTGCCAGAATTCACATTTGCTGAATTTGGCATACAACTGATGTTGTCTAAGTACCTGCAAGGTTAGTCTCAAATGTTGTTCATGCTCTTCCTTGGTCTTAGAGTAGATGAGAATGTCATCAATGAATACTATGACGAAAGAGTCAAGGTATTCACGGAAGACCCTGTTCATGAGATCCATAAATGCAGCAGGTGCATTCGTGAGACCAAATGACATGACTAAAAACTCATAGTGACCATAGCGGGTACGAAAGGCTGTCTTTGGGATATCTCCATCCCTAACCCTAAGCTGATGATACCCTGAACGAAGATCAATCTTAGAGAAGAAACTAGACCCTTGGAGTTGATCGAACAAATCATTTATTCTGGGAAGTGGATACTTATTCTTTATAGTGACTTTGTTGAGCTGCCGATAATCGATACACATTCTAAGGGTTCCATCTTTCTTCTTTACAAACAACACTGGAGCGCCCCAAGGGGATATGCTCGGCTGAATGAAACCCTTGTCAGTGAGATCTTTTAACTGCAGTTTCAACTCTTTGAGTTCAGCTGGAGCCATTCTGTAAGGAGGAATTGAGATTGGTTTAGTATCGGGTTCTAAGTCGATACCAAAGTCAATCTCTCGAAGGGGAGGGACTCCAGGCAAATCATCAGGAAACACATCTAAGAACTCATTCACTACAGGTACTGAGTCTATGGAAGGAATGTCATGATCTAAATCATTAACACTCACAAGATGACACAATAACCCCTTGGACATCATTTTATTGGCCTTAAGGTTAGAAATCAAGGGATTAGGACGACTCGAATTGTACCCCTCCCAGACTAACTCTTCTTCATTAGGAAAGCGAAATCTCACCACTCTACTACGGCAGTCCAAGCAAGCATAACAACTGTGAAGCCAATCCATGCCAAGAATAACATCAAAATCGTGCATGGGTAACTCAACCAAATTTGCACACATAGTTTTACCACTCACAACTATTGGGCAATCCTTGTATACTCTATTAGTTCTTACATTCTCTCCTAAGGGTGTACTAACCACTATAGGATCATGCAGAACTTCAGGCAATATCTCAAAAGTAAGAGCAAGCAGAGGAGTTACAAAGGAAAGTGTAGACCCTGGATCAAGTAAAGCATAAACAGAAGTTGAGAACACTTGCAGCATACCTGTGACCACATCAGCGGACTTCTCCTGCTCTTCTCTGCCTTTCAGGGCATAGAACCTGTTCCTCTTAGGAGGCTCGGCTGCTGCTGCACCCTGTGGATTAGGCCTAGGCTGAGTATTACCTCCAGCCTGACCTCTGTTCTGTGGACAGTCTCTGACCATGTGTCCACTCTTACCACAACCGAAGCAGGCATTAGTGCCCTGTCTGCACTCTCCACTGTGAGCTCGGCCACACTTAGCACAATTCTTCTTAGTACGCTGCATCTCACCTCCATTGCCCTTCTTGGGCTCAGGTCTGCCTCCTCTAGGTGTAGCACTCCTCTGAGGATTAGAATTCCCAGAACTCTGTTGCCCCTTTTTGAACCTTGGCTGCTCACGGACGCCAAAGTTGTTCCTGTGGCCTCCATGACTGGGTCCTGCCTGATCTTGAGGCCTAGGCCTCCTAGCATCACGAACACCTCTCTTTCTGCGGCTGTCCTCTACCTGCTGGACATGCACCATCAACCTGGAAAGATCCATATTATCATGGAGCATTGCAGATCGACACTCCTCCTCCAGGTCTCCATTGATTCCTGTGAGGATCTCATCCCTGCTGTTAGAAACCAGGGAAGTAGCATACCTGGATGATTTCAACAAAGTTCAGTATTATCCTCATTCTTGCTATTAAATACTAGGGAAAATAACATACCTTGACAGCTTAACAAACTTCAGGGAATACTCCCTGACTGTCATAGAGCCTTGTTTAAGGTTGATGAATTCCTCAACCTTGGCCTCCCTCATCTCCCTGGGAAAGAATCTCTCCAGAAATGCTGTCTTGAACAGCTCCCATGTGACTGGCACTCCACCTAAGACACGCTATCTTGCCACATCTTGCACCAAGTCTGTGCAACATCCTTGAGCTGATAGGAAGCCAACTCAGCCTTCTCAAATCAGTGGCCCCCATAGCACCAGGATCTTATGAATCTCATCCACAAACTCCTGGGATCCTCTGATGTCCTAGACCCTGTGAAAATAGGAGGATTCATCCTCGTGAAATCCCTCAGCCTGTCAGCCATGCTACGAACCGGTGGGTTCTCCCTCTGAACATCCTGCCGGTTGACCTGGGCAGTCATAGCCTGGGCCTGCATAGTAATGGCCTGTGCCATCTGGGCCAGAGATGCCCTCACCTCAGCATCAGTCAACCCAGCTGGTTAACTGGCATGGCCACTCCTTCAGCTGGAGCCTGGGGTGGAACTTTACCCCAGCAGCTGCTCCTCCTCTCCTCTGACCAATAGCTCTCCTAGTGTTCATTCTCTGAAAAACAACAAGGATTGATGTTAGACGCTCATAACACCAAAACTCAGACATTAGAAAAGCACGATAAGATCAGAAGAAGGGAAATTTTCCTACGCATCATGCAGTCTCTAATTCAGGATAGTGGTGCACTTCACTACCATGACTTAGAAACTACTCAATGTGGTTGATGTGAACTTATTATTTTCGTAATTTAACCTAGTGCTCTGATACCAACTTTGTCACGACTGGAATCTAGACCCCAGACGAGACCGGCGTCGTTGACCTCTCAGAGGTCGCAGACAAGCCTACTTACGTCATTCTTACTTACATAGGTTAATTTTAGCGGAAAATTTGAAACTTTTTGTTTCCTAACATACTTATAAAACATTCTCATAATACGTAATTGTTCACCATCAACCATCTAACATTAAGAGATAAGCAACTGAAAGAAATAGTTCAATTCTTATAAAGCGTATAATTGCCAAAATGGCACCAATACATAGTCTGAATAAAACAGGAAAGAAACGCTAGTGGAACATGCTCCACTAGCTCAACTCTAAAACTAAGCTAGAATATAAACAGTAGCATCCTCGAAGACATGAGGACCTACCAAAACCGGATGAATGCTGGACGTCCGGATAACTGCAACGATGATCCTGTAGCTCTATCGTCCACCTGTGCCTGCACCTAAAATAGTAGAGTTTGTATAGGGTTAGTACACACTTGTACTATAGTATGGGTATATGCAAGCACACACCAAGGACATGCATGAGAAAGAATAGCTCTTTCCTAACAACATGATTTTTGGAAAGTCAAGTCAGTGGACTTGCCAAATTGAGATTAGGAAAGTTTCCAAATTTGGATTAGGAAAGTAAATGAGCTTTCCAAATTTGGATTAGGAAAGTGATACCATGAGAATAACATACATCATCATACTTTTCACATTTGCACACAACACATAACATTTACACATAGCACATATCATATAGCATACAGTACATTTTGCATGTAGCACATAACTTCTTTCATATCATTCATTCATATGCCATGAGACCTTGGAATCATGGACTTGACATTAAGACATCCCAGAAATGAGGGCTCAACAGATGGGACCTCAACTAGGGAATCTTCATTAACAAACACAGAGTCTGCTTCATTCATTCATACGTACTTCATTTCATTTCATTCATAGGCCAGTGTAACCACCAGCTATACCTAGGATGTAGTTTAAGACTTTCATTAGGTTCGTTGTGCAATGACCAAGAATGACCTAATGTCATTACTGGAATCTAACTCACCTGTGATTATCCTATCCTAACACCTTTGGTATCATTCATTTCATTATGTGCATCATTTGAGGCTGGCCTCATTCATTCATTGGGAACTTTAACTTTAACCGACATAGATCATGTGAGCATCATGAAATCCAGTGTCTCCCCCACACCGAAAAGAGGTGGAATCACCGGCCAAGGTGACCAAAACATGCTAGTACATGGGAATTTAACCCCGCCAGATCCCTATATTGGCAGTATAGGTTCGAAGACTAGGAGATATGGAGACCCATACCCGGCAAGCCGGACAGTCTCATCTCATGAGAGTTACGTGAACTCGCCCTTCCCGAAAGAAGGCATCACCGCTCATAGCTAGTCTATCGGTGCTCAGTATAAAGTTCCATTTCATTCATCTCATACGTCATGGAAGCTGCTTCTAGTATGAGGACATCATAGCTCATTAGATGATTTCTCATCTCATCATTAGTATTAAGTGTGTTAAGCTCAATACCTTCATTAGAGTGTTCATAGAGTGGTCTCTTCATTATCTTACACTCTCATAGGTGAGTACGTATGGTAACATTTATTTAGGCTCATTTGAGATTCTCTCATCATTTACATTAGCCTCATATCATGTTGTCACCACATTCATTATCATTAGCACCTTTGCTTTTCATAGTCACTCACCTCTTATTACGTGAAGTTCATTTCATCATATGCCAATGCACTTGGCCATTTAGTGTATCTTACACTCATACTTAACCCTTCTAGGGTTCATCATTTCATTACATACTTCTTAGATTCACTTACTTTGAACATATGTGAGACTTATGTGTCTATACATACAAGCCATGAGGCTTCATTTCATATTTCGTCTAAGTGATTCATATCTTTCTAAAATTATGTGATACAAGACTTATGCATCTTGTATGTATGCCAAGATCTTGATTTCGATCTGAGTATGTGCATTATTCTCGGATATTTTATTCACGTATGACTTATGTATCAATACGGAAAGTTTGGGCAAGGAACCCAAGTCTTGAATCAATTGGATATCATTTATATTTTTCATTGATTTTATTTTAATATTCATAACATTATGACTCTAAGTTAAATCACAACATTAACATTTAAGGATTAATTTTCTCCTTAATAATACTCCTAATTTTGGCCGAAGGGTTGTGGGTTCGAACCCCCACAACCCCTTTTTAATTTTTATTAACCTCATCTTGTCCATTCTCGCCTAAACCAAGAGGTTGTGGATCAAACCCCCACAGCCTCTTGATTTTTATCCTTTAATTTCGCTGGGAATAGGGAGGTTGTGGGTTCGAACCCCCACAGCCCCCTTACTTTAAATTAATTTCGCTAGAGCTTGAGGTGGTGGGTTCGAACCCCCACAGCCTCTTATATTTTTCTTCTTATTTTTCGCTAGGCTAAGGGTATTTGGCAGTGAGGTCGTGGGATCGAACCCCACAGCCTCACTTGCTTAATCATTTTCCCCTCTCCATTTCCAGCCTTGAGGTCGTGGGTTCGATTCCCACGCCTCACATTTTTTATTTTTTATTTTTCTTCCTTCTTTGAGTTCTGACCGAGGGTTGTGGGTTCGAATTCCACTCCCCTCATTCATTTTATCCATTTATCCTTCTGCCTACACCAGGATCGAACCCCCCAACTCTCACCCATTTCCGTGAGTCACTTCCCACAAAGGTGAGGGCACGGGTTCGAAGTTTTGCATTAATATTTAGCCTAAAACTAACTTGTAAAATGCTTGAAGTTTTTGCTCTTTTTAACTCATAAACATCATTATATTATTTAGTTCATAGGTTATGTTCATGGACCCGTTTAACATACTTTCAAGTGCATCTTTCATAGAATTAATTGGCTATAAGATTGTTATTCAAATCAGCCACATTTCCTTTTTATGAACATCACGATTTTCATGAGTTATGTACGTAAATTAACAACCACAACATTAACAATTTATCTCTCCAGAAATGCTTCTTGAACAACTCCCATGTGACTGGCACTCCACCTAAGACACGACTATCTTGCCACATCTTGCACCAAGTCTGTGCAACATCCTTGAGCTGATAGGAAGCAAACTCAGCCTCTCAAACTCAGTGCCCCCATAGCTACCAGGATCTTATGTCTATCACAAACTCCTGGGGTATCCTCTGATGTCCTAGACCCTGTGAAAATAGGAGGATTCATCCTCGTGAAATCCCTCAGCCTGTCTCCATGCTACGAACCGGTGGTTCTCCCTCTGAACATCATGCCGGTTGACCTGGGCAGTCATAGCCTGGGCCTGCATAGTAATGGCCTGCTGCCATTTGGGCCAGAGATTCCTCCACCTCAGCATCAGTCAACCCAGTTGGGTTAACTGGCATGGCCACTCCTACAGCTGGAGCCTGGGGTGGATACTGATTACCCTAGCAGCTGCTCCTCCTCCCTCTGACCAATAGCTCTCCTAGTGTTCATTCTCTGAAAAACAACAAGGATTGATGTTAGAAACGCACATAACACAAGAACTTCAGACATTAGGGAAAAGCACGATAAGATCAGAAGAAAGGAAATTTTCCTACGCATCATGCAGTCTCTAATCAGGATAGTGGTGCACTTCACTACCATGACTTAGAAACTACTCAATGTGGTTGATGTGAACTTATTATTTTCGTAATTAACCTAGGGCTCTGATACAACTTGTCACGACTGGAATCTAGACCCAGACGAGACCGGCATCGTTGACCTCTCAGAGGTCGCACACGCCTACTTACGTCATTCTTACCTTATAGAGGTTAATTTTTAGCGGAAAATTTGAAACTTTTTGTTTCCTAACATACTTATAAAAACATTCTCATTAATACGTAATTGTTCACCATCAACCATCTAACATTTAAGAGATAAGCAACTGAAAGAAATAGTTCAATTCTTATAAAGCGTATAATTTCCAAAATGGCACCAATATATAGTCTGAATAAAAATAGGAAAGAAACGCTAGTGGAACATGCTCCACTAGCTCAACTCTAAACTAAGCTAGAATATAAAAAGTAGCATCCTCGAAGACATGAGGACCT
The DNA here is from genome assembly GCA_022817965.1 of Solanum lycopersicoides. NCBI lineage: Eukaryota > Viridiplantae > Streptophyta > Magnoliopsida > Solanales > Solanaceae > Solanum > Solanum lycopersicoides. The sequence continues at coordinate 69,903,843 of CM040622.1, read as the reverse complement.
ACCAAAAACCGAATAAATGCTGGACGTCCGGATAACTGCAACGATGATCCTGTAGCTCTATCGTCCACCTGTGCCTGCACCTAAAATAGAGAGTTTGTATAGGGTAGTACACACTTGTACTAAGTAGGGTATATGCAAGCACATGGTCTGTGAACACATCTACATGCACTACATACAGATAATGACTCCACAGCTTCAGTGCAAACACCACCGCTGCCAACTCCAGGTCATGAGTGGGATAATTCTTCTCATGAACCTTGAGCTGTTTGGATGCATAGGCTATCACCTTACCAACATGCATAAGAACACAACCCAAACCAACCCTAGATGCATCACAATAAACAGTGTAATTCTCACCACACTTAGGCAAAGTAAGCACCGGGTCTGAAGTGAGTTTGTCCTTGAGATCCTGGAAACTCTTCTCACAAGTCTTCGTCCACTCAAACTTGGCTTTCTTCTTAGTCAAAGCTGTCAATGGGGCAGCAATGGAAGAAAAGCCCTCCACAAACCTACGGTAGTAACCAGCCAATCCCAAAAAGCTACGAATGTCAGTAGGAGTAAGAGGCTTTGGCAAGTTCTTCACAGCTTCAGTCTTCCTGGGATCCACCTCCACGCCCTGATCGGACACAACATGACCCAGGAAGGTCACTGATCGGACACAACATGACCCAGAAAGGTCACTGATCTCTGCCAGAATTCACATTTGCTGAATTTGGCATACAACTGATGTTGTCTAAGTACCTGCAAGGTTAGTCTCAAATGTTGTTCATGCTCTTCCTTGGTCTTAGAGTAGATGAGAATGTCATCAATGAATACTATGACGAAAGAGTCAAGGTATTCACGAAAGACCCTGTTCATGAGATCCATAAATGCAGCAGGTGCATTCGTGAGACCAAATGACATGACTAAAAATCATAGTGATCATAGCCGGTACGAAAGGCTGTCTTTGGGATATCTCCATCCCTAACCCTAAGATGATGATACCCTGAACGAAGATCAATCTTAGAGAAGAAACTAGACCCTTGGAGTTGATCGAAAATCATCTATTCTGGTAGTGGATACTTATTCTTTATAGTGACTTTGTTGAGCTGCCGATAATCGATACACATTCTAAGGGTTCCATCTTTCTTCTTTACAAACAACACTGGAGCGCCCCAAGGGGATATGCTCGGCTGAATGAAACCCTTTGTCAGTGAGATCTTTTAACTGCAGTTTCAACTCTTTGAGTTCAGCTGGAGCCATTCTGTAAGGAGGAATTGAGATTGGTTTACTATCGGGTTTAAGTCGATACCAAAGTCAATCTCTCGAAGGGAGGGACTCCAGGCAAATCATCAGGAAACACATCTAAGAACTCATTCACTACAGGTACTGAGTCTATGGAAGGAATGTCATGATCTAAATCATTAACACTCACAAGATGACACAATAACCCCTTGGACATCATTTTATTGGCCTTAAGGTTAGAAATCAAGGATTAGGACGACTCGAATTGTACCCCTCCCAGAAAAACTCTTCTTTATTAGGAAAGCGAAATTTCACCACTCTACTACGGCAGTCCAAGCAAGCATAACAACTGTGAAGCCAATCCATGCCAAGAATAACATCAAAATCGTGCATGGGTAACTCAACCAAATTTGCACACATAGTTTTACCACTCACAACTATTGGGCAATCCTTGTATACTCTATTAGTTCTTACATTCTCTCCTAAGGGTGTACTAACCACTATAGGATCATGCAGAACTTCAGGCAATATCTCAAAAGTAAGAGCAAGCAGAGGAGTTACAAAGGAAAGTGTAGACCCTGGATCAAGTAAAGCATAAACAGAAGTTGAGAACACTTGCAGCATACCTGTGACCACATCAGCGGACTTCTCCTGCTCTTCTCTGCCTTTCAGGGCATAGAACCTGTTCCTCTTAGGAGGCTCGGCTGCTGCTGCACCCTGTGGATTAGGCCTAGGCTGAGTGTTACCTCCAGCCTGACCTCTGTTCTGTGGACAGTCTCTGACCATGTGTCCACTCTTACCACAACCAAAACAGGCATTAGTGCCCTGTCTGCACTCTCCACTGTGAGCTCGGCCACACTTAGCACAATTCTTCTTAGTACGCTGCATCTCACCTCCATTGCCCTTCTTGGGCTCAGGTATGCCTCCTCTAGGTGTAGCACTCCTTTGAGGATTAGAATTCCCAGAACTCTGTTGCCCCTTTTTGAACCTCGGCTGCTCACGGACGCCAAAGTTGTTCCTGTGGCCTCCATGACTGGGTCCTGCCTGATCTTGAGGTCTAGGCCTCCTAGCATCATGAACACCTCTCTTTCTGCGGCTGTCCTCTACCTGCTGGACATGCACCATCAACCTGGAAAGATCCATATTATCATGGAGCATTGCAGATCGACACTCCTCCTCTAGGTCTCCATTGATTCTAGTGAGGAACCTGCTGTTAGCAACCAGGGAAGTAGCATACCTGGATGATTTCAACAAAGTTCAGTATTATACTCATTCTTGCTATTAAATACTAGGGAAAATAACATACCTTGACAGCTTAACAAACTTCAGGGAATACTCCCTGACTGTCATAGAGCCTTGTTTAAGGTTGATGAACTCCTCAACCTTGGCCTCCCTCATCTCCCTGGGAAAGAATCTCTCCAGAAATGCTGTCTTGAACAACTCCCATGTGACTGGCACTCCACCTAAGACACGACTATCTTGCCACATCTTGCACCAAGTCTGTGCAACATCCTTGAGCTGATAGGAAGCAAACTCAGCCTTCTCAAACTCAGTGCCCCCATAGCTACCAGGATCTTATGAATCTCATCCACAAACTCCTGGGTATCCTCTGATGTCCTAGACCCTGTGAAAATAGGAGGATTCATCCTCGTGAAATCCCTCAGCCTGTCCTCCATGCTACGAACCGGTGGGTTCTCCCTCTGAACATCATGCCGGTTGACCTGGGCAGTCCTAGCCTGGGCCTGCATAGTAATGGCCTGTGCCATTTGGGCCAGAGATTCCCTCACCTCAGCATCAGTCAACCCAGTTGGGTTAACTGGCATGGCCACTCCTACAGCTGGAGCCTGGGGTGGATACTGATTACCCCTAGCAGCTGCTCCTCCTCTCCTCTGACCAATAGCTCTCCTAGTGTTCATTCTCTGAAAAACAACAAGGATTGATGTTAGAAACGCACATAACACCAAGAACTCAGACATTAGGGAAAAGCACGATAAGATCAGAAGAAGGGAAATTTTCCTATGCATCATGCAGTCTCTAATCCAGGATAGTGGTGCACTTCACTACCATGACTTAGAAACTACTCAATGTGGTTGATGTGAACTTATTATTTTCGTAATTTAACCTAGGGCTCTGATACTAACTTTGTCACGACTGGAATCTAGACCCCAGACGAGACCGGCATCGTTGACCTCTCAGAGGTCGCAGACACGCCTACTTACGTCATTCTTACCTTATAGAGGTTAATTTTTAGCGGAAAATTTGAAACTTTTTGTTTCCTAACATACTTATAAAAACATTCTCATTAATACGTAATTGTTCACCATCAACCATCTAACATTAAGAGATAAGCAACTGAAAGAAATAGTTCAATTCTTATAAAGCGTATAATTTCCAAAATGGCACCAATATATAGTCTGAATAAAAATAGGAAAGAAACGCTAGTGGAACATGCTCCACTAGCTCAACTCTAAAACTAAGCTAGAATATAAAAAGTAGCATCCTCGAAGACATGAGGACCTACCAAAACCGGATAAATGCTGGACGTCCGGATAACTGCAACGATGATCCTGTAGCTCTATCGTCCACCTGTGCCTGCACCTAAAATAGTAGAGTTTGTATAGGTTAGTACACACTTGTACTAAGTATGGGTATATGCAAGCACACACCAAGGACATGCATGAGAAAGAATAGCTCTTTCCTAACAACATGATTTTTGGAAAGTCAAGTCAGTGGACTTGCCAAATTGAGATTAGGAAAGTTTCCAAATTTGGATTAGGAAAGTAATTGAGCTTTCCAAATTTGGATTAGGAAAGTGATACCATGAGAATAACATACATCATCATACTTTTCACATTTGCACACAGCACATAACATTTACACATAGCACATATCATATAGCATACAATACATTTTTCATGTAGCACATAACTTCTTTCATATCATTTATTCATATGCCATGAGACCTTGGAATCATGGACTTGACATTAAGACATCCCATAAATGAGGGCTCAACAGATGGGACCTCAACTAGGGAATCTTCATTAACAAACACAGAGTCTGCTTCATTCATTCATACGTACTTCATTTCATTTCATTCATAGGCCAGTGTAACCACCAGCTATACCTAGGATGTAGTTTAAGACTTTCATTAGGTTCGTTGTGCAATGACCAAGAATGACCTACTGTCATTACTTGAATCTAACTCACCTTTTGATTATCCTATCATAAAACATTTGGTATCATTCATTTATTATGTGCATCATTTTAGGCTGGCCTCATTCATTCATTGGGAACTTTAACTTTAACCGACATAGTTCATGTGAGCATCATGAAATCCAATGTCTCCCCCACACTGAAAAGAGGTGGAATCACGCCAAGGTGACCCAAAAACATGCTATTGTACATGGGAATTTAACCCCGCGAGATCCCTATATTGGCAGTATAGGTTCGAAGACTAGGAGACATATGGAGACCTATACGCGGCAAGCCGGACAGTCTCATCTCATGAGAGTTACGTGAACTTTCGCCCTTCCCGAAAGAAGGCATCACCGCTCTTAGCTAGTCTATCGGTGCTCAGTATAAAGTTCCATTTCATTCAACTCATACGTCATGGAAGCTGACTTCTAGTATGAAGACATCATAGCTCATTAGATGATTTCTCATCTCATCATTAGTATTAAGTGTGTTAAGCTCAATACCTTCATTAGAGTGTTCATAGAGTCTGGTCTCTTCATTATCTTACCCTCTCATAGGTGAGTACGTATGGATAACATTTATTTAGGCTCATTTGAGATTACTCTCATCATTTACATTAGCCTTATATCATGTTGTCACCACATTCATTATCATTAGCACCTTTGCTTTTCATAGTCACTCACCTCTTATTACGTGAAAGTTCATTTCATCATATGCCAATGCACTTGGCCATTTAGTGTATCTTACACTCATACTTAACCCTTCTAGGGTTCATCATTTCATTACATACTTCTTAGATTCAGTTACTTTGAACATATGTGAGACTTATGTGTCTATACATACAAGCCATGAGGCTTCATTCATATTTCGTCTAAGTGATTCATATCTTTCTAAAATTATGTGATACAAGACTTATGCATCTTGTATGTATGACAAGATCTTGATTTCGCTCTGAGTATGTGGCATTATTCTCGGATATTTTATTCACGTATGACTTATGTATCAATACGGAAGTTTGGGCAAAGGAACCCAAGTCTTGAATCAATTGGATATCATTTATATTTTTCATTGATTTTATTTTTAATATTCATAACATTATGACTCTAAGTTAAATCACAACATTAACATTTAAGGATTAATTTTCTCCTTAATAATACTCCTAATTTTGGCCGAAGGGTTGTGGGATCGAACCCCCACAACCCCTTTTTAATTTTTATTAACCTCATCTTGTCCATTCTCGCCTAAACCAAGAGGTTGTGGGATCAAACCCCCACAGCCTCTTTGATTTTTATCCTTTAATTCGCTGGGAATAGGGAGGTTCTGGGTTCGAACCACCACAGCCCCCTTACTTTATATTAATTTCGCTAGAGGTTGTGAGGTGGTGGGTTCGAACCCCCACAGCCTCTTATATTTTTCTTCTTATTTTTCGCTAGGCTAAGGGTATTTGGCAGTGAGGTCGTGGGATCGAACCCCCACAGCCTCACTTGCTTTAATCATTTTCACCCCTCTCCATTTCCAGCCTTGAGGTCGTGGGTTCGATTCCCACGCCTCACATTTTTTTATTTTTTTTTATTTTCTTTCCTTCTTTGAGTTCTGACCGAGGGGTTGTGGGTTCGATTCCCACTCCCCTCATTCATTTTATCCATTTATCCTTCTGCCTACACCCAGGATCGAACCCCCCAACTCTCACCCATTTCCGTGAGTCACTTCCGCACAAAGGTGAGGGCACGGGTTCGAAGTTTTGCATTAATATTTAGCCTAAACTAACTTGTAAAATGCTTGAAGTTTTTGCTCTTTTTAACTCATAAACATCATTATATTATTTAGTTCATAGGTTATGTTCATGACCCGTTTAACATACTTTCAAGTGCATCTTTCATAGAATTAATTGGCTATAAGATTGTTATTCAAATCAGCCACATTTCCTTTTTATGAACATCACGATTTTCATGAGTTTATGTACGTAAATTAACAACCACAACATTAACAATTTAGAGCACCAAGGCCGAGGCCCTTGCCACGGTCACACACTTGCACACGATTGCACATAATTACGAATACATACATGGATTGTCATTTTCATAATTTAACGTATACCAACACATTCACATTCAGGACAAATCATCACACATTCCTAAATCTACCAGCAATCATACCAACCTACGAATTCGTTGGGAGCTAGTGACAGGGACATGCAACGGGGAAAACCACCCTAGTTTTTGAGCCGAATATTCTGAATCCTAGGGGTCTCTTGGGAAAGGGACCAAGAGATAAGAACCCATACCTTAATTTTCTTGTTCAACCACGAAATTTCTGCCCAAAATCCTCTCCACAAATCAGTCCAAGCTTCATCAACGTCCACACCACCCGACAAACAACTTCTCTTTGCCTTAACGTTTTGGTTACTTTGTTTTTCTTAAAATTTCTTGTGAGTTCTTAAAGTGTGAAGAACTCTTGATGTATTTTCAGTTCTTCACCTTAATTTTGCAGAGAATAAACGTGAAAGAGAAGAGAGATGTTGACGTGAGAGAAGGAGAGAGTTAAACATGCAAGGTAGTTTAGGCTTAGGTAAGGACTTAGTCAACTAGGACTCTTTCAAACTTTTAAATAAAAATCTGATTTTTCTTTTTCTTAAATCAGCTAACAAATATTAATTTATTACATTAATTTACCAACATAAATTAAAAACAAATTTAATCATTGCTTCTAGTGGGGCTCGAACCCGAGTGACACCACATTTGCGAAAATGGGTCACTTCGGGTCGCCCAAACCCGAATTGCTTTATTTAATTAAAATAATTAATTAAATAATTAATTCCTCAGGGTAATTACAATATTACCTTGGCCTGGAAAAGACCATTTTACCCTTGGACCCTCAAAACTTGAAATTTCTTCTTTTAAGTCCGGTAAGGACTCCTTCGATTAAATCTTCGTTTTCGTGAGCCTCACATGGTTGGTTCCAAACTTTCCAAGTTCAATTAGCTCCCCAAGTTAGTTGGCTTGGTCTTAGTAAGGGTTCTGAGGTCTGGTTCTACGCGTATCAGTCCGTGTGGACCTTGGTCTAATCGCAAGCATTCTTGCAAACCTAAGTCTTGATCCTATTCATTTTTAGGGTTGTTACAATGGGTTCATAATGAAATTGGATTGAAATTCACGTTAAAACCAATACATTATCATCAATTCATCATGAGAGTTCCTTTGAAAACGTTTTAAGGAAGTACCCATTGCTAGACTGAAAGATTGAAGATTTTACCGTGGAATCTCTTCGAAAACACTGAGAAGAACTCTCTAGATGGAAGATTAACTATAGATGAAGGATCACGTACCTCATAGGAGAAGAAAACAACTAAAACATGATGAAGAACCCATGGTAATCAAACCTCCAAGTTGTTCTTGAGCTTCACCTTCAATGTATGTTCTAGAGAGAGTTTGGTTTTTAAGGGAAATATAATTTTTTGAAGAATGGATTGGGGATGAGGTGATCACCTTTTTAATCACCTAAACACTCCCAAAAATAACCAAATAAACCGTGTATAGTAAGGTTAGCACGTGGGGTGAATTTCCCATTCACCCCTTAAATAAAACAGTCGCCTTGAAGTTTGACACAACCTACATCGACGGACCCATCGACGCCCAGTGGGTCCATCGACGGACCATTCTCTTGGCCGTCATTTGTGTCTGAGACTTGTCAAATGCCTTAAGAATTCACCAGGTGAATTCCTGAATGATGACCCCCCATCGTCGGGGCGTCAGTCAACTGACGAAGCGGCGTTTGGCTATGTGAATTGACAATGCCAAGGCAGTGGCTCGACAACCTTTGGGTGCTTCTTGAGGGCTTCTTGCGGGGCCCTGGGGGAGTTTTACCCGGATGTTTCAAACGTGAATGTACACCGTAACATGTTGAAGACCTTCCATGCAAGTTTAACCCAAAATGAACACGTAAAACACATCGAAAAATGAAAGGCACACTCAAGACACACATGAACGTCTCAAGGGCTAACTTTCTAACGTCTTGGACGTTCGACCTCCAAACTTCATGAAACTAAATATACTGACTATAAACACCATTATAAATCATATAAGGACCTCATAAGAGCATTATACACACATAAACACATAAAAGTATATAAGGCCCCTTTGGTGACTAGTCGTCGAACGTCTTGGTCGTCCTTTGATGTTTGACTTCAAAATTACCTCAAACTTTAGACACTGCCTCAATACTACACTATAAAATTTTTTAGGACCTTAGACCCTTATGAAGAACATGTTAGGCTCTAGACACCCTAACTCATTTTGGGGGTCTTACACAAGGTTTTCATGAAATTGGGGAAAAGATATGGGTCTAGGGAAATCTCATAGGAAATCATCAATTAACAATCAATATATACTTAAACAACATTAATTCATCATAATTAACCTAGATTTGGGGGATTTAGAAATCATCTTTTGGAGGGACCTCTTGGGGAAAAGGATTCCAAGAGTGAAAGAAACTATACCTTAAAGATGATAAAGCCACGAAATTGGGTTGGAAACTTGAAGGCTTGATCTTCTTCTTGGAGCTCTAATGGTCTTCAATGGAGATTTGGAGAAAGAGAGAATTTGAGAGAGATGAGAGCGATTTTTTATTTCAAATTTTGGGACTTGTTTTGAGTGTTAAAATTGACCTATATTGACCCTTAAACCTTATATAGTAAACAATTAAATTACACAAAATACCCCTCACTTAAATGGGTCTTTTTGTGAAGTCAAAACACTAAAAATTCAACTTTTATGAATCTGGAAAGTAGTTGCGCATCGCTGGGTTAATTTCACAATTTATTTTTGAAATCCGAGTTGAGGTAGTGGACCTCGTGTAGGCCCCACTTCGCGAGGTCAAGTTCAAATCACTCCGTGATGGATGTGCATCGCGCAGAATCTACCCCAATCCTGCTGCACCCAGGCTGCTTTGGCAGCCTGCTCGCCCATTTTCGGGTCCTCCCCAAGGACCCTTCTGGTGGTCCTTGGGGTGTCGTGACTGTACGGTTTGACCCTCTATACTACATTTTACCTATTCAAAGTATGTTTACATGTTTTGGACTTCATATGAACCTCCGAAACCTTCACCAAACATAGGGACATCAACTAGTTAAATTTCTCTAGTTTCCGGATGTTAAGGCTTTTCTTTAATTCTATGACTCAAATACTTCTTAAACAAGTTATATACTCGATTTTTGAGGTCTAAAATCACCATTATACAACATATGAGGCTCTATTATAATTAATGGAATTTCCGGGTTGTGTCAAAAGGCCAATCATCTAAATAATCTATAGAAAAGTAAAGAAAGTAGGCAATCTTACCCATTTCTCACCCTTTGATCACCATTGATCAATACTACCTTTTAATCAACAATATAATAATGGGGCAGTAGCTAAAATAATCTTAACATAAAAGAACTCATACTCCATCTACCCTAGAATTCAGATCACATTATGTACATTGCATTATCAATCTATAGAGGATAGGAGAGCATAAGTCAATCTTCACACCTTGATCCACATGGATCAAATTCACATAATTCACCATCACATTACATCATAGGCAGTAGCTAAAGTAAATTAATTATATACGAAATCATGACTCAATCATCATAGAATCAAGGCCATATTATGTACACTACTTCATCAAACTATAGATGATATAGGAGTATAGGTCAACCTTACCAACTTCAAAGCCTTTATCATCATTGATCACTCATAAAAAATTCACCATCAATATGAATACAAAACAGTAGCAATAGACAATTCAACATATTAGAATCATAATTCACTTAACATCGAATCAAGATCATAATGCCCACAAATAGGCTATATCGAGATTTTGGATGGAACATGGGTTTATCATGCAATTGAATTGAAATTAACTTTACAATCAATACATTAACATAAATTTATCATAAACAAGATTTTGAAAACGTTTTTGAGAAAGACCCCATGGATAAATTCGAATATTGGAGGTTTGATCATAAACTTTCATTGAAAACATTAGAAGGAACTGCTTAGAAGAAAGGTTGACTAAGGATGAAGGATCACCATACCTCATTGTAGGACAAAACCATTAAAACTTGTTTTAGACACCATCAAAATCCAATCTACAAGCTTTTCTGAGCTTCATCCCCAATGGAGGTTTCTAGAGAGGTTTTTGTTTTGGGATGGACGTCTAATTTGAAGAATGAATTTGGGAATGGGTTTCTCATGTTAAAAACCAACTTAATATACCCAAAAATACCTAAATTAATTGCCTATTGTCATTTTAGGAAATGGCGTGAATTTCTCATTCACCCCTTAATGAAACAGTTCGACTGGCAAGGATGTTGCAGCCTGCATCGATGGAGCAACCTACGCCCCTTAAGCCCTTCGATGGGCCGTTCTGCTGACCGTTGTTTGGTCTGAGGATTGGAATTGGTTGCTTTGGCGCCTAGTCTAAGTGTAGAACGACGCCCACCCATTGACAGGGTGTCACCACACGTACTGGCCGTCGTTTGCTAGGCGTAGGTAGACACTGCCAAGGCAGTGTCTAGGAAGACTTTAGGTCCTCCTTGAGGGCCTTTTGCGGAGCCCTTGGGGAGTCGTACCTGGACATTTCAAACGTAAATTAATTAATTAACATATTAGAGACCTTCCATATAAGTTTCAACCAAAAATAACACGTAAAACATTTCAAGACACACCAAGACACACATGCATGCCTCAAGGGCTAACTTCTAAACGTCCTGGACGTTCTTGGACGTTTGACTTCCAAATGACTTCAAATTAAGCATGCATACTATAAAACACTTAATTAACATATTTTAATCCTTTTTATACTCATGTGAGGCAATAGACACCTTAACTCATTTTGGGGGTCTTACAATATTCCCCACTTAGGAACATTCGTCCTCGAATGACACTTGGAATACTTTAAACACAACAAGGACTTCACTGACCCATAGATCAGCTCACAACATTCAAAAAATCTTCACATAGAAGTCAATGCACCAAAATTACAATGAATACTAATACGCTCAAATTTACTTCTCGAAAAGAAGTATAACCATTCGTATCAAGTAAAGAACCCAACTACGAGGTTAGGATCGATCCCATGAGGAAAATGATTTAGACTTAACTTTAACCTACTATTACTTTTATTTAGTCAAGTCTCTTCCAAAAACAAATAACAAAAGGGGGGTTTTGAATAACAAATGTAATTAACTAATTCAACGTAAACAGTTGGCACGTTCAAAGATTTGATTTTTATTCAAGTAATAAAAGTAACTAGGGCTTAAGTGTTCCCCATAGGTTCATAACTTGGTAATTCTAACTATAACAATCCGTTCCTAATATCTTGCATGCAAAGTGGTAAGTTATGTATCCCTAATTCCTTGGTCCGGCAACTAGGAAATTTCACTTCGCACCTTGGTCTGGCTACGTGTGTATGCCTTACTAAACCTTACCTTTACCTGATATTAAGCATTATAATCGATATTTGGCTTAGTTGTTACTTCGCACCAACCAACACTAGCTTATTAGATAGTATATACTAAATCTACGTTGATAATTCTTTTCTTATTATCTACCTCCTTGGTACGACAAGTAGCAATAAGGCGATTTCTAACGTTGGCCACCGTTAAAAAGACTTCTAAACAAAAGAATTATCAATACATGCAAGACACTATTTGAGAATTGTTATTTTATTTAGATTTTACCTTGTTATTTACCCATGGTTCCCACAACCCTAGTTATGGAGTTTAGTTACCCATGTTAATAATCACACAATTCATATTAATTAGATAAGAATTCATGCACTTACTTTGATGAGATTGAAGATAATCCAGAAATTTACTTGAATTAATCAAAAACTTGCAACAAACGATTCAGGAAAATAAAGTGATTTCCCAAAATCTCAATTTTCAATACTTAGAACAATAAAACTAAAAAATATCCAAAAGTCTAACCCCAAAAACGAGGTGTTTACAGGTATTTATAATACTCAAATCCTAATAAAAGAAGGAAACCTATTTAAGGAAAATCTGTCCAAAAAACGCGGCTGAGTCGACGACTGCCACCACGGACCGTCGAGGTCACGATGGACCGTCGAGGCCTTCTGTCACTCCACACTTAGAAACTTTCGGAGATGGGTACTGGGCTACTTTCTGTCGATGTTGATGGTCTGTCGCGAGCCTCTGTAACCCCACACTTGGTCAGAATTCCCCACCTTCCTTTGTCAGTCTTCTTCTTCTCACGACGGTGGCCACCTACGGACCGTCGAGGTCACGACGGACCGTTGATGGCTCCGTAGGTTGCCACTTCTGCAACTTTCAGCACACAACTCTCACGTTCTTCTTCTGGACAGATTTCCTGAAAACATTAACAACCAAGGCACAATGGAAACAGTCTATCTCTCCGGGGATGCGAAGAATATTTGAAATGACTTTCGATAAGAGAAAATTACATTAAAACTAATACAAAAAGGCCTTAGAGACACACTAAACTTAAGTTAAAACCATTGAAAGTACCGTATAACCACGGTACATCAACACCCTCAACTTAAATTCATTGTTTGTCCTCAAGCGACGCACTATGACTCACCACAAAATCTTTGTACAAGAGAATTCTTATTTTAACTTTCTGCAATCATCTGGCTATCAATCCCGATTATTTTCAAATTGAGTTATGCATGCTATCACTATTAGGCTTGATCATGTGGATCAGACCATGACACAGACTAACCACTCACAGACACCTATCCTCTTTAATCTCTCACCAAGGTATCAATTTTTTGGTATTGCAACTAGTGTCCTCACTTAAAAACAACATCCTCATTTTTCACACAATGATTTCAGTTTCAGTATAAGGATTATTTTTCAACACTCGCTCTCAGAACAACTTCACACCTTATTCATACTTATTATAGGCTTGCCCTTATTTTCAGTGCTTTACGTTCGCCATAATAGACTCTTAGGATCACGATAGGACTTTCTTAGCTGGTAACTTAGGCTCGGGGTCAGGTTGGATACATTTAGGTGTATTTTTAGTGACTCATTGCCCTCCTTGACATAACGACTAAGAGTCCTACCTTTTCATCGTTTTATTCCGCCCTATTTCTTAATTTTCTTGCATTCCTTCACCTTGCTATTCTCCCTTCTTTCTTCTTTTTGTGTAAGTGACTCTTTTTTTTTTTAATATATATATTTTTTTACTTGTATTTTCAAAATTTCAACTTTATCACCTTTCTTTCAACTTTTCTCGAGTCACTTTTCTTTTGTTTATTTATTCTTTCAACTTCACTTTCCGGGGCATTCCTTATAATAGCCACCCTCAACTCATGGATTTACCACGAGTCGAGGTACACAATACCTAAAGTTGGGTCAGGGCCACAACAAGGTTGTTTGCTGCATTAGCCACCCTCAACCTATGCTTTTAGCATAAGCTGAGGTGCACATGTCAAAGGAGGGACCAGGGCCAACACATTGTTCCCAAAAAGGAATCAGTTGTGGTGAAAAAGAAAGGTCTATTTTAGGCTCAATTCATTTTTATCAAGAAGGGATTAATTTCATTCGGTTTTCTGTTATTTAGGCTAAAGATTGGTTATATTGAACAAGGGCCTATGATCCTTTCCTAATTGTCAATCACAACTTACTTTTTAGCAGGACTAACATGGCAAGTTCTAGCTCATGAAAAATAGCGGACTATTCAAATTTACCTCACACTCTCTTGACATCTCATTACTCTACAAGATTATCAGACACCTAGTTCGAGTCTTAGATTTAGGATCATGCAGTAGTGTATCTCTGTGTCATGCTTAGAGCCATACATTTATCAGTTACTATGCCTAGTCATGCATCATTTTTGTTAAAATCAGGATATCATTTTTGTTTAGCCATCATGCTTCAGGGTGTATTTCTATACTATGTACAAAAGATAACAACGTGCCGGTTCAACAATAAAGTAACCAGTCTCTTGGGGGAAAAGAACACATGCAAGAAAACCCCAAGAGAGGATCGTGAGTTAGGATACTCAGATTTCACCCTAGCACTTACTTTCCATTTACCCCACACCCAATAAAAAAATTTGCAATTGTCCCCAATGCATAAAAAAGATATGAAATAGAGTGGTAGCTGAAGCAAACCTGAGGCGCAAAACGCCGGTGATCAACAAGCTGGAGGGTCCGGTTTCCCAGAACCCGCTCCCTCTGAAGTAGGGACACCATCAGTAGTGTCCTCAGCAACGACAACACTGTCAGTGGTGCTCCTCTCAACCTCTGCAACTCTAGAACTAGATGCTCCAGCAGCCACCTCCATAACCCTCAACATACGGGCCTCCTCATCAATAAGCGAGGCTCTCCTTGCAGCCTCCATCTCGTGGTGCTCCCTCTTCCGAGACCGGGACTCATCCTCTTCTCTAGTACGGTGCCTCTTGTCACGCTCTCGGGACGGAGGTGGTGGCACATCAGTAGTGGAGAATAAGGAAGCGATAACCATGTCCTCAGCAGGATCTGCAGAAGAGGCCTCAGACTCCGGCACCCGAGCCTATAGTATAGCATCCAAGTCGGCTCGTAGACTTGCCACGTCAGCCTGGAGAGATGTCACGTCCACAGTAGGGGCTGGTCGGGCAAGAACCCGTAGCTCAAAAGAGTCCAGGCGCTGGTGGACCTCCATTACCTTCCGCTCGGTGTGCTGGGCCATCTTCCTCTCAAGACGCTCCTCTGCCTCAGCAATAGACTTTTGCATCCAAGGATGGATGTGGTGCAGAAGTGTGGCCATCTGGGCCTCAAGTTTCTAGACCCTAGCAAGTAGGACCAGAGTAGTCTGTGGAGTCGAACGGGAGGAGATAGTGGCGGTGCTAAAACCCGGGATAGACTCGACCGGAGTGGTGTCAGTGGGCTCAGAAGTGTCCTGGTTAGTCGCTTGGGCTTGCTCAATTGTTTTCGCTAGGGTCTCTCCAAGCGGCTGCACCTCCGGACGGGGCCCTCTGTGGGGAGCCAACTCATTGGCTTCATCCCGAATGAGGCCGATATAGACTGCGCTCGGAGGGGTCTTAAGCACATCAATGTGCCACACGGGCACTCTAGCTAACCTGCACAAAGCAAAAACCATGCAGGGGAAAGGGTAAGTGGTAGTGGCCTTGAAGGCCCTCTCGTGCAACACCGCCTGTAGTAGACAGGAAAAGTCTACCTCGAACCCTGCTATCATCGCCGCCATCAGTACCGCACGGTCCCAAGTGACAATATTGTCTGCTGCAATGGGGGAAAGGCAGTGTCGGAAGAGTAGCCATAAAATCTTGGTTGTGAAGGTGAGGTTATCCTTCTTAATACTTCATTTGGTCTCTCTCACCCAGTCGGTAGCCTCACCATCAATAGACAAGTGCTGTGCAATCCACCGCTTGGTGGTCTCCTTCAAATCTGGCTCGCGCTGGAAGCGGCCATCTTTAATCAATTTCCATCGATAGTCGAACTCGGCAGTGAGAGGTGTCCTGTTATCATCAAAATCTGCGCCATAGAGAAATCTGCGGATGGCCGGTAAGGAAATATCTACCGGCTTGCCGCAGACCTGGACGTAGTCTAGAGGAGCATGTTTGGCGGGGGCTGCCCGCCTATCTAGCTGCAATCGGAGAGTCGCCACATATGAGGCATTGAACTCTCTAAACATCTCCTCGCTATAGCGGCCCACAGCTCGGGCCGTCCACTCCAGCCGATGTCGGGTGAACAACTTATGTATAAACGGCATGTAGAAAGGCTCTCCGTGCGAACCCATCGCTCAAGTGTCAGGGTCCGGGTCATGACCCCCTTGTCGTTCGGCATATTAGAGTTCGAGTAAACCTGATACTGCCCGTCGACACACCACCGGTTGGGCTAGTCTGCAACTGGAGCGGGAACGCTAGTCTGCGGTACTGGAGTAGAATCAGCACTATCAGCCTCATCAGACGAGGCAGACTGGGATGCGGTGGCGGGAATAGAGGCCATTTCAGACCCGGAGACCTCCTCTGAACCGGAAGCCTCCTCTGAACCGGATGCCTCCTATGACTGTGCAGACGACCGAGAAGGTGTACTGGTCAGTATGCGCTCCTCGTTAGACTGGGAGGCAGTGACTACGCTGGGCGCCACCCTCGTGTGAGTGGTTCTGGTGGGACGGGCAGCAGGTGCAGCAGTGCGGGTGCCAGGTGGCACGTACTCTGGGTCACGCTCATCGTCTAAGCCGATGACCAGGCGGTTGGACGGGGCGACAGACTTGGAACGCCCTCGTGAATAGACACGATCTTGCTTAGGAGCCATGAGTACCTGCAAAAAGAAATAGTTAGTACCGGTGGAAACAACAAAATACAAAAAGAAAATGGTATTGCAGAAGTGCAGGGTGCAAAACGGACCCTTCGACGATCCGTCGAAGACACGTTGGTCAGTCTTGGGGTTCCGTCCAGGGACACTTGGAAAAATATTTCAAAACAGCAGTAACATGAGGTTCTGACAGAGACGACGGACATGCAGGACGGACCGTCGAAGGCACGATGGTCCGTCATGGGTGTTCGTCGAGGGACACTTGGAGTGAATTTTAAAATTGTCAGAAACCAAGGTTCGGACAAAGACGATGGACATACATGACGGACCATCAAAAGCACGACGGTTCGTCGTGGGGGTACATTGATAGACACTTAGAATAAATTTTAAACTGGTCAGAAACCAAGGTTCTGATAGGGACGACAGACATGCAGGACGGACCGTCGAAGGCACGACGGTCCATCGTGGGTGTGCGTCGAGGGATACTTAGAATAAATTGTAAACACGTCAGAACCCAAGGTTCTGACAGATGCGACGGATATGCAGGACGGACCGTCGAAGGGACGACGGTCCGTCGTAAGCCTCCGTCGAGGGACACTTATGGAAACCAATGGAGTTGGGCATGACGGACCCGAACGACGGTCCATCGACGGGGTCTCGTACTATTCTTCAGGGGACCTTGTTTTGCAGCCTCAATGGTTCCCTATGTACTATGTTGTTGGAAGACTAAGTGTATCAAAACTATACCCAACATCCCATAATCCCTAGGGCAAGAATTTTAGCGAGTTTTAGCATTCAATTTTCTACTGTGTAGCAACCGTAGATCATAAACGAAATCAGAAAACACACCATGTCTAACCACATAATCCCCATTATTTTACAATAGACGTAATATACAGGAACTTAGCACTATGGGGGGGTTCTAGCATGCAATAGGGACCCAAAATTGGAGACCCAAAAAGTAAGATGTCAAATTAAAATAGAAAACAAACTACAAGTTACGAAATTTAACTGATAGATCCGAAGAACATACCTGATAAATGTAGTAGGGGAGAAGAAAGTAAGTAACAGGTAGTTGCACAGCAGCTCAAAGAGACAAGTACCGACCGTCAATGGACTGAAAGGCTTTGCAGAATATGGGAGAGAAAGGGTTGTGGGAAGGAGAGGGAGATGATGGGAATCAGAATGTAGGAGAGGGAATGGTAGTTGGAGGGGAAGAAATGGTAGGAAATGGGGAAAAGGGACGGTTATGAGGGATTAAATGATGGGTGGGAAGTTTAAAAGTGTAAAACTTTTAATATTCAGCCGAACGGGTCGGGTCGGGTTCATGGATATTGACACGATGATTCCCCGTCGATGGACCGTAATAGGTGCGACGGTCCATCGCGGGGGTCCGACGTGGTTGCCCTAACTTAACCAAATTTGAAAGACATACCTGGCCATGAAGGATCCCATCGACGGTCCGTCGTAGGCACGACGGTCCATCGATGGTTTCGTCTATGGGTGCAGCAGACCAATTTTGTGCAGTTTTTTGGTGATTTGATACCTGCACATTTAGCACCATTAAGCTAATCTTTTTGTATTTTCTGGACACTTTTTGGACACGGACTCTAATATATGCTCCAGCCAACACTACTAACGAAAAAGAAAAGAGCAGTCAGACGGAACATAACATAAATTAACGGAAAAATAATGCAACTATTCCTAAAGAATAACGAAAGACCTATAGTTGGCTAGAGGATACATATTGGGTTGCTTCCTAATCAGAGCTTGATTTAATGTCGCGGCATGACGGAAGTCTCTTGATTACTCATACTTCATCAAGATGGTATGCCTCGAGCATTTCATTCGCTGATTCAGCATGCCCCAGATAGATTTTGATTCGCTGTTCGTTCACTTTAAACCGCTCACCCTCCTTGTTCTCCAACTCAACCGCACTGTGGGGGAATAGTTGGGTGATCAAGTAGGGACCCGTCCATTTGGACTTGAGTTTGCCCAGAAATAAGCGCAACCTAAAATTGAACAAAAGCACGAAATCCCCAACCACAAAATCGCGCTTCTCAATCTTTTGGTCATGGTACTTCTTCATCTTTTCTTTGTAGAGGGCTGAACTTTCATATGCCTTCAAGCGAAATTCATCAAGCTCATTCAACCCGTTTAACCTTTGTTCCGCAGCCTCATTCCAATCCATTTTCAACTTCTTCATTGCCCACATGCTTTGTGTTCTAATTCCACCGGTAAATGACAAGCGTTCCCATATACAAGTTGGTATGGGGACATACCAATGGGAGTCTTGTATGCTGTCCGGTAGGACCAAAGAGCATCATCAAGCCTCCTTGACCAATTCGTTCTACTAGCATTCACCGTTTTTGACAAGATCTGCTTAATCTCCCTGTTTGACACCTCAACTTTCCCACTAATTTGAGGATGGTACGGAGTGGCCACATTATGGAGAACCCCATAATTTTCCAGTAATCCCTTAAATAGTTTGTTGCAAAAGTGGGATCCCCCATCACTAATAATAGCCCTTGGGGTGCCAAATCTGGAAAATATGTTCTTTTTCAAGAACGCGGTGACACTCTTCCCTTCATTATTTGCAAGTGCGATAGCGTCCACCCACTTAGACACATAGTCGACTTCCACAAGAATGTATTTCATCCCATAAGAACTCACAAAAGGGCCCATAAAGTCAATGCCCCATACATCAAACAATTCAATCACAAGGATGGGATTTAAATGGAGCTCTTGCTTCCTCGAAATGCCACCATCTATTTGGCATCTATCACATGCCTTGGAGAACTCATGAGCATCTTGATGGATAGTTGACCATTAGTAGCCACATTGCCAGATTTTATGGGCTGTCCGGATTCCACTATGATGCCCACCTACAGGCGAAGAATGGCACGCCTCCAAAACACTTAACATCCCAACTTCCGGCACACATGGCCGAATAAGACCATCGGCACAACTCCTATATAAGTATGGTTCATCCCAAAAGAACTTTTTCACATCATGCATGAATTTTTTTCTTTGATGAAAGGACAAGTCCGGTGGGACGATATCACTAGCCAGATAATTTGCGAAATCTGCGAACCATGGGATCAAATCTTGGGAGGCAGCCAATACATGCTCATCAGGGAAAGTATCATCAATTTCAGCCTTTTCACCTAACTCCCTCATTGCTTCATCTTCTAATCGGGACAAGTGATCAGCAACCTGATTTTCGGTCCCTTTTCTATCTTTTACCTCAAAGTCAAATTCTTGAAATAGTAATACCCAACGAATCAACCTCGGTTTTGCATCCTTCTTTGCCTTCAAATATCTCAAAGTAGAATGATCATTATGCACTATAACTCTAGTTCCAAGCAAATATGAGCGAAATTTCTCGAAAGCAAAGACTACTGCAAGGAGCTCTTGCTCAGTCACGATGTAGTTCTTTTGGGATTCATTGAGGGCTTTACTAGCATAGTAAATGGAGTGAAGGATTTTATCCCTTCGTTGACCCAAAACCACACCAAGAGTGACCCCGCTTGCATCACACATCACCTCAAACGGCTTACTCCAATCTGGCAAAATGATGATAGGTGCAGACACCAACTTTTCCTTTAGCTCACCAAATGCCTTAAGACAAGATTCATCAAAATAAAACTTACACTCTTTCTCAAGCAACATGCACAAGGGATGTGCAATCTTTGAAAACTCCTTGATAAACCCCCGGTAAAAGTCGGCATGCCCTAGAAAGCTTCTCACACCTTTTACAAATATGGGTGGAGGAAGTTTCTCTATCACCTCAACTTTAGCTCGATCAACCTCTATACCCTTCTCTGAAATGCGATGGCCCAATACAATAACTTCTTTCACCATGAAGTCACATTTTTCCCAATTAAGCACAAGGTTGCAGTCTTCACACCTCTTAAGAACCTCAGACAAATTACTCAAACACAGCTCAAAGGAGTCACCAACCACTGAAAAATCATCCATAAACACCTCAATAGTGTCCTCCACCATATCGGAGAATATCGACATCATACATCTCTGAAATGTGGCAGGTGCATTACATAACCCGAACGACATTCTCTTGAACGCGAAGGTCCCATATGAACAAGTAAAGGTGGTTTTCTATTGATCCTCCGGTGCAATAGAAATCTGATTATAACCCAAATAACCATCAAGAAAATAGTACCACCCCTTTCCTGCAAGTCTGTCCAACATCTGATCCATGAAGGGCATCGGAAAATGGTCTTTCTCGGTCCATGCATTTAACTTCCGGTAATCCATACATACCCTCCATCCAGTCACCGGTCTCATCGGAACAAGCTCATTTTTTTCATTGGGGACCATAGTCATTCCCCCTTTCTTAGGTACACACTGAACAGGGCATACCCAACTACTATCGGCGATTGGATATATCACTCCAGCATCAAACCACTTAATGATTTCTTTCTTCACCACCTCTTGCATAGGTGGATTTAAACATCTTTGGTGCTCAATACTTGGCTTAGGATCGGACATGAGTTGGATTTTATGCAAACAAATACCAGGAGGAATACCAATAATATCCGCAATCGTCTACCCAATAGCTCTTTTGAACCTTTTTAACACTTTCACCAAACTCTCAACTTGGTGTACATTCAGATCTAATTCAATGATTATCGGCAAAGTGTCACCATTTCCTAAGAATACGTACCTCAGATGAGGTGGTAGAGCCTTTAGTTCTAATTTTGGAGCCTCCTCTATAGATTGTTTCGCGGGTGGAGACTCGCGATTCTTCATATCTAACTCATACTTCTTTGGTTTAAACCGAACATCACCTCGATCAAGTGCCGCGACCAATGACCCATACTCTTCAATGCAATCGCTATCAAAATTCATGATCACTTCCGCTAGTGCTTCTACACCCAGACGTTCTTCTATTTGTACCTCAGATGACTTTTCAACCCTGTAAGATATGGCAGATACCAACTGGAGATCACCACTCTGCCTCATGGATTTACAAAATGTTGAAAGTCAATTCTTCATTGTTCAACCGAAATTTCAGCTCCCCTTTTTTCATATCAACCAAGGCTCTACCTGTAGCAAGGAATGGCCTCCCAAGAATAATAGGCACCTCAAAATCGACCTCACAATCAAGAATCACAAAATTTGACGGAAATATGAATGACTCCACCTTTACTAACACATCGTGGAGTATACCAATAGGCCTCTTCACCGTTCGATCGGCCATCAGTAGCCGCATTGCAGTGGTCTTTGGGTTGCCCAAACCCAATTTCCTGTTAATAGAAAGAGGCATGAGGTTTATGCTTGCCCCAAGATCACATAATGCCTTTGCACAGTGTAATAACCCGATTGTACATGGAATAGTGAAAGCACCTGGATCTTATTTCTTTTTCACTAGAGACCTTGTAGCAATAGCACTACAATGCTGCATTCTATCATCATCCTCAAAACTGACCGATCTTTTCTTGGCCACCATATCTTTCATGAACTTGGCATAACCGGGCATTTGTTCAAGAGCTTTTATCAAAGAGACATTGATGGAAAGCTGTTTCAACATATTAATAAAACGCCGGTATTTTCCATCCTCGCTCTTTTTCACTAACCTTTGTGGGAATGGAGGTGGTGGTCTAGGCATGGGGGTCACCTTTTGAGGTACCTCAGCTTCTTTCTCCGTTTTATCTCCTAGCTCACCACTAACCTGCACTACCTCATCATCTCCTCTTATCACCTTTTCTACTCCAGACGGCATTGGTGGGTCAATGGTTTGTTTACCACCTCGAGTTCTGATTGCCATACAATGTCCATCATTTTTCAGATTTTGGACAGTGTTGCTTATAAGAGTACCCGGTTGACGTGGGTTCACAGTCGAAGATAATTGAGCCATTTGAAACTCAAGGTGCTTGATCGAGATTGCATGTGCATCAACTTTCTGCCCAATACTCGCTAAGTCACTCCACAACTCTTTGGTGTTCTCATCACTAGCGTCGAACCTCCTCATCATTTTCTGCAACATATCCTCAACTCGCGCCATACTACCTCCACCATCCCTAGGATTAACTTCACGATTTTGAGGTGGAACATAGGGCCCACTCCTATCATTTATATTACCATAGTTACCCCGATTGAAGTTGTTGTCATGGTTGTAATTCCCATCTCGGACATAATGACCCTCTCGGTTGTAATTACCATAGTTCCGACCATGGATTCCTTGACCTTGGCGCCAATTCTCCTGATTAGAGCCTTGGGTGTTTGGTCGAAACCCCCCGTCTGCTCAGCTACCGCATAAGAGTCCTCCTCATATTAATACTCATCAATCGGCGGTGATGGTTTAGACAAGTAGTTCACCGCATTTATCTTTTCTGCACCACCAGTGACATGTTTCAACACCAACCCAAGGTCAGTTCTCATTTGAGCCATCTTTTCACGAATCTCATCTGTGGCTGGGTTGTGTGGGGATTGCACTACAAAGGTATTTCTCCCAGTATCTGACTTCCTAGTACTCCATGCTTTATTATTTCGGGAGATTTTCTCCAACTTCTCAGCGATCTCAGCATAAGGACACTCCCCATAAGAACCACCCGCTATCGTATCCAGTACTGCCTTATTATTATCATCCTTCCCCCGATATAAATATTCTTTCAGTGACTCATCATCGATACGGTGATTGGGGACACTCCTCAAGAACGATGTGAACCTATCCCAAGAACTACTGACTGATTCTCCCGGTAGTGCCACAAAGTTGTTCACCCTATCTTTGTGGTTTAGCTTCTTAGATACCGGGTAGTAACGTGCTAAGAACACATCCCTCAGTTGATTCCAAGTGTAGATTGAGTTATAGGGTAACTCGGTAAACCATATAGCAGCCTCTTTCGTCTGTGAGAGAGGAAATACTCTTAACCCGATTACGTCCATATTCAAATCAGGCCTCCCTACAAACTCTTACACACCGACCTTCCTTTGGCGATGTGAGCATGTGGATATTCAGAAGGTAGCCCCAAAAACAAACCTCTAGCAGTGAGCATTTGCATCAGGCTACTGGTTACCACGAAAGTATGGCCGTGTGGTAGGGGAGGCAAGACCAGTGGCCTGTCTGAATCAGTATTGTTATCATATCCCCTATAATACTCTTGGGGGCGTGGAGCGGGATGTTGTCTCCGTAGTTCATCTTCCCCTCGATTTGCAGGTAATAACCGACCATGAGCATCAATTGAAGCTGGAATGTCCTGGTTGGGATCATCATCGTTAATACCTAAGTTTCGATTCATCCTGCGTAGTGTACGCTCCAATTCGTGGTCGTGTGGAAGTAAGGGTTCTCTTCTACTCCGTGTAACTGGCATATACAGAAGTTAGATCTGCAACAGACAAAAACAACAAGAAAAAGTAAAATTAGGAAAATATTGACTAAACTTTAGTAATAAGTTTTAAGTTAATCTAAAAGCCACTTTCCCCGGCAGCGTCGCCAAAATTTGATACGCTCAAATTTACTTCTCGAAAAGAAGTATAAGCGGTCGTATCAAGTAAAGAACCCAACTACGAGGTTAGGATCGATCCCACGAGGGAAATTATTTTGACTTAACTTTAACCTACTATTACTTTTATTTAGTCAAGTCTCTTCCGAAATCAAATAACAAAAAGGGGGTTTTGAATAACAAATGTAATTAACTAATTATACGTAAACATTTGGCACATTCAAAGATTTGATTTTTATTCAAGTAATGAAAGTAACTAGGGCTTAAGTGTTCCCCATAGGTTCATAACTCGGTAATTGTAACTATAACAATCCGTTACTAATATCTTGCATGCAAAGTGTTAAGTTATGTATCCCTAATTCCTTGGTCCGGCAACTAGAAAATTTCACTCCGCACCTTGGTCCAGATACATGTGTATGCCTTACTAAACCTCACATTTACCTCATATTAAGCATCATAATCGATATTTGGCTTAGTTGTTACTTCACACCAACCAACACTAGCATATTAGATAGTATATACTAAATCTACGTTGATAATTCTTTTCTTATTATCTACCTCCTTGGTCCGGCAAGTAGCAATAAGGTGAGTTCTAACGTTGGCCAACGTTAAAAAGACTTCTAAACGAAAGAATTATCAATACATGCAAGACACTATTTCAGAATTGTTATTTTAGTTAGATTTTACCTTGTTATTTACCCATGGTTCCCACAACCCTAGTTATGGAGTTTAGTTACCATGTTAATAATCACACAATTCATATTAATTAGATAAGAATTCATGCACTTACTTTGATGAAATTGAAGATAATCCAGAAATTTACTTGAATTAATTAAAAACTTGCAACAAACAATTCCGGAAAAATAAAGTGATTTCACAAAATCTCAAACTTCAATACTTAGAACAATAAAACTAAAAACTATCCAAAAGTCTAACCCAAAAACGAGGTGTTTACAGGTATTTATAATACTCAAATCCTAATAAAAGAAGGAAATCTATTTAAGGACCATCTAGGTCACGATGGACCGTCGAGGCCTTCCATCACTCCACACTTAGAAACTTCTGGAGATGGGTACTGGGGCTACTTTCTGTTGATGTTGACGGATTTGCAGGACGGTTCGTCGTGGCTATGACGATCCGTCGCGAGCCTCCGTAGCCCCACACTTGGTCAGAATTCCCCACCTTCTTTTGTCAGTCTTCTTCTTCTTACGACGGTGGCCACCTACGGACCATCGAGGTCACGACGAACCATCGATGGCTCCGTAGGTTGCCACTTCTGCAACTTTCAGCACACAAATTTGATACGCTCAAATTTACTTCTCGAAAAGAAGTATAAGCGGTCGTATCAAGTAAAGAACCCAACTATGAGGTTAGGATCGATCCCACGAGGAAAATGATGTATACTTAACTTTAACCTACTATTACTTTTATTTAGTCAAGTCTCTTCCGAAAACAAATAGCAAAAGAGGGGTTTTGAATAACATATTTAATTAACTAATTCTACGTAAACAGTTGGCAAGTTCAAAGATTTGATTTTTATTCAAGTAATGAAAGTAACTAGGGCTTAAGTGTTCCCCATAGGTTCATAACTCGGTAATTCTAACTATAACAATTTGTTCCTAATATCTTGTATACAAAGTGGTAAGTTATGTATCCATAATTTCTTGGTCCGGCAACTAGGAAATTTCACTCCGCACCTTGGTCTGGCTACGTGTGTATGCCTTACTAAACCTTACCTTTACCTCATGCATCATAATTGATATTTGGCTTAGTTGTTACTTCGCACCAACCAACACAAGCTTATTAGATAGTATATACTAAATCTACGTTGATAATTATTTTCTTATTATCTACCTCCTTGGTTCGGTAAGTAGCAACAAGACGAGTTCTAACGTTGGCCACCGTTAAAAAGACTTCTAAACGAAAGAATTATCAATACATGCAAGACACTATTTGAGAATTGTTATTTTAGTTAGATTTTACCTTGTTATTTACCCATGGTTCCCACAACCCTAGTTATGGAGTTTAGTTACCCATGTTAATAATCACACAATTCATATTAATTAGATAAGAATTCATGCACTTACTTTGATGAAATTGAAGATAATCCAGAAATTTACTTGAATTAATTAAAAACTTGCAAAAAACAATTCCGGAAAAATAAAGTGATTTCACAAAATCTCAAACTTCAATACTTAGAACAATAAAACTAAAAACTATCCAAAAGTCTAACCCCAAAAACGAGGTGTTTACAGGTATTTATAATACTCAAATCCTAATAAAAGAAGGAAATCTATTTAAGGACCATCTAGGTCATGATGGACCGTCGAGGCCTTCCGTCACTCCACACTTAGAAACTTTTGGAGATGGGTACTGGGGCTACTTTCTGTTGATGTTGACGGATTTGCAGGACGGTTCGTCGTGGCTATGACGATCCGTCGCGAGCCTCCGTAGCCCCACACTTGGTCAGAATTCCCCACCATCTTTTGTCAGTCTTCTTCTTCTTACGACGGTGGCCACCTACGGACCATCGAGGTAACGACGAACCGTCGATGGCTCCGTAGGTTGCCACTTCTGCAACTTTCAGCACACAAATTTGATACGCTCAAATTTACTTCTCGAAAAGAAGTATAAGCGGTCGTATCAAGTAAAGAACCCAACTATGAGGTTAGGATCGATCCCACGAGGAAAATGATGTATACTTAACTTTAACCTACTATTACTTTTATTTAGTCAAGTCTCTTCCGAAAACAAATAGCAAAAGAGGGGTTTTGAATAACATATTTAATTAACTAATTCTACGTAAACAGTTGGCAAGTTCAAAGATTTGATTTTTATTCAAGTAATGAAAGTAACTAGGGCTTAAGTGTTCCCCATAGGTTCATAACTCGGTAATTCTAACTATAACAATTTGTTCCTAATATCTTGTATGCAAAGTGGTAAGTTATGTATCCATAATTTCTTGGTCCGGCAACTAGGAAATTTCACTCCGCACCTTGGTCTGGCTACGTGTGTATGCCTTACTAAACCTTACCTTTACCTCATGCTTCATAATCGATATTTGGCTTAGTTGTTACTTCGCACCAACCAACACAAGCTTATTAGATAGTATATACTAAATCTACGTTGATAATTATTTTCTTATTATCTACCTCCTTGGTTCGGTAAGTAGCAACAAGACGAGTTCTAACGTTGGCCACCGTTAAAAAGACTTCTAAACGAAAGAATTATCAATACATGCAAGACACTATTTGAGAATTGTTATTTTAGTTAGATTTTACCTTGTTATTTACCCATGGTTCCCACAACCCTAGTTATGGAGTTTAGTTACCCATGTTAATAATCACACAATTCATATTAATTAGATAAGAATTCATGCACTTACTTTGATGAGATTGAAGATAATCCAGAAATTTACTTGAATTAACAAAAACTTGCAACAAACGATTCCGAAAAATAAAGTGATTTCCTGAAATCTCAAACTTCAATACTTAGAACAATAAAACTAAAAAATATCAACAGTCTAACCCCAAAAACGAGGTGTTTACAGGTATTTATAGTACTCAAATCCTAATTAAAGAAGGAAACCTATTTAAGGAAAATCTGTCCAAAAAACGCGATTGAGTCGACGACTGCCACGACGGACCGTCGAGGCCTTCCGTCACTCCACACTTAGAAACTTCTGGAGATGGGTACTGGGGCTACTTTCTGTTGATGTCGACGGATGTGCAGGACGGTTCGTTGGGCTATCATTGTCCGTCGCGAGCCTCTGTAGCCCCACACTTGGTGAGAATTCCCCACCTTCCTTTGTAAGTCTTCTTCTTCTCATGACGTTGGCCACTTACGGACCGTCGAGGTCACGACGGGCCGTCGATGGCTCCGTAGGTTGCCATTTCTCCAACTTTCAGCACACAACTCTCACGTTCTTCTTCTGGACAGATTTCCTTAAAACAAAGAGAAAATTACATTTAAACTAATACAAAAAGGCCTTAGACACACACTAAACTTAAGTTAAAACCATTGAAAGTACCGTATAACCACGGTACGTCAAATACAAACTTTCATGCCACTTAGCACTCAATGCAACACAATCAAGCAAAATCTCAATTCCCTCACTCTTATATGCATCAAACACATAGGCTCTTGTCATGTTCATAGAAGGAGCATCCTTCTCCTAATCATAAAATGGTCATTACATTTCAATTCATTAAGAGCTCATTATGCAACAAAATTCAAGTCACACTTAGGCAGATTCAATAACACTCAAGAAACAATTAGGCACTCATACTTAAATGCATATAGACTTGAGTCAAATAGGTTATTTATGTTAAGGGAGGAATATCCTTCTACTTAACACACTTACATGTCTCATGAGTTCGCACCCAAGCAAGGAACAAAGGTTAATTCATTTTTAATGAGAAGTTCTCAACTTTTAAACCAAAGCATGCTCATACTTCCTTCCTAGTGAAGTCAAAATGGTAAACCACACCACACACATTACAACAATAGGAAGTCATTTCACAATATTTCAATTTCTAGTATGACACTAGCTTTCATAAACATGCATCATTTAGGGAAAATCTTACAATTTATATGCACACACAAGGACACTAGCTAGATATGCCTTCATTTTTCAAGAGTGGGCCTACATTAATACTTCCCAAATCATAAAATTCATATAATTTTCAACAGACTCACCATTTTTCATTTTAAGGAAAATCAATTTCTCGTTGATGGCGTAGAACACACATTAAAAGTGACATCAACATGCTTCTTACCTTATCACATGAAGCTAAATGCACAACTGACACATCAAAATGCATAATCAACATGAGAAAACATGAATTTGATCAAAAATCCTCTTTTCATGCAATTTAGAATATTCAAAACATGCATAACATAATGTCATTTAAGATATATATAACATATGAAGAACACACAACATACTTTTATGCAAGAATCCTATCATGAACAAGCTATTCGAAACTCTTTAATTCAAGATAAAGTAAGGATAAAAGGACAATATAGAAATATCTATCACGTTACCACTCACATCACCATCCCCCACTTAGGGTAAAGTCATCTAACAGCAAGTTAACTCATCCCCAAGAGAATTTTAGATTAGCAACCTTCATCATCATCCCCTAAAGGTGATTCCCAACCTAAAAGAGTTACACTAACTCAACATAGGGACATCAATGGAAAATAAAATCTTACCACTTAAGCACACTATTCTCCACTTATGGTATGCCTAAATCATATTACCCCCTTAAATACCAAAGTCAAGCCAAGTGAAAACCAAACTTTCATACTCTTCACTCATGAAGACTAGACATCATTGAGGGTTCTTACTTCTAATAACACATCAATGATCCTACCTTAAAACATCATCATTCCTCTAAGTTCAACACCTAAAGGGAATCCATAACATTCAAGTTAGGTCATACTACACAACCACATAAGGTCTCAACTATACCATGAACATCAAGGGTCATACAACATTAGGGGAAAACAATAGAGGATACATTGCCATAAGGTCTCTTTCTTTTCTTTCAACAATAGAGTAAGGTGACTTCTAGGTTAATCCAACTCACAACATCACTCTAGGAGGTAAGCACACTACCTTTACTTCTAGGATCAAGTCTGTATAAAGAAATCCAATCCATGCAAGGTAACTGTGAGGCATTACACATATAAACAAGGCAACATGAAACATTTCACATACATAAGGGCAACATTGAACCAGTAAATATATACAAAGGCAACATGCAACTTTAGCTATTTACCACACTTCTTCAAAGCATTTCAATGTCCAAACCATATCATAAGACTACCATCATAAAAAATCATAAAGCAACTTATAATCCAAAGTGGAAGCTCAATTAAACTATAACAAGTTCTTTAATAAGCTATAACCTTGTCACGACTGGAATCTAGACCCCAGACGAGACCGGCGTCGTTAACCTCTCAGAGGTCGCAGACAAGCCTACTTACGTCATTCTTGCTTTACATAGGTTAATTTTAGCGGAAAATTTGAAATTTTTTGTTTCTAAATATTGCTTACTAAACATTTATAGTACATTCGTAATTTGTTCACCATCAACCATCTAACATTAAGAGATAATCAAATGAAAGGAATAGTTCAATACTTATAAAGCGTATAATTGCCAAAATGGCACCAACACATAGTCTGAATAAAAACAGGAAAGAAATGCTAGTGGAACATTCTCCACCAGCTCAACTCTAAATCTAAGCTAGAATATAAAACAGTAGCATCCTCGAAAGCATGAGGACCTACCAACTCCGGATGAATGCTGGACGTCCGGATACCTGCAACGATGATCCTATAGCTCTATCGTCCACCTGTGCCTGCACCTAAAATAGTAGAGTTTGTATAGGGTTAGTACACACTTGTACTAAGTATGGGTATATGCAAGCACACACCAAGGACATGCATGAGAAAGAATAGCTCTTTCCTAACAACATGATTTTTGAAAGTCAAGTCAGTGGACTTGCCAAATTAGGATTAGGAAAGTTTCCAAAATTTGGATTAGGAAAGTAAATGATCTTTCCAAATTTGGATTAGGAAAGTCAGTGAGCTTTCCAGATTTGGAATAGTAAAGTTATGCCATGAGAATAACATACATCGTCATACTTTTCACATTTGCACACAGCACATAACATTTACAAATAGCACATATCATATACCATACAGTACATTTTGCATGTAGCACATAACTTCTTTCATATCATTCATTCATATGCCATGAGACCTTGGAATCATGGACTTGACATTAAGACATCCCAGAAATGAGGGCTCAACAGATGGGACCTCAACTAGGGAATCTCCATTAGCAAACACAGAGTCTGCTTCATTCATTCATACGTACTTCATTTCATTTCGTTCATAGACCAGTGTGAAAATTAGCTATACCTAGGGTGTAGTTTACGACTTTCATTGGGTTTGCTGTGCAATGATCAAGAATAACCTAGTGTTATTACCTGAGTCTAGCTCACCTCTTGATTATCCTATCCTAACACCTTTTGTATCGTTTATTTCATTATGTGCATCATTTGAGGCTGGCCTCATTCATTAATTGGGAACTTTAACATTAACCGACATAGATCATGTGAGCATCATGAAATCCAGTGTCTCCCCCACACCGAAAAGAGGTGGAATCACCGGCCAAAATGATCCAATAACATGCTAGCGTATATGGGAATTTAACCCCGCCAGATCCCTATATTTGCAGTATAGGTTCGAAGACTAGGAGATATAAAGAGACCCATACCCGGCATGCCGGACAGTCTCATCTCATGAGAGTTACGTGAACCTCCGTCCTTCCCGAAAGAAGGCATCACCGCTCATAGCTATCCTATCGGTGCTCAGTATAAAGTTCCATTTCATTCATCTCATACGTCATGGAAGCTGGCTTCTAGTATGAGGACATCATAGCTCGTTAGATGATTTCTCATCTCATCATTAGTATTAAATGTGTTAAGCTCAATACCTTCATTAGAGTGTTCATAGAGACTGGTCTCTTCATTACCCTACACTCTCATAGGTGAGTACGTATTGGTAACATTTATTTAGGCTCATTTGAGATTGCCCTCATCATTTACATTAGCCTCATATCATGTTGTCACCACATTCATCATCATTACCACCTTTGCTTTTCATGGTTATTCACCTCTTATTACGTGAATGTTCATTGTTCATTTCGTCATTTCATTGTTCATCTCATCATATGCCAATGCACTTGGCCATTTAGTGTATCTCACACTCATACCTAACCCTTCTAGGGTTCGTCATTTCATTTCATACATCTTGGGTTCACTTACTTTTGAACGTATGTTATACTTATGTGTCTATACATACAAGCCAGGGGGCTTCATTCATAGTTCGTTAAGTGATTCTTACATTCCTAAGATTATGTAGTACAAGACTTATGTATCTTAGATATATGCCAAGATCTTGATTTTGATCTACGTAGGTGGCATTATTCTTGGATATTTTGTTCACGTGTGACTTATGTATCAATACGGAAGTTTGGGCAAGGGAACCCAAGTCTTGAGTCAATTGGATATCGTTTATATTTTTCATTGATTTTATTCTAACATTCATAACATTATGACTCTAAGTTAAATCACAATATTAACATTGAAATATTAATTTTCTACTTAACCTTTCTCTTAAATTGGCCGATGGGTTGTGGGTTCGAACCCCCACAACCCCTTCTTATTTTTCATTAACCTTTTTATTGTCCAATTTCGCCTAAACCAAGAGGTTGTGGGATCAAACCCCCACAACCTCTTTTATTTTGTTCTTTAATTCGCCAAGTAGGGAGGTTGTGGATTCGAATCCCCACATCCTCCTTACTTTTAACTAATTTTCACTAGGGGCTGTGAGGTGGTGTGTTCGAACCCCCACAGCCCCATATATATATTTTTTATTTTTTTCGCTAAGTTGAGAGCATGGACAGTGAGGTCGTGGGATCGAACCCCCACAGCCTCACTTGTTTTTAATACTTATTTTCGCCCCCTCTATTCCCAGCCTTGAGGTCGTGGGTTCGATTCCCACGCCTCACATCCTTTTCTTTTTATTTTATTTTCTGTTCTTCTTGAGTTCTGATCGAGGGGTGGTGGGTTCGAATCCCACTCCCCTCATTTATTTTACTCATTTATCCCTCCGCTGCACCCATGATCGAACCCCCAACCCTCACCCATTTCCGTGGATTATTTCGCCCAAGGATGAGGTCACGGGTTCAATTCCTAGTGGCCTCATTCTTTTATTTTATATTAAATTTCCAGATTCTTATGCATTAACATTTAGCCTAAAACTAACTTGTAAAATGCTGGAAATTTTAATCACTTTCTAACTCATAACATCAATGAATTACTTAGTTCAAGGTTACATTCATGGATCCATTTTAACGTATTTTTAAGTGCATCATTCATAGAATTAATTGGCTATAAGATTCTTATTCAAATCAGCCACATTTCCTTTTTATGAACATCACGATCTTCATGAGTTTGTGTACGTAAATTAACAACCACAACATTAACAATTTAGAGCATCAAGGCCGAGACCCTTGTCATGGTCACACACTTGCACACAATTACACATAATTCCGAACACATACATGGGTTGTCATTTTCGTAATTTAACGTACATTCAACACATTCACATTCAGCACAAACATCACACATTCCTAAGTCTACCAGCATTCATACCAACTTACGAATTCGTTGGGATCTAATGACAGGGACATGCAACGGGGAAAACAATCCTAGTTTTTGAGCCGAATATTCTGAATTCTAGGTGTCTCTTGGGAAAGGGACCAAGAGTAAGAAGACCCATACCTTAATTTCCTTGTTCAACCACGAAATTTCTGCCTGTAATCCTCTCCACAAATCAGTCCAAGCTTCCTCAATCTTCCACACTACCCGACAACAACTTCTCTTTGCTTTATCGTTTTGGTTACTTTGTTTTTCTTAAAATTTCGTGTGAGTTCTTCAAGTGTGAAGAACTCTTGATATATTTTCAGTTCTTCACCTTAGTTTTGCAGAGAATAATCGTGAAAGAGAAGAGAGATGTTGACGTGAGAGAAGGAAAGAGTTAAACGTGCAAGGTAGTTTAGGCTTAGGTAAGGACTTAGTCAACTAGGACTCTTTCAAACATTAAATAAAAATCTGATTTTTCTTTTTCCTAAATCAGCTAATATTTATTATTTAATTAAATTAATTTATCAAATTGAATAAAAACAAGTTAAATCCTTGCTTCTAGTGGGGCTCGAACCCGAGTGACTCCCATTTGCGAAAATGGGTCACTTCGGGTTGCCCCACCCGAATTGCTTTATTTAATTAAATTAATTTATTAAATAATTATTTCCTCAGGGTAATTACAATATTACCCTTGGCTTGGAAAAGACCATGTTACCCTTGGACCCTCAAAACTTAAAATTTCTTCTTTTGAGTCCGGTAAAAACTCTTTCGATTAAATCTTCGTTTTCGTGAGCCTCACATTGTTGGTTCCAACCTTTCCAAGCTCAATTAACTCCCCAAGTTAGTTGGCTTGGTCGTAGTAAGGGTTCTGAGGTCTGGTTCTAAGCGTATCAGCCCGTGTGGACCTTGGTGTAATCGCAAGCATTCTTGAAAACCTAAGTCTTGATCCTATTCATTTTTTAGGGTTGTTACAAACCTTATCATAACATACATCTTCACATAACATGTCATTTCACATAGGTCTCATATATAGCCCCAAAGGGCATCACATCATCAAAGCATGCCAATATTTACCTTCACACATACTCGTCAAACCGTAAAACCAAGATAAACATCAAAACACACCTTTTCTCCCTCAAGCATATAGATACTATCTCATCCAGGCAATCACATCTAAAAGACCACCGGATAATAAAACATATGAGAGAGATCTTATAGAGATAAGCGCTATGGTACGACATAAGAATGATGAAGAAAGGAAACTCTATCGTCCTATAGCCTCTCGCTTATAGATGTGTCGCGACTCACCACCGATGAACAAGACTCTATTAGACGTGGCAATACGATACTTTTGAACCCTAAAACCACTTTCATAACCTCATGCTCTAATACCACATTTTCACGACTGTGGGGCACCCCGTAGAAGTAACATTATGTACTTGAGCTCTTGGAGGTATTATACAAGCCCATTGTTATCATTCATCGCATTTTCATAGGTAAATTTAGCAGAAAATGTAAAACTTTTCATAGCACATCATATGCTAGAACATCACTTCCAATATATATATATAAAATATCATAATACATAGTTAAAGACTCTAAGTATCTTTTCCATCTTAGACTTAACTTCATTAGAGTACAATATGGACACAACCCTTTCAACATAAATCATAACTTAGCTATTACAAGACATTACTTAAAATAATGACATAGGAAATCCTTGAACTTAAGGATCTCTTTTCCTTGATCTTGGGAAACACATATCAAGACCTTCACCTTAGAGACATCCTTTAAATATCCATAACCTACATTTGTGTAAAAAGGTAATGAAGAATGGTTTTAGTACAAGAATCCACTGAGTATGACAACCATGCAAAAAATGCATTTAAAAGGGACCTTTTACTTTGGAACCATGCATCATGCCTTTTTGGGAAAACTTCATAAACTTTGATACAATAAGAATCATACAATAAACATACTTCATTTAGGCATATATAATAGTCATAAAATCCCATAAAACCATACATTGCATTTAAGACACATTTGGAGCCACTTTACAGTAAGTACCTTTCCTATTACAATACCTTGTTTTCCTTCTTAATTCCTTATCCTTCCAAGTAACCCTCTAGTGATACTTGGTGCAATGTATAGAAAATGCCCCATCACACTATCCACACTCAAGCATCACCTTAAGAAAACAAGGAAATCATGCATACAACCTTCAATAACCCAACACATGCATTCATAGAACTATTTCATATAACGAGACGTATACTTTTGATTTGACCCAACATACTTTATGAACCACATAGAAGAACTAATTACAAGACCACATAAAAGTCAAGACTTCTAATCATCGTCATAATAAGACATTAGTCAACATTAGCATATTTGGACTTCACTTCAAAAAGACCATTATAAGACCCTACTCATAACCCCAATCTAAGTCTACTAGTGCAATGTACATGTGAAGCCCCATAACCTCACACATACTATGTAAACCTATCAAGAGACGACAAGCATATCAACCACTTCATATATCAACATGGCAAGTATAGACTCTTCATATAAACCAAACAATACCTTCATCATATAGTCAATAAGACCTACAAAGTGCATATAAGGTAAAACCAAATCATATAGACTCATACCATGAACATAATCACAAAAAGTACACAACACTACAATGTCATGCATAAGGAACATAAACATAGTTACATACCAAAACTTCCCTCAAGAGCTACTTGTGCAATGCATAGGTAAAGTCCCAAAACCTCACCTACACTAAGCAACTTCCCTAAGGTTATCCTACTTAGGGTCCTAGCTTTACTTCCATTGTCCATTTTACTTTAGAGAAACTATAGCCTTAACCTACACTAATACCATGGATGTTAAACATGGAATTTGGTGATGTAGAGCCTTACACCAAGGGAAGGTGCTCTACTTTGCAAAAGTAGAACATTAACATCATGCTAGCATATTAGGTGATATCACTTGCTAGATCATATGTGGTAAACATAGTTTATGGAACTTGGAGGTATATATGTAAACACTCTTTATGTCAAATGGGGCATTGTAGTTATCCACCTCGCGAGGACTATGGTTAACAAGCACCCCTCATATAAGATCACTCGGTGCTAAGTTAAGTTCCCTTTATTTAATTAAGTTCCCTTTATTTAAAGCCTTTAATCAATATTAAAATATAAAAATATGCTTTAGGAGATTGACCCCTCATATTCTTAGATGATAGGTCATAGATGAGAGTTCATCAACCTAAATCATGTGAGAAACCCTTTCACATGGACATATCATATTCAAGCACCAACTAGTTTAGGATACCCTTGAGAACACCTTTCAAGATCCCCTCTATTGACTAGATTATCATACAAGCAACATAAACATGTTTTCATGTGTGTGTATACATATATGTGAGAAAACCTTTCACATAAACACCCTTAGACCACACATATTGATACTTTTACTTTTGTAACAACACTAAAAATGGATAAGTTAAGAAATGCTTAATGTGTCAAGAATGCCTATGATTAGACCAAGGTTCACACGGATTGATGCGCGTAGAACCAGAACTCGGAACCCAGGATACAGCTAAGCTAACTAACTTGGGGAGTTATTTGAGCTTGGAAAGGTTGGGTCCAACCATGTAGGGCTCTCGAATATGAAGATTTACTCGAAGGAGTCTTTACCGGACTTAAAAAGGGGAAATCTTAGGTTTGGAGGGTCTAGGGGTAAAATGGTCTTTTTCCTTGCTAAGGGTAGTATCATAATTACCCTAAATATATAATTAATTATTTAATTAATAAGGTGGAGGGGCAATTTGGGGAGAGAGGGCCGAAATTGGGCTTTTGAAGTGAAGTCTTGCTCCACCAGGGTTCGAACCTAGGTGAAAGCAATGAATTAAAGTGATTTTTATTTAAGCTATTGAATTAATGTAATTAATTAATTATTATTATTCATTAGCTTATTTAAAATAAAATAAAAATCAGATTTTTAATAATTAACTAAACCTTATTTGACTAAGTCCTAAACTAGACTCCTAAGCCTAATATAACTCCCACTCTCTCACGTCTATCTCTCAAATCTCACGCTCAATCTCTGTTATTCTTTCACACGAAATTTATCTGCCAAAATAAGATACAAAAGCAGAAAAATAAACCAAGTTCTTCACACTTGAAGAACTCACACGAAATCACAAGAAAACAAACGTTAATCGCACAGTAGGCTAAGGGAGGTTGTCATTCGAGTGGAGTTGATATTGAGGAGTCTTAGACGTGTTCTTGGGTGATGTTTTTGGGCATCAACTCAAGGGTTTCACGTCAAAAAAGTATGGGTTTTCTGCCCTCTTGGTCCCTTTCCCAAGAGACCCCTTCAGGTTCATATTATTCATTCGAAAACTAGGATTGTTTCCCCTTTTGCATTCCCATGTCACTAGCTCCCAATGAATCGTAGGTTGGGTATGATTGCCGGTAGATGTTGGTGTATGTTATGTTTTCGTGATGAATATGATTATGTTTGTGTACTTGAAATCGTATGAAAGACAACCATGTATTCAAAATTATGTGCAAGTGTGTGTGTGCAAGTATGTTACAGTGAATGAGGTTCTTTGTGTAATGCTCCAAAAGTTTAATGTATTATGGTTGTATTTTTACGTGTATAAACTGAGGTAAGTGGTGATGTTCATATGAAATGTTATGTGGCTGGATTGAGGGAGAAATTCTTGGCTAAACGAATCCATGAAAATGCACCTAAAATATTATAAATGAACCATGAAATTTCCCTAAGAACTAATGTGTAATTTGATGAAAAAGTTATTTAATTAAATTACATTTTGATCAAAAATTGAGATATAAAACAAGTTAAATGTCATTGGCATATCTAGTGGGCTCGAACCACGAGTGACTCCCAATGTCGATATATGGGTCACTTATGGGTTGCCAGCACCCTCTCCGATTGCGCTTAAGTTTATTAATTAATTATTTAAGTTAAGAAATTCATTCTCCTCGATGGTAATTTAAATATTAAACTTGGCTTGGAAAAGACCGAGTCTCACACTACTCTTGGACCTCCAACCTTAAAATTTCTTCTTTTGAGTCCGGTAAAAACTCTTTCGATTGACTATTTCGTTTTCTCGTGAGCCATCACATGTTGGTTCAACCTTTCCAAGCTCAATTAACTAACTATAGTTAGTTGGCTGGTGGTGTAGTATGGGTTCTGAGTGTTCTTTGTTTCCTAAGCGTATCAGTCCCGTGGTGCGCAGCTTGGTGTAAATCTCAAGAGCTAGCATTCTTGAAAAACTCTAATGTCATGTGATTCTCTAATTATGCATTTGTGTAGGGATATTTATAGAGCTCTTGATATCTATAGCGAAACTATTGTTAAATGTCGAATTATTATTGTTTTTGTTTTCTTTATCACAAGGTCTCATATATAGCCACAAAGGTGTATACGAGTCATCAAAGCATGCCAATATTTGAGCGCTTCAGCACATTAACTCGTCAAATTCTCGTAAAACGCAGATAAACATGCAAACACACCTTTTCTCCCGTCTCAAGCGAGTATGTAGATACTATCTCATGCAGGCAATCACTATTCTAAAGACCAACGATAGATAAAATGAGAGAGATCTTATAGCACGCACTCACCAGTCGCTATTAGTACGATATATAGACATCGCAATGAACTGAAAGCTGTAAACTCTATCGTCCTAATAGTGCCTCTGCCGCTTATAGTATGTGTCCCGGCGACTCACACCAGAGAAGAATAAGCCTTACCTCGCGCCAATACGATAACTTTCTGAACCCTAACCACTTTCATAACCTCATGCTTCTAATAGCCGCATTTTCAAGACTGTGGGCACCCCGTAGAAGTAACATTATGTACTTGAGACTCTTGGAGGTATTATACAGCCCATTGTTACATTCCATCGCATTTTCATAGGTAAATTTACGCAGAAAATGTAAAGACTATCAGTATAGCACATCATATGACTAGTAACATCACTTAATATACTTTATACTAACAATATATATAATATAATATAGGTTAAGATTCTAAAGTATCTTATTCATCTTAGATTCCTCTCACACTTTTCCATTAGAGTACAATATGACACACAACCATATTCAACATAATATATTCAAACTTACGCATTATTACAAGACATTACTTAAAAATATACATAGGAAATCTTGAACTTAAGCGCGCACATCTCTTTCCTTGATCTTGGAATCACATTCAAGACGCTTCACAGATTAGAGACCATCCTTTAAAGGGGAGTATCAATAACCGTTACATTTGTAGTAAAAAAGGTATGAAGACACTCGGGTCTTTAAGTCACATGATGAGTCGCACTGAGTACTCGACAACCATGCAAAAAATGTATTTAAAGGACCTTTTTACACTTTCGATACAGCATCATGTCTTTTTGTGGGAACTTCATAAACTTTATATCAATAAGAAATCCATAAACAATGAAACAGCTTCATATGTCGCATATATAATAGTCATAACACATCCCATACAAACCACTCACATTGCATTTAGAGACACATCTTGGAGCCAACTTTACACGAGATGTACGCTTTCGTCTTATTACATGATATCCTCTATTGATTTACCCTTCTAATACTGTCTTAATCCCTTCAGTAACGCCTAGTGATACTGGTGCAATGTTATAGAGCAAGAATGACCCCAAACACATATCCACACTCATAGCATCACCTTAAGAAAACAGGAAATTCATGCATACAACCGCTTCGAATAACCCCAACACATGCATTCCATTAGAATATTTCATGGATACGAGACGTAATACTTTTGATCTTGAACGCTCAGCACCACATACTTATGAACACACATAGAAAACTAATTACAGACGACACACATAAAATTTGCAGTATAGGTTCGAAGACTAGGAGATATAAAGAGACCCATACCCGGCATGCCGGCAGTCTCATCTCATGAGAGTTACGTGAACCTCCGTTCCTTCGAAAGAAGGCATCACCGCTCATAGCTATCCTATCGGTGCTCAGTATAAAGTTCCATTTCATTCATCTCATACGTCATGGAAGCTGGCTTCTAGTATGAGGACATCATAGCTCGTTAGATGATTTCTCATCTCATCATTAGTATTAAATGTGTTAAGCTCAATACCTTCATTAGAGTGTTCATAGAGACTGGTCTCTTCATTACCCTACACTCTCATAGGTGAGTACGTATTGGTAACATTTATTTAGGCTCATTTGAGATTGCCCTCATCATTTACATTAGCCTCATATCATGTTGTCACCACATTCATCATCATTAGCACCTTTGCTTTTCATGGTTATTCACCTCTTATTACGTGAATGTTCATTGTTCATTTCGTCATTTCATTGTTCATCTCATCATATGCCAATGCACTTGGCCATTTAGTGTATCTCACACTCATACCTAACCCTTCTAGGGTTCGTCATTTCATTTCATACATCTTAGGTTCACTTACTTTTGAACGTATGTTAGACTTATGTGTCTATACATACAAGCCAGGGGGCTTCATTCATAGTTCGTTAAGTGATTCTTACATTCCTAAGATTATGTAGTACAAGACTTATGTATCTTGGATATATGCCAAGATCTTGATTTTGATCTACGTAGGTGGCATTATTCTTGGATATTTTGTTCACGTGTGACTTATGTATCAATACGGAAGTTTGGGCAAGGGAACCCAAGTCTTGAGTCAATTGGATATCGTTTATATTTTTCATTGATTTTATTCTAACATTCATAACATGATGACTCTAAGTTAAATCACAATATTAACATTGAAATATTAATTTTCTACTTAACCTTTCTCTTAAATTGGCCGATGGGTTGTGGGTTCGAACCCCCACAACCCCTTCTTATTTTTCATTAACCTTTTTATTGTCCAATTTCGCCTAAACCAAGAGGTTGTGGGATCAAACCCCCACAACCTCTTTTATTTTGTTCTTTAATTCGCCAAGTAGGGAGGTTGTGGATTCGAATCCCCACATCCTCCTTACTTTTAACTAATTTTCACTAGGGGCTGTGAGGTGGTGTGTTCGAACCCCCACAGCCCCATATATATATTTTTTATTTTTTTCGCTAAGTTGAGAGCATGGACAGTGAGGTCGTGGGATCGAACCCCAACAGCCTCACTTGTTTTTAATACTTATTTTCGCCCCCTCTATTCCCAGCCTTGAGGTCGTGGGTTCGATTCCCACGCCTCACATCCTTTTCTTTTTATTTTATTTTCTGTTCTTCTTGAGTTCTGATCGAGGGGTGGTGGGTTCGAATCCCACTCCCCTCATTTATTTTACTCATTTATCCCTCCGCTGCACCCATGATCGAACCCCCCAACCCTCACCCATTTCCGTGGATTATTTCGCCCAAGGATGAGGTCACGGGTTCAATTCCTAGTGGCCTCATTCTTTTATTTTATATTAAATTTCCAGATTCTTATGCATTAACATTTAGCCTAAAACTAACTTGTAAAATGCTGGAAATTTTAATCACTTTCTAACTCATAACATCAATGAATTACTTAGTTCAAGGTTACATTCATGGATCCATTTTAACGTATTTTTAAGTGCATCATTCATAGAATTAATTGGCTATAAGATTCTTATTCAAATCAGCCACATTTCCTTTTTATGAACATCACGATCTTCATGAGTTTGTGTACGTAAATTAACAACCACAACATTAACAATTTAGAGCATCAAGGCCGAGACCCTTGTCATGGTCACACACTTGCACACAATTACACATAATTCCGAACACATACATGGGTTGTCATTTTCGTAATTTAACGTACATTCAACACATTCACATTCAGCACAAACATCACACATTCCTAAGTCTACCAGCATTCATACCAACTTACGAATTCGTTGGGATCTAATGACAGGGACATGCAACGGGGAAAACAATCCTAGTTTTTGAGCCGAATATTCTGAATTCTAGGTGTCTCTTGGGAAAGGGACCAAGAGTAAGAAGACCCATACCTTAATTTCCTTGTTCAACCACGAAATTTCTGCCTGTAATCCTCTCCACAAATCAGTCCAAGCTTCCTCAATCTTCCACACTACCCGACAACAACTTCTCTTTGCTTTATCGTTTTGGTTACTTTGTTTTTCTTAAAATTTCGTGTGAGTTCTTCAAGTGTGAAGAACTCTTGATATATTTTCAGTTCTTCACCTTAGTTTTGCAGAGAATAATCGTGAAAGAGAAGAGAGATGTTGACGTGAGAGAAGGAAAGAGTTAAACGTGCAAGGTAGTTTAGGCTTAGGTAAGGACTTAGTCAACTAGGACTCTTTCAAACATTAAATAAAAATCTGATTTTTCTTTTTCCTAAATCAGCTAATATTTATTATTTAATTAAATTAATTTATCAAATTGAATAAAAACAAGTTAAATCCTTGCTTCTAGTGGGGCTCGAACCCGAGTGACTCCCATTTGCGAAAATGGGTCACTTCGGGTTGCCCCACCCGAATTGCTTTATTTAATTAAATTAATTTATTAAATAATTATTTCCTCAGGGTAATTACAATATTACCCTTGGCTTGGAAAAGACCATGTTACCCTTGGACCCTCAAAACTTAAAATTTCTTCTTTTGAGTCCGGTAAAAACTCTTTCGATTAAATCT
This sequence comes from Solanum lycopersicoides, assembly GCA_022817965.1. Taxonomy (NCBI): domain Eukaryota; kingdom Viridiplantae; phylum Streptophyta; class Magnoliopsida; order Solanales; family Solanaceae; genus Solanum; species Solanum lycopersicoides. The sequence continues at coordinate 69,860,783 of CM040622.1, read as the reverse complement.
TCGTTTTCGTGAGCCTCACATTGTTGGTTCCAACCTTTCCAAGCTCAATTAACTCCCCAAGTTAGTTGGCTTGGTCGTAGTAAGGGTTCTGAGGTCTGGTTCTAAGCGTATCAGCCCGTGTGGACCTTGGTGTAATCGCAAGCATTCTTGAAAACCTAAGTCTTGATCCTATTCATTTTTTAGGGTTGTTACAAACCTTATCATAACATACATCTTCACATAACATGTCATTTCACATAGGTCTCATATATAGCCCCAAAGGGCATCACATCATCAAAGCATGCCAATATTTACCTTCACACATACTCGTCAAACCGTAAAACCAAGATAAACATCAAAACACACCTTTTCTCCCTCAAGCATATAGATACTATCTCATCCAGGCAATCACATCTAAAAGACCACCGGATAATAAAACATATGAGAGAGATCTTATAGAGATAAGCGCTATGGTACGACATAAGAATGATGAAGAAAGGAAACTCTATCGTCCTATAGCCTCTCGCTTATAGATGTGTCGCGACTCACCACCGATGAACAAGACTCTATTAGACGTGGCAATACGATACTTTTGAACCCTAAAACCACTTTCATAACCTCATGCTCTAATACCACATTTTCACGACTGTGGGGCACCCCGTAGAAGTAACATTATGTACTTGAGCTCTTGGAGGTATTATACAAGCCCATTGTTATCATTCATCGCATTTTCATAGGTAAATTTAGCAGAAAATGTAAAACTTTTCATAGCACATCATATGCTAGAACATCACTTCCAATATATATATATAAAATATCATAATACATAGTTAAAGACTCTAAGTATCTTTTCCATCTTAGACTTAACTTCATTAGAGTACAATATGGACACAACCCTTTCAACATAAATCATAACTTAGCTATTACAAGACATTACTTAAAATAATGACATAGGAAATCCTTGAACTTAAGGATCTCTTTTCCTTGATCTTGGGAAACACATATCAAGACCTTCACCTTAGAGACATCCTTTAAATATCCATAACCTACATTTGTGTAAAAAGGTAATGAAGAATGGTTTTAGTACAAGAATCCACTGAGTATGACAACCATGCAAAAAATGCATTTAAAAGGGACCTTTTACTTTGGAACCATGCATCATGCCTTTTTGGGAAAACTTCATAAACTTTGATACAATAAGAATCATACAATAAACATACTTCATTTAGGCATATATAATAGTCATAAAATCCCATAAAACCATACATTGCATTTAAGACACATTTGGAGCCACTTTACAGTAAGTACCTTTCCTATTACAATACCTTGTTTTCCTTCTTAATTCCTTATCCTTCCAAGTAACCCTCTAGTGATACTTGGTGCAATGTATAGAAAATGCCCCATCACACTATCCACACTCAAGCATCACCTTAAGAAAACAAGGAAATCATGCATACAACCTTCAATAACCCAACACATGCATTCATAGAACTATTTCATATAACGAGACGTATACTTTTGATTTGACCCAACATACTTTATGAACCACATAGAAGAACTAATTACAAGACCACATAAAAGTCAAGACTTCTAATCATCGTCATAATAAGACATTAGTCAACATTAGCATATTTGGACTTCACTTCAAAAAGACCATTATAAGACCCTACTCATAACCCCAATCTAAGTCTACTAGTGCAATGTACATGTGAAGCCCCATAACCTCACACATACTATGTAAACCTATCAAGAGACGACAAGCATATCAACCACTTCATATATCAACATGGCAAGTATAGACTCTTCATATAAACCAAACAATACCTTCATCATATAGTCAATAAGACCTACAAAGTGCATATAAGGTAAAACCAAATCATATAGACTCATACCATGAACATAATCACAAAAAGTACACAACACTACAATGTCATGCATAAGGAACATAAACATAGTTACATACCAAAACTTCCCTCAAGAGCTACTTGTGCAATGCATAGGTAAAGTCCCAAAACCTCACCTACACTAAGCAACTTCCCTAAGGTTATCCTACTTAGGGTCCTAGCTTTACTTCCATTGTCCATTTTACTTTAGAGAAACTATAGCCTTAACCTACACTAATACCATGGATGTTAAACATGGAATTTGGTGATGTAGAGCCTTACACCAAGGGAAGGTGCTCTACTTTGCAAAAGTAGAACATTAACATCATGCTAGCATATTAGGTGATATCACTTGCTAGATCATATGTGGTAAACATAGTTTATGGAACTTGGAGGTATATATGTAAACACTCTTTATGTCAAATGGGGCATTGTAGTTATCCACCTCGCGAGGACTATGGTTAACAAGCACCCCTCATATAAGATCACTCGGTGCTAAGTTAAGTTCCCTTTATTTAATTAAGTTCCCTTTATTTAAAGCCTTTAATCAATATTAAAATATAAAAATATGCTTTAGGAGATTGACCCCTCATATTCTTAGATGATAGGTCATAGATGAGAGTTCATCAACCTAAATCATGTGAGAAACCCTTTCACATGGACATATCATATTCAAGCACCAACTAGTTTAGGATACCCTTGAGAACACCTTTCAAGATCCCCTCTATTGACTAGATTATCATACAAGCAACATAAACATGTTTTCATGTGTGTGTATACATATATGTGAGAAAACCTTTCACATAAACACCCTTAGACCACACATATTGATACTTTTACTTTTGTAACAACACTAAAAATGGATAAGTTAAGAAATGCTTAATGTGTCAAGAATGCCTATGATTAGACCAAGGTTCACACGGATTGATGCGCGTAGAACCAGAACTCGGAACCCAGGATACAGCTAAGCTAACTAACTTGGGGAGTTATTTGAGCTTGGAAAGGTTGGGTCCAACCATGTAGGGCTCTCGAATATGAAGATTTACTCGAAGGAGTCTTTACCGGACTTAAAAAGGGGAAATCTTAGGTTTGAAGGGTCTAGGGGTAAAATGGTCTTTTTCCTGGCTAAGGGTAGTATCATAATTACCCTAAATATATAATTAATTATTTAATTAATAAGGTGGAGGGGCAATTTGGGGAGAGAGGGCCGAAATTGGGCTTTTGAAGTGAAGTCTTGCTCCACCAGGGTTCGAACCTAGGTGAAAGCAATGAATTAAAGTGATTTTTATTTAAGCTATTGAATTAATGTAATTAATTAATTATTATTATTCATTAGCTTATTTAAAATAAAATAAAAATCAGATTTTTAATAATTAACTAAACCTTATTTGACTAAGTCCTAAACTAGACTCCTAAGCCTAATATAACTCCCACTCTCTCACGTCTATCTCTCAACTCACATGCTCAATCTATGTTATTCTTTCACACGAAATTTCTCTGCCAAAATAAGATACAAAAGCAGAAAAATAAACCAAGTTCTTCACACTTGAAGAACTCACACGAAATCACAAGAAAACAAACGTTAATCGCACACTAGGCTAAGGGAGGTTGTCATTCGAGTGGAGTTGATATTGAGGAGTCTTAGACGTGTTCTTGGGTGATGTTTTTGGGCATCAACTCAAGGGTTTCACGTCAAAAAAGTATGGGTTTTCTGCCCTCTTGGTCCCTTTCCCAAGAGACCCCTTCAGGTTCATATTATTCATTCGAAAACTAGGATTGTTTCCCCTTTTGCATTCCCATGTCACTAGCTCCCAATGAATCGTAGGTTGGGTATGATTGCTGGTAGATGTTGGTGTATGTTATGTTTTCGTGATGAATATGATTATGTTTGTGTACTTGAAATCGTATGAAAGACAACCATGTATTCAAAATTATGTGCAAGTGTGTGTGTGCAAGTATGTTACAGTGAATGAGGTTCTTTGTGTAATGCTCCAAAAGTTTAATGTATTATGGTTGTATTTTTACGTGTATAAACTGAGGTAAGTGGTGATGTTCATATGAAATGTTATGTGGCTGGATTGAGGGAGAAATTCTTGGCTAAACGAATCCATGAAAATGCACCTAAAATATTATAAATGAACCATGAAATTTCCCTAAGAACTAATGTGTAATTTGATGAAAAAGGTGTAGAAAAATCGTGGAATAAATTTCCAGAACCTGGAAATAGGCTTTAGAAAGAATCTGGAAATTTTGGACGTAAAAAAATTTTTTTTAAAAAAAGTGAGGCCTGCAGGGATCGAACCCAGGACCTCACTAAAGCTTACCTAACAAATAAACCAAAAAAAAAAGGGTGTTAGGCGGGGCTCGAACTGGGGCGGTGGACAGCGAATTTTGCCAGGGCAAAAAAAAGGGAATAAAATGAAATGCTGTTGTGGGGTTTCGATCCCACAACACGGAAGACCCCTGTTAATTAAAAAAAATATATGGGGTCATGGGGAATCGATCCCACTCCACGCAGCGAATGTAGAAACTAATTAAAAAGAAAAGAGGTCGTGGGGAATCGATCCCACGCCCCTCAACGCCTGCAGCAATTAAATTAAAAAAAAGGGGGCTATGGGGGATCGATCCCACAACCCCTTGGTCAGTAGCGAATTAGGAGCATAGGAGAAGGATAAAAAAATTCATTAAAAACTATGGGGTCGTGTGGAATCGATCCCACGCCCCTCAGTAAGCTGTAGCAATGTTCAAGGAGAAAGGAAAAATAAAAATAAAAGAATTGTGAGGCGTGGGAATTGAACCCACGACCTCTAGGTAGGCTGCGAAATTAGAAAAAAATAAAGAGAGGCTGTGGGGGTTTGATCCCACAACCTCATGGTCTATGCGAATTGGACAAGAAAAATTAAATGAAAAAAATAAAAGGGGATGTGGGGGTTCGATCCCACAACCCTTCGGCCAAATAAGAGGAGAATCCAAGGAGAAAAATAAAGAGAGAATGTTGATGTTGGGGCTCGATCTAGGGTCCCAATGTCATGTGGATTAAAAATAAAATCAAGGAAAAATGTAAGTATTGTCCAAGGGATTCAAACTTGGGTTCCCTTGCCCAAATTTCCGTATTGATACATAAATCATACGTGAATTAAATGTTCAAGAATAATGCCACCTACTTAGATCAAAATCGATATCTTGGCATACATACAAGATGCATAAGTCTTGTACTACATAATCTTAGGAAGATATGAGTCCCTTAACGAACTATGAATGAAGCCTCGTGGCTTGTATGTATAGACCCATAAGTCTAGCATACGTTTAAAAAATAAGTGAACCTAAGATGTAAAACATTTACGCTAGACTTCGAACCTATACTGCCAATATAGGGATCTGGCGGGGTAAAATTCCCATTTACGCTAGCATGTTTTGGGTCACTTTGGCCGGTGATTCCACCTCTTTTCGGTGTGGGGGAGACACTGGATTTCATGATGCTCACATGATCGATGTCGGTTAAAGTTAAAGTTTCCAATGAATGAATGAGGCCAGCCTCAAATGATGCACATGATGAAATGAATGATACCAAAGGTGGAGGTGAGCTAGACTCAAGTAATGACACTAGGTTATTCTTGATCATTGCACAGAAAACCCGATGAAAGTCTTAAACTACATCCTAGGTATAGCTGGTGTTCACACTAGCCTATGAACGAAATGAAATGAAGTACGTATGAATGAATAAAGCAGACTCTGTGTTTGCTAATAAAGACTCCCTAGTTGAGGTCCCATATATTGAGCCCTCATTTTGGAAAGTATTAATGTCAAGTCCATGATTCTAAGGTCTCATGGCATATGAATGAATATTATAAAAGATGTTATGTGCTATATGCAATATGATATGTGCTATGTGTAAGATGTTATGTGCTGTGTGCAATATTATAAATATGATGATGCATGTTACTCTCATGGCATGACTTTTCTAATCCAAATTTGGAAAGCTCACTGACTTTCGTGATCCAAATTTGGAAAGTTCACTAACCTTATTAATCCCAATTTGGCAAGTCCACTGACTTGACTTTCCATAATCATGTTGTTAGGAAAGAGCTATTCTTACTCATGCATGTCCTTGGTGTGTGCTTGCATATACCCATACTTAGTGTAAGTGTGTACTAATCCCATACAACTCTATATTTTTATGTGTAGGCACAGGTGGACGCTAGAGCTTATAGGTTGACGTATCCAGACGTGGAGCTTTCATCCGGACTTGGTAGGCCCCCATGCTTTCGAGGATGTCTACCGTTACTATGTAGCTTAGATGTAGGATTTAGCTAGTGGAGTATGTTCCACTAGTGTTTCTTTCCATTGTTTTTCCAGACATTGTATTGGTGCCATTTTGGCAATTGTACATTTAATGCAGTATTGAACTATTTCTTTCAGTTGATAATCTTAATATTAGATATTTGATGGTGAACATTATGAATGTAAGTAGAATGACCTTTATGCATGTTAAGAAACAAAAAGTTTAAAATTTTCAGCTAAAATTAACCTAGATGAAGTAGGAATGATGTAAGTAGGCTTGTCTGCGACCTATGAGAGGTCAACGACGCCGGTCTTGTCTGGGTTGTACACTCCGGTCGTGACAAAGTTGGTATCAGAGCACTAGGTTAAATTCCGAGAATAATGAGTTCACATCAACAACATTGAGTAGTTTCTAAGTCGTGGTAGTAAAGTGCACCACTTTCCTGAATTAGAGACTGCATGATGCGTAGGAAAATTTCCCTTCTTCTGATCTTATCGTGCTTTTCCTAATGTCTAATTTCTTGGTGTTATGAGAGTGTCTAACATCAATCTTCATTGTTTTCAGAGAATGAATACTAGGAGAACTATTGGTTAGAGGAGAGGAGGTGCAGCTGCTGGGGTCAATCAGGTTCCACCCCAGGCTCCAGCTGAAGGAGTGGCTATGCCGGTTAACCCAGCTGGGTTGACTGATGCGGAGGTGTGGGCATCTCTGGCCCTGATGGCACAGGCCATCACTATGCAGGCCCAAGCTATGACTGCCCAGGTCAACCGATAGGATGTTCAGAGGGTGAACCCACCGGTTCGTAGCATGGCTGACAGGTTGACAGACTTCACGAGGATGAATCCTCCTTTTTTCACAGGGTCTAAGACTTCAGAGGACCCCCAGGAGTTTGAAAATGAGGTGCATAAGATTTTGGTGGCTATGGGGGCCACAGATATTGAGAAGGCTGAGCTGGCTTCCTATCAGCTCAAGGATGTTGCACAGAATTGGTGCAAGATGTGGCAGGATAGCCGAGCTTTGGGCGAAGTTCCGGTCACTTGGGAGTTGTTTAAGACAGCCTTCCTGGATAGATTCTTTCCCAGGGAGATGAGGGAGGCCAAGGTTGAGGAATTTATCAACCTTAAGCAAGGATCTATGACAGTCAGGGAGTATTCCCTACAGTTTGTGAAATTATCCAGGTATACCACTTCTCTTGTATCTAACAGCAGAGACGAGATGAGTAGATTCTTAACAGGGATTGCTGAGGATCTCAAGGAGGAGTGTAGGGAAGCTATGCTGCATGACAGCATGGACCTTTCTAGGCTTATGGTCCATGTCCAGCAAGTGGAGGAAAGCAGGAAGAGGAAGCACACTAGGGCAGGGAACATGTCAAGGAAAGCTGAGGAGAATTTTTCTAGGAAGAGTAGTACTGAAATCAGGGATAAGCCCAGGTTTATGAAGGGACTCTCCCACCAAGGGGAGTCAAGTTCATCCAAGGGTCGCTATGATAGGGATTTCGAGTCCAGAGTTAAGAGAAACAATGGAGTAGACACACCTCAGGAGAGGCCACCTTGCAGGAAGTGTGGCAAACTACATGGAGGAGAGTGTATGATGGGCACTAACGCTTGTTACAGTTGTGGCAAACCGGGTGACATAGTGAAGGATTGTCCGAATAGGAGAAGTCAAGAACAAGGGAAGGAGAGAGTTCAGCCTAATGGTCCAAGTGAAGAGGCTCCAAGGAGGCAACGATTGTTCGCACTCAAGTCTACGGGTGCAGAGGAAGTCACCTCTGGTGAAGCCTCGGGTGTGTAGCCTTAATTAGTCTTTCATATATTTGACTGTGTATGGTGTTTATGCACTAGTATGAGGTTAATATGTTTGAGTCATCATGTTGGTTGTTGTTGTATGACTTATATGTTCACTTATGTTGTATGCTTTGATGAGACTAGTTTAGGAAAGAATTCCTTAGTCTATTAATGTGAAACTACTAGTGGGTTTCAAGGATGTGCACCATCATGATAATATGTGAATCAGATATTCACCAATGGGAGTATTGAATTACCTATGTATGCGTACGTTCTATAGATGACTGACTTATTGTTAGTAAAGAGTAGTGTCATTTGGGGACGAATGTTCCTAAGGGGGGGATAATGTAACAACCCTAAAAATAGATAAGTTAAGAAATGCTTAATGTGTCAAGAATGCCTATGATTAGATCAGGGTTCACACGGATTGATGCGCGTAGAACCAGATCTTGGAACCCTTGCTACAGCCAAGCCAACTAACTTGGGGAGTTAGTTGAGCTTGGAAAGGTTGGGTCCAACCATGTAGGGCTCTCGAATACGATGATTTACTCGAAAGAGTCTTTACCGGACTTAAAAAGGGGAAATCTTAGGTTTAAAGGGTCTAGGGGTAAAATGGTCTTTTTCCTGGCTAAAGGTAGTATTGTAATTACCCTAAATATATAATTAATTATTTAATTAATAAGGTGGAGGGGCAATTTGGGGAGAGAGGGCCAAAATTGGGCTCTTGAAGTGAAGTCTTGCTCCACCCGGGTTCGAACCTAGGTAAAGCAATGAATTAAAGTGATTTTTATTTAAGCTGTTGAATTAATGTAATTAATTAATAAGTATTATTCATTAGCTGATTTAAAATAAAATAAAAATCAGATTTTTAATAATTAACTAAACCTTATTTGACTAAGTCCTAAACTAGACTCCTAAGCCTAACATTCTCTGCCAAAATAAGATACAAAAGCAGAAAAATAAACCAAGTTCTTCACACTTGAAGAACTCACACGAAATCACAAGAAAACAAACGTTAATCGCACACTAGGCTAAGGGAGGTTGTCATTCGAGTGGAGTTGATATTGAGGAGGCTTAGACGTGTTCTTGGGTGATGTTTTTGGGAAGCAAGTCAAGGGTTTTATGTAAAAAAGTTATGGGTTTTCTTCTCTCTTGGTCCCTTTCCCAAGAGACCCGTTAAGGTTCATATTATTCATTCGAAAACTAGGATTGTTTCCCCTTTTGCATGCCCCTGTCACTAGCTCCCAATGAATCGTAGGTTGGGTATGATTGCTGGTAGATGTAGGTGTATGTTATGTTTTCTTGATGAATATGATTATGTTTGTGTACTTGAAATTGTATGAAAGACAACCATGTATTCGAAATTATGTGCAAGTGTGTGTGTGTGCAAGTATGTTACAGTGAATGAGGTTCTCTTTGTAATGCTCCAAAAAGTTTAATGTAGTATGGTTGTATTTTTACGTGTATAAACTGATGTAAGTCGTGATTTTCATATGAAATGTTATGTGGCTGGATTGAGGGAGAAATTCTTGGCTAAACGAATCCTTGAAAATGCACCTAAAACGTTATAAATGAACCATGAAATTTCCCTAAGAACTAATGTGTAATTTGATGAAAAAGGTGTAGAAAAATCGTGGAATAAATTACCAGAACCTGGAAATAGGCTTTAGAAAGAATCTGGAAATTTTGGACGTCAAAGAAATTTTAAAAAAATTAGTGAGGCCTGCAGGGATCGAACCCAGGACCTCACTAAAGCTTACCTAACAAATAAACAAAAAAAAAGGGTGTTAGGCGGGGCTCGAACTGGGGCAGTGGGCAGCGAATTTTGCCAGGGCAAAAAAAAAAGGGAATAAAATGAAATGCTGCTGTGGGGTTTCGATCCCACACCACGGAAGACCCCTGTTAATTAAAAAAAATATATATGGGGTCATGGGGAATCGATCCAACGCCCCTCAGCGAATTCAGAAACTAATAAAAAAGAAAAAGGGGTTGTGGGGAATCGATCCCACGCCCCTCAACGCCAGCAGCAATTAAATTAAAAAAAAAGGGGGTTGTGGGGGACCGATCCCACAACCCCTTGGTCAGTAGCGAATTAGGAGCATAGGAGAAGGATAAAAAAATTCATGAAAAACTATGGGGTCGTGGGGAATCGATCCCACGCCCCTCAGTAAGCTGTAGCAATGTTCAAGGAGAAAGGAAAAATAAAAATAAAAGAATTGTGAGGCGTGGGAATTGAACCCACGACCTCTAGGTAGGCTGCGAAATTAGAGAAAAATAAAGAGAGGTTGTGGGGGTTTGATCCCACAACCTCATGGTGTATGCGAATTGCACAAGAAGAATTAAATGAAAAAAATAAAAGGGGCTTTGGGGGTTCAATCCCACAACCCTTCGGGAAAATAAGAGGAGAATCCAAGGAGAAAAATAAAGAGAGAATGTTGATGTTGGGGCTCGATCTAGGGTCCCAATGTCATGTGATTAAAAATAAAATCAAGGAAAAATGTAAGTATTATCCAAGGGATTCGAACTTGGGTTCCCTTGCCCAAATTTTCGTATTGATACATAAATCATACGTGAATTAAATGTTCAAGAATAATGCCACCTACTTAGATCAAAATCGATATCTTGGCATACATACAAGATGCATAAGTCTTGTACTACATAATGTTAGGAAGATATGAGTCCCTTAACGAACTATGAATGAAGCCTCATGGATTGTATGTATATACCCATAAGTCTAGCATACGTTTAAAAAATAAGTGAACCTAAGATGTGTAAGACCTCGAAAATGAGATAAGGTGTCTAGATCCTAACATGTTTGTATTAATGTTATAAGGTACTAAAATGCCTTATTATGTTATATATTGGCAGTGTGCAAAGTTTGAAGTGATTTGGAAGTCGGACGTCAAGGGACGTCCAAGACGTTCGACGAATAGTCGCTTATGCTCCTCATGTGTGTATGCATGCTTAAATTGTATGAACTAAGTCTCATAAGTCTTGAAATGGTTTTAAATGATGTTTACTGTTATTGTATGAAGTTTCGTGAAGTTTGGAGGTCAAACGCCCAAGAACGTCCAAGGCGTTCGAAAGATAGCCCCTAAGACGTTCATCGTATGTCATGTTGGGGTCAAGGCTGTTTGGACGTCTTGTAGGTGTTCGTTTTGGATGAAAGTTATGAGGAAGGTATATAACATGCTAAGGTTTGTAATAATCGCGTTGAAAATGTCCGGGTACGCCTTCTAAAGGGCCCCACAAGAGGCCCCAAAAGAAGGACCCTGAAGCTGCCTAGACACTGCCTGTGCAGTGTCCCTTCACGGACGCAACGACGGATCGTTGGTCCCCCAACGGCCCGTCGAGCAGGTCTTGTCGAAGGGTACTTCACCTGGGCAGGACTTAAGCCAAGATTTTTGCTAAGTCATGGGCGACGGAGGGCATGACGCCCTGTCGAAGCCCACGTCGCTAGTGCCTGCAAGTTTGGCTGTCTGCGTGCTGCCACTTAAAGGGGTGAATGGGAAATTCACCCCACGTACTAACCTGACTATAATAGGTTTATTTAAGTAATTTTAGGTGTATTTAAGTAATCCAAAACGTGATCAACTCATTCATAAATGCTCTCACATGTTTAAAGCCTTTCCCTCCCAAAAATGTTCTCTCTAAAACCACCATTGTTGGTGAAGCTCAAGAGATGCTTGGAGATGGATTTTCTATGGATGAATCATGAAGTTTTAGAGGTTTTCATGTAGATAAAGGTATGGCAATCCTTCATCTTCAAGTAACCTTTCACTTGAAGAGTTCTTTTCAGTGTTTTTCAAAGAAATCTTATGATCAAGTTTCCAATCTTCCAATCTAGCCATGGGTTCTTTCTCAAAACGTTTTTAATGATTAAATCATGATGAATTGAAGTTAATACAATGGTTTTAAATGTGTTTTCACTCCAATTGCATGATGAACCCATGTTCCTTCCAAAATTGGTTTAGCCTCTGCATGGGCTTTGTGATCTTGACTTGTTATCGATTGAATTATGATTCCCTTATGTTGAAGTGATTGTATATACTGTTATTTACATGAATTTATGTTGCGTTGATGTTGAATGATCCATGAGGATCAATTTATGAAGATTTTAGCATATTTAGCCTAGTTTTTATAGTTCACTGTAACATTGGCTTTCTTATGATCTAAAGTGAATTTCGATCAAGTTGGGGTTCTTGTAGCTACTGTTTTAGGTTAATACCATGGTTGCATTGTGGATATAAATCATGTATGACCAAAGTAGAGAAGGCTTGGTTTGAATTAATCTAGGTTCTTCTTGTCTATGAAGTTGTAACTTGTGATCTTGACGTCAGAATAGTCGCTATAGGAATTGATTATGGTTAATGTCTATAGCTGCTGCCTATAATGAAATATGAGGATGAATTATATGTAATTAATACAATATGGGTCAATTCATGATAGGTTTAATATGATTAATCTATGTAAACTTACTTTCCATGAACTCCCTATATGAAGCATGCTTGTATCGACCTTAATGGCAAATTGTAGTAGTGTCTCATCTAGATTATGATTTCATTAGCTACTTCCTTAGGGTGATATGATTCATGAAATATGACCTATAATCCATATGAATGAAATTGATTAACGATCTATGTTCTTCTACTTTCCTAGTATGTGATGTATATGTTATGGTATAATCATGTAGTGACTTGTACATGGTTTCTTATATGTTTAAAGTACATTCAGCTACTGCCATATATGTGTTTTATTGATGAATAAGGTGTATTGATCAATGATGATCAAAGGGTGAGAATTGGGTAAGAATGCTTATTTCCTTTACTCTTCTACTTCTCTATTACTTTATAGTAAAGTTGTTGAAGCCTTGTATGGCATTGTGTGGTATGGTTTACTTATGGTGGCGGTGTTTACTTTATTATCATTATATATGTGTTAACTATGGCCTTGAAGGCATACTGATGAACTTATGAACATGTGCTTAAGATGATACTATGAGAAATTATGCTTACTTTCCTATTCTAGTTGTGAATTAGGTTGTGTGGCTATTTCATGAGCATGTGTATAACCATGTTAGGGTAAAGTATAGGTGCTGCCATTAATGTGTTAAGATGGTTAATAACCCTTACCTATGTACCCCTTATATGAAAGTGTGAATAGCTAAAGTTAGGAGTCTTGATTACATTGTATATATTGTCTTGTCTCCTATGCTATTATGTGTTGTGTGCTATGTACTTGGAAGTGTAATGTGGTCTAAGAGGGTGGTTGACTTAAGAAGTCATTGATAGCCATTATGTGATCATGTTGGTCAATGTACACACACTCTCACTTACATGCATATTATAAGTAGTATAAGTCATTGTGTCTAAATGAAAGGTAGTTCTCATATTCACTAGTGTCTACTACTATGCATATTAAGGTGATGTTTATGAATGTATGATTTGTATTCCCTTACTAGGATGACTTGATAGGTGTACTAGTATGGGCAAGGGTATGGGACCTTGTCTATGCATTGCACATGTGTATCTTGATAGGATAGTTCCTAGGTTTGGTTCTTATGCATATGAAGGATGATTATATGAACATGTTATGAATATGATATAATGAAGTATGAATGCGTATAGTGTCTTAGTAGGTTTATATAAAAGTATTGCTCATATAGTTATGCCTATACACTTATGCATTGATATATGAATATGTGTGACCTTATGTGTTATGTGAAAGGTTTGCTCACATCTGAGTATACACTCACACACATGGATGATCTAGTTAGTGAGAGGGGCCTTACTAGGGGTGACCAATAATACTCCAAATCTAGATAGGTGCTTGAATATGCTATAAGCCTATGAATGATGAATATCCTAAGCTTATGTTTTTATAAACAAACGTAGTAAAGACTTTTCAATAAAGGGAACTTAGCCTAGCACCGAGTGAACTTGTAGATGAGGGAGTGACACTTTCCAACATAGGAGAGGTAGGGTTCACTACGGTCCTCATATGAGGAGTGACACTTTCTTACATAAGAAAGGTAGGGTTCATTACGGTCCTCACGGGGTGTACAGCCTCATGACCTAACATAGGGTGCAGAGTTGATATTTCCATGAATTCCCCAAGTTCCATAAACTATGTTGCCACCATAGGATACTAGCTTGTGGATTTCCACCTAGATAGATATGTCATGTTTGGTTCTACTTTGGCCGGTAGATCCACCTTCAATCGGTGTAAGGTTTTATGACACCAGATTCCATGATTAGCACCCATGGTCTATGTCGGTTAAGGTTATGATATCCCTAAAGGTAAAATGGACAATGGAAGTAATTGAATAGGATCCTAACTAGGAGGACTTAAGGTAAGTTACTTAGGATATGTGGAAGTAATGAACCCATCTAGACATTGCACAAGTGACTCCTTAGGAAGTCTTAGGAAGGTACCTTAATAGATATGATTATGTATGTGTCCTTTATGTATGATATTGTAGTCTTGGTTTGACTATGATTATATTTTACTATACTTCTATGATGGCATGTGTTGTCTTGTGTAGCTGCTATGTATGGTATTCTCTTATGTTCCTAAGGTGATGCATTGCACCAAGTATACCTAAAGGATTACTTAGTAAGCAAATGAATTGAAAGAAAGAGTTAATGTTAAGGAGAGTGAGTTCACTGTAAAGTGACCTCTATTTCTACTTAAATTCTATATGTGTTTTTCTATGATGTTAGGCCTTTGATTGTGTTTCTATGAAGTATGTGGATGATGTAAATGCCATTGATAAGGGTTTTATGATGATTTACTCAAAATTGCATGAAGTATGATTTTAAAGGAAATGTCCTTTTTAAATGCATGTTTTTGCATGGTTGCCATACTTAGTACATTCTTGTGCTAATCCCATTCTTCTCTACTTTTTACACAAAGTGTAGGTTATGGAATGCTTAAAGGATATCTATGATTGAGGAGCTTGATAGGTGATTTCCCAAGCTCAAGGAAAGGAATCCTTAAGTTCAAGGATGTCCTACTAATGTCTTTAATGTAAAGTCTTTAAATATAGTATAGTTATGTAATGTGTCGTATGGGCCGTGTCCCTAATGTACTCTAAAGTTATTGAGTCTAAGATGGCAAAGAGACTTAGAGTCTAAATATGTATTATGACTTATGTTTTATATATATGATGTGATGTTTCTAGCATATGATGTGCTATGAAAAGTTTTAAATTTTCCGCTAAATTTACTATGCCAATGCAATGAATGATATGAGAGGCTTGTCTTAGACCTCCGATAGGTCGACGACGCCGGTTACAATCCAAGATTGTACCCTATCTTCTAGGGTATGCTTTTGGGTTGTGACAAACTTGGTATCAGAGCATGAGGTTTAGTAGCGGTTTTAGGTTCTAAAAGTCTCATATTGCCACGTCTAGTAGAGTCTTGTATCATTGGTGGTGAGTCGCGACACATCAAATGGTACGAGAGGCTATAGGACGATAGAGTTTCCCTTCTTCATCAATCTCATATCGTGCCATAGAACTTAATTCTATAAGATCTCTCTCTTATGTTTTCTTGTCGGTAGTCTTTTAGATATGTTGCTTGGATGAGATTGCTCTATGCTTGAGGGAGAAAAGGTGAGTTTAAAATGCTTATCTTGTTTTATGGTTTGAATGAGTATGGTGAAGGTGACACTTGTCCTTATTTGATGATGTATATACTAACTAAGGCGACTTGAAGGGTTAACTAGACTTAGGTAGGGGTATGGGACTCTACCTATGTCTTGCACTAGTTTGCCTTGATGGAGACCTTAGGAGGTTAATACTATGTATGTGTATGATGATAAATGTGAATGCCTTATGAGGTGATATCTATGCTTGTAAACATTAAGTAGCCTAGTGTGCTAAAATATGGAGTTATCCATGCATGAAGGTTATAGATGAGTGGAGTATGGTGCTAATTGTAGTTCTTGTTGGGTTACTTGGTTTAGTGAAGTTATGGAGCTTTACTTGATCATTGCACATGTTAACTCTATGAGGATTATGATTGGTTATCTTACCTTGTTATGTATGAAATATCTCTTATTTGATGATGTGATGCCAATTATGGCAATATATGAAGTCTTTGTGAAAAAGCAAGTGTCGAATGATGATGTAGTTGATAGCATGCTAGAAGTTTATGGTTAAAGTGAATTCTCTTAAATTGTGTATTCCTATATGGTTTTGTATGATGGTAGCCAAATATTAGGATTTGAACTTGGATTGTTTAATAACTACCTATGGAAGTATGCTATCCTATGAGTATATGTGATTAACAGTGTGCATTGTTTTCCTTTGTATATAAGTGGTACTTGATGAGTTGCTAGTATAAATTGGAGTCTTTTGGAGACTTGAGTTGTAAATATAGTATGCATGCTTATAAAGGATGAGTTGGTAAAGCTTTGTATCTTATAATTCCATACTTGTTCCATCAAATGTCTAAATGTTGCACTTTTGGGTATTTGGAGCATGCTAGTTGTAAAGACTAGGCAACTTATTGTATCATGTTTGTAGAACTTACTAAATTGCCATTTGATTTGATGTTGTTGAAAATGTGTAGAATTTATGAATATGAACATGATAAGGAATGTGGAAAAGAATTTTGCTATTTAAATTAAAGGATGGAATCTTATGACATGATGAGTCGTAGATTATTTCTAAACTTCTTGTTGTGTTATGAACTTCCTTGTTGTTTCCACTAATGATGTATGCCTTAGTGTCTATTGCATTGTAGGAAGACCTTATGTGAATAGAATAGTATGATCAAAATTGATGGTTGAGGATGATTTGTCTAAAATGATAAGGTTTAGAATGCCTTGGTGTTGCTAAATTGAATTAATGAAAATTTCCTCTAAAGTAGTAATCACTTTAAGTGATGAATATGAAGGTTGTGTATTTGAGATCCTCTATATGTTGGGTTAAGTTACTCTTAATTGGGTTTACCCTAAGTGGGGGATGGTGTTTGAGTAGTGAGATTGTAGAAATTGTCTACATTGTTCTTCTATTCTTACTTGAATTGGAAAATATGAATTTCTTAGTATGCTTGTTCATGAAAATAGTCTTGCATAAAGTGTGAATTGCATGATTTATATAATTGGTATGAATTGATTGACATCATCTTAGAGACATGGTGAATTTTCCAAAGAGCATGTAAAGAAGTTTTTGATAAAATCCATGTTTTCTCTTGTTGACTTGCATTTCAATGTGCTAATTGTGAAGTTGACTTCATGAGGTAAGACAAGGAACTTGGTAATAGTCACTTGTAGGGTAAATTGTTTAGCCTTGTAATGGAAATTGAGTCTCTTTTACAATGAAATATGTTGACTCTCTTAAAAATTTAGTGATTTGATGATTTGTAATGCAAAATTGTAGGCTCATTCTTGAAAGGTGAAAGCATGTCAAGCTAAGTGTTCATGTGTATGCCTATAATTGTGTTATTTTTCCAAAATAAGGCTTACTATAAGGGTGAGTATTATGTTAAGAAAAGAAATTGTGGAATGACTTCCTATTTTGTTGTGATGTATTTGGTGTGACTTGCCGTTTAGACTTCACTAGGAAGAAAAATATATGCATGTCTTGGCTTGAAAGTTGAGATTTCTCATTTTTAAAGAAATTGATCTTGTACTTTCTAAGGTGTGAACTCATGATGCATGTAATGTGTTGGGAGTAAGATATTCCTCCATGTACACCACTAAGCATGGTATGATTGAGTATGACCTTCATGGTACTAGGTCTAACTAATGAAGATCTTTGTGATTTAACTAACTCAAGCTTATATGCATTGAAGTATGAGTGCCTAACTAACTTTGAGTATGAGTTATGATCTGCCTATTAGTAGCTTTTCAAGGTTTTTCTTGTAATGAATTAAGGCGTAATGATCTTGTTATTATTAGGATAAGGATGTTCTCCCATGAACATGAAAAAGAACGTTTGTGTTTGATGCATTAAAGAGTGAGTGAGTAATGATTTTGCTTGCTTGTGTGCATCGAGTGCTAAAATGATTTGATGATATTTTAAATGTTATTAACTGCTCTTTTGTGCATTGAAGTCCTTGATGTGATTAAAGAGTCCTAAGTGTCATTCGAGGAAGAATGTTCCCAAGTGGGGGATATTGTAAGACCTCGAAAATGAAATAAGGTTTCTAGAGCCTAAAATGTTCGTATTAATGTTATAAGGTCCTAAAATGCCTTATTATGTTATATATAGGCAGTGTGCAAAGTTTGAAGTGATTTGGAAGTCGGACGTCAAGGGACGTCCAAGACGTTCGACGAATAGTCGCTTATGTTCCTCATGTGTGTATTCATGCTTACATTGTATGAACTGAGTATCATAAGTCTTGAAATGGTTTTAAATGATTTTTAATGTTATTGTATGAAGTTTCGTGAAGTTTGGAGGTCAAACGCTCAAGAACGTCCTAGGCGTTCGAAAGATAGCCCCTAAGACGTTCATCGTATGTCATGTTGGGGTCAAGGCTGTTTGGACGTCTTGTAGGTGTTTGTTTTTTATGAAACTTATGTGTAAGGTCTATAACATGCTAAGGTTTGTAATCGCGTTGGAAACGTCCGGGTACGCCTTCTAAAGGGCCCCACAAGAGGCCCCACAAAAAGGACCCCAAAGCTGCCTAGACACTGCCTGGGCAGTGTCCCTTGACGAACCCAACGACGGATCGTTGGTCCCCCAAAGGCCCGTCGAACAGGTCTCGTCGAAGGTTACTTGCCTTGGGCAGGACTTAAGCCAAGATTTTGGCTAAGTCATGGGCGACGGAGGGCATGACGCCCCGTCATGCCCATTACGCCCCGTCGAGGCCCACGTCGCGAGTGCCTGCAGGTTTGGCTGCGTGCGTGCTGCCACTTAAAAGGGTTAATGGGAAATTCACCCCACGTCCTAACCTGACTATAATAGGCTTATTTAAGTAATTTTAGGTGTATTTAAGTCATCCAAAACGTGATCACCTCATTCATAAATCCTCTCACATGTTTAAAGCCTTTCCCTCCCATAAATGTTCTCTCTAAAACCACCATTGTTGGTGAAACTCAAGAGCTGCTTGGAGATGGATTTTATATGGATGAATCATGAAGTTTTATAGGTTTTCATGTAGATAAAGGTATGGAAATCCTTCATCTTCAAGTAACCTTTCACTTGAAGAGTTCTTTTCAATGTTTTTCAAAGAAATCTTATGATCAAATTTCCAATCTTCCAATCTAGCCATAGGTTCTTTCTCATAATGTTTGTAATGATTAAATCATGATGAATTGAAGTTAATACAATGGTTTTAAATGTGTTTTCACTCCAATTGCATGATGAACCCATGTTCCTTCCAAAATTGGTTTAGCCTCTGCATGGGCTTTGTGATCTTGACTTGTTATCGATTGAATTATGATTCCCTTATGTTGAAGTGATTGTATATACTGTTATTTACATGAATTTATGTTGCGTTGATGTTGAATGATCCATGAGGATCAATGTATGAAGATTTAGCATTTTAGCCTAGTTTTTATAGTTCACTGTAACATTGGCTTTCTTATGATCTAAAGTGAATTTCGATCAAGTTGGGGTTCTTGTAGCTACTGTTTTAGGTTAATACCATGGTTGCATTGTGGATATAAATCATGTATGACCAAAGTAGAGAAGGCTTAGTTTGAATTAATCTAGGTTCTTCTTGTCTATGAAGTTGTAACTTGTGATCTTGACGTTAGGATAGTCGCTATAGGAATTGATTATGGTTAATGTCTATAGCTGCTGCCTATAATGAAATATGAGGATGAATTATATGTAATTAATACAATATGGGTCAATTCATGATAGGTTGAATATGATTAATCTATGTAAACTTACTTTCCATGAACTCCCTATATGAAGCATGCTTGTATCGACCTTAATGGCAAATTGTAGTAGTGTCTCATCTAGATTATGATTTCATTAGCTACTTACCTAGGGTGAAATGATTCATGAAATATGACCTATAATCCATATGAATGAAATTGATTAACGATCTATGTTCTTCTACTTTCCTAGTATGTGATGTATATGTTATGGTATAATCATGTAGTGACTTGTACATGGTTTCTTATATGTTTAAAGTAAATTTAGCTACTGCCATATATGTGTTTTATTGATGAATAAGGTGTATTGATCAATGATGATCAAAGGGTGAGAATTGGGTAAGAATGCTTATTTCCTTTACTCTTCTACTTCTCTATTCTTTATAGTAAAGTTGTTGAAAGCCTTGTATGGCATTGTGTGGTATGGTACTTATGGTGGCGGTGTTTACTTTATTGTCATTATATATGTGTTGACATGGCCTTGAAGGCATATGATGAACTTATGAACATGTGCTTAAGATGATACTATGAGAAATTATGCTTACTTTCCTATTCTAGTTGTGAATTAGGTTGTGTGGCTATTTCATGAGCATGTGTATAACCATGTTAGGGTAAAGTATAGGTGCTGCCATTAATGTGTTAAGATGGTTAATAACCCCTTACCTATGTACCCCTTATATGAAAGTGTGAATAGCTAAAGTTAGGAGTCTTGATTACATTGTATATATTGTCTTGTCTCCTATGCTATTATGTGTTGTGTGCTATGTACTTGGAAGTGTAATGTGGTCTAAGGGTGGTTGACTTAAGAAGTATTGATAGCCATTATGTGATCATGTTGGTCAATGTACACACACTCTCACTTACATGCATTATAAGTAGTATAAGTCATTGTGTCTAAATGAAAGGTAGTTCTCATATTCACTAGTGTCTACTACTATGCATATTAAGGTGATGTTTATGAATGTATGATTTGTATTCCCTTACTAGGATGACTTGATAGGTGTACTAGTATGGGCAAGGGTATGGGACCTTGTCTACGCATTGCACATGTGTATCTTGATAGGATAGTTCCTAGGTTTGGTTCTTATGCATATGAAGGATGATTATACGAACATGTTATGAATATGATATAATGAAGTATGAATGCGTATAGTGTCTTAGTAGGTTTATATAAAAGTATTGCTCATATAATTATGCCTATACACTTACGATGATATATGAATATGTGTGACCTTATGTGTTATGTGAAAGGTTTGTTCACATCTAAATATACACTCACACACATGGATGATCTAGTTAGTGAGAGGGGCCTTACTAGGGGTTCCCAAGAATACTCCAAATCTAGATAGGTGCTTCAATATGCTATAAGCATATGAATGATGAATATCCTAAGCTTATGTTTTTAAACAAACTATAAAGGCTTTTCAATAAAGGGAACTTAGCCTAGCACCGAGTGAACTTGTAGATGAGGGAGTGACACTTTCCAACATAGGAGAGGTAGGGTTCACTACGGTCCTCAAGTGAGGGGTGACACTTTCTTACATAAGAAAGGTAGGGTTCATTACGGTCCTCACGGGGTGATAGCCTCATGACCCAACATAGGTGTAGAGTTGATATTTCCATGAATTCCCCAAGTTCCATAAACTATGTTGCCACCATAGGATACTAGCTAGTGGATTTCCACCTAGATAGCTATGTCATGTTTGGTNTTATATAAAAGTATTGCTCATATAATTATGCCTATACACTTACGATGATATATGAATATGTGTGACCTTATGTGTTATGTGAAAGGTTTGTTCACATCTAAATATACACTCACACACATGGATGATCTAGTTAGTGAGAGGGGCCTTACTAGGGGTTCCCAAGAATACTCCAAATCTAGATAGGTGCTTCAATATGCTATAAGCATATGAATGATGAATATCCTAAGCTTATGTTTTTATAAACAAACATAGTAAAGGCTTTTCAATAAAGGGATTTTAGCCTAGCACCGAGTGAACTTGTAGATGAAGGAGTGACACTTTCCAACATAGGAGAGGTAGGGTTCACTACGGTCCTCAAGTGAGGGGTGACACTTTCTTACATAAGAAAGGTAGGGTTCATTACGGTCCTCACGGGGTGGATAGCCTCATGACCCAACATAGTGTGTAGAGTTGATATTTCCATGAATTCCCCAAGTTCCATAAACTATGTTGCCACCATAGGATACTAGCTAGTGGATTTCCACCTAGATAGCTATGTCATGTTTGGTTCTACTTTGGCCGGTAGATCCACCTTCCGTCGGTGTAAGGTTTTATGACACCGGATTCCATGATTAGCACCCATGGTCTATGTTGGTTAAGGTTATGATTTTCCTAAAGGTAAAATGGACAATGGAAGTAATTGAATAGGATCCTAACTAGGAGGACTTAAGGTAAGTTACTTAGGATAGGTGGAAGTAATGAACCCATCTAGACATTGCGCAAGTGACTCCTTAGGAAGTCTTAGGAAGGTACCTTAATAGATATGATTATGTATGTGTCCTTTATGTATGATATTGTAGTCTTGGTTTGACTATGATTATATTGTATTATACTTCTATGATGGCATGTGTTGTCTTGTGTAGATGTTGTGTATGGTATTCTCTTATGTTCCTAAGGTGATGCATTGCACCAAGTATCCCTAAAGGATTACTTAGTAAGCAAATGAATTGAAAGAAAGAGTTAATGTTAAGGAGAGTGAGTTCACTTTAAAGTGACCTCTATTTGTACTTAAATTCTATATGTGCTTTTCTTTGATGTTTGGCCTTTGATTGTGTTTCTATGAAGTATGTGGATGATATAAATGCTATTGATAAAGTTTTTATGATGATTTACTCAAAATTGCATGAAGTATGATTTCAAAGGAAATGTCCCATTTAAATGCATGTTTTTGCATGGTTGTCATACTTAGTACATTCTTGTGCTAATCCCATTCTTCTCTACTTTTTACACAAAGTGTAGGTTATGGAATGCTTAAAGGAGATCTATGATTGAGGAGCTTGATAGGTCATTTCCCAAGCTCAAGGAAAGGAATCCTTAAGTTCAAGGATGTCCTACTAATGTCTTTAATGTAAAGTCTTTAAATATTGTATAGTTATGTAATGTGTCGTATGGGCCGTGTCCCTAATGTACTCTAAAGTTATTGAGTCTAAGATGGAAAAGAGACTTAGAGTCTAAATATGTATTATGACTTATGTTTTCTATGTATATGATGTAATGTTTCTAGCATATGATGTGCTATGAAAAGTTTTAAATTTTCCGCTAAATTTACTATGTCAATGCAATGAACGATATGAGAGGCTTGTCTTAGACCTCCGAGAGGTCGACGACGCCGGTTACAATCCAAGATTGTACCCTATCTTCTAGGGTATGCTTTTGGGTTGTGACAAGATGTATGTAATGAAATGATGTAACCCTAGAAGGGTTAAGTACGAGTGTAAAACACACTAAATGGCCAAGTGCATTGGCATACGATTAAATGATTATTATGTAATGAAATGATGAAACCCTAGAAGGGTTAAGTAAGAGTGTGAAACACACAAATGGCCAAGTGCATTGGCATATGATGAAATGAACATTCACGTAAAATGGGGTGAGTAATTATGAAGAGCAATTGTGCTAATGTTAATGAATGTGGTGACAACATGATATGAGGCTAATGTAAAAGATGAGAACAATCTCAAATGAGCCTATGTAAATGTTACCAAAATGTACTCACCTATGAGAGTGTAAAGTTAAAGAAGAGACCAGTCTCTGTGAACACTCTAATGAAAGTATTGAGATTAACACACTTAATACTAATGATGAGATGAGAAATCATCTATTGAGCTATGATGTCCTCATACTAGAAGCCATCTTTCATGACGTATGAGTTGAATGTAATGGAACTTTATACTGAGCACCGATAGACTTGCTATGAGCGGTGATGCCTTCTTTCAGGAAGGGCAGTGGTTCACGTAACTCTCATGAGATGAGACTGTCCGTCATGCCGATTATGGGTCTCCTTATATCTCCTAGTCTTCGAACCTATACTGCCAATATAGGGATCTGGCAGGGTTAAATTCCCATGTACGCTAGCATGTTTTGGGTCACTTTGGCCGGTGATTCCACCTCTTTTCGGTGTGGGGGAGACACTGGATTTCATGATGCTCACATGATCTATGTTGGTTACAGTTAAAGTTCCCAATGAATGAATGAGGCCAGCCTCAAATGATGCACATAATGAAATGAATGATACCAAAGGTGTTAGGATAGGATAATCAAGAGGTGATCTAGAATCAAGTAATGACACTAGGTTATTCTTGATCATTGCACAGCAAACCCGATGAAAGTCTTAAACTACATCCTAGGTATAACTGGTGTTCACACTAGCCTATGAACGAAATGACATGAAGTAGGTATGAATGAACTAAGCAGACTCTGTGTTTGCTAATGAAGACTCCCTAGTTTAGGTCCCATATGTTGAGCCCTCATTTTGGAAAGTCTTAATGTCAAGTCCATGATTGCAAGGTCTCATGGCATATGAATGAATGTTATAGAAGATGTTATGTGCTATATGCAATATAATATGTGCAATGTGTAAGATGTTATGTGTTGTGTGTAATATGATAAGTATGATGATGCATGTTACTCTCATGGCATGAGTTTCCAAATCAAAATTTGGAAAGCTCACTGACTTTCCTAATCCAAATTTGGAAAGTTCATTAACTTTCCTAATCCCAATTTGGCAAGTCCACTGACTTGACTTTCCATAATCATGTTGTTAGGAAAGAGCTATTCTTACTCATGCATGTCCTTGGTGTGTGCTTGCATATACCCATACTTAGTACAAGTGTGTACTAATCCCATACAACTCTATATTTTTTGGTGCAGGCATAGGTGGACGCTAGAGCTTACAGGTTGACGTTGCAGCTATCCGAACGTGGAGCTTTCATCCGGACTTGGTAGGCCCTCATGCTTTAGAGGATGTCTACCGTTACTATCTAGCTTAGATGTAGGCTTTAGCTAGTGGAGTATGTTCCACTAGTGTTTCTTTCCGTTTTTATTTCAGACATTGTATTGGTGCCATTTTGGCAATTATACATTTAATGGAGTATTGAACTATTTCTTTTAGTTGATAATCTTAATGTTAGATGGTTGATAGTGAACATTATGAATTTAAGTAGAATGACCTTTATGCATGTTAAGAAACAAAAATTTTCAAATGTTCCGCTAAAATTAACCTAGATGAAGTAAGAATGACGTAAGTAGGCTTGTCTGCGACCTCTGAGAGGTCAACGTCGCCGTTCTCGTCCGGGGTCTACACTCCGGTCATGACAACTTCATTCATGAATAAGAGTATAGGTGTAACTATATGAGTAATCCTTTTATATAAACACATTTAGACATTATGCATATTCATACTTCATCATACCATATAAAACATAGTCCTAGCTTACTCATGCATTCATAATCATGTTCATAGATAACCAACTTAGGAAATATCCTATCAACGCACAAGTTTACAATGCATCAACAAAGTCCCATACCCTTATCCATACTAGTACACCTATCAAGTCATCCTAGTTAGAGAATACATAACCGACTTCATGGACATACACATTACATGCATAGTAGTAGAAATTAGTGCATATGAGAATAACCTTTCATTAGACACCATTAATGTCACGACCCAGATTCCAGAATCCGAATCGCAACCGGCGTCGTTGACCTCTCAGAGGTCGCAGACAAGCCTCTACTTGCATTCACCAGATTGATATGGTTAATTTTAGCGGAAAATTTAAAACTTTTTATATGTATGAAGTTTACTTAGACTTCATATAGTCATTACGTGTTAGACGTTATATACTAAGCTCAACATCAATAGACAACCATGTAATATTAAGAATCAATTCGAAACAGAAGATGAATATATAATAAATAAGTTTACCAAAACGGCCTTACATCAAAAGGTTCGAAATGAAATATGATAGAAACTCTAGGGAAAACATCCACTAGCTATGTCTATATCTAAAGCTGGACTAATGCGTGTAGCATCCTCGAAATCAATAGGACCTACCAAATGGTCTGGAGAAAACGTTGCTATTCAAACCTCTGCGAGTGTCGTCAATCTGTCTTCTGACCTGCACCTAAAAATAGTAAATAGTATAGGGTTAGTACACCACTTGTACTAAGTATGGGTGTATGCACACATACACATAAGGCTATGCATGATCAAGGAAAGCTCTTCCTAAACAACATGTCATTTCTGGAAAGTGACATCACTAGACTTTGCTAATTCGTTAGTTGTGAATTATGGTATGAATATGATGTATTTTAATGCATTAAAATCACACAACTCATTTTCTATATGATTACAAGACATTAGTATCATTAACGTAATTTTAGAATAACTCGGGCGGAGATTTGAGATTTTGGTTGCCCAAACCTGAGAGCTCCTCTTTTGGGACTTAGTTTATTTTTCAGTCTTTTTCTTCTTCTTGTTGTATAGTTCAATAATTCCTTTGGTCCTATGTTTTACTTACAAGTGCAATGATTCATTGTAGTCCCATATCCACAATGAATCGATGTAAGTAATCCAACGAATAAGGATTGATTTCCCTACCTTATAGTGAGTCATTTTTTTGCTTTATGTATTCATTAACATTTCATAAGCCAGTTTCTATTGGCTATGCCACCTGTTTCATTACTTTCATGTTAGGGAAATTATGAGTTATTTAATTACCATGATATTCCTTCTTCCCTTTTTGGCATCATATAAGAAGTCATTATAAGTCAATCTTATATGGCTTTGTTCATTATTTCCTGAAACATCATGAGTGTGATATTGGCAATTGACATTCATAAGCTCTTCTTCATAGCTCACTTTGAACATACGTTCCATCATCATCATTCGTTCTTACTTTCATATAGACATCATTAGGAATAAGATCATGCGAGCTAGCATGAAATATAGTGTCTTCCCCACACTGAAAAGAGGTGATTCACCGGTTAAAATGAATCTATATCATGTGAGCTACTCATTAAATCCAGTGCCTGCCCCACACCGAAAAGGGGTGATCCCGGCTAAGGCGAATCCATCTCAGGTGTTCACTCCACATCGAAAAGGAGTGGCTCACGGCTATAGTGAACCAAGAATATGTCGTGACCATTAACCGACATAGATCATGTGAGTTAAATATGAAATCCGGTGTCTTCCCCACACCGAAAAGAGGTGTAATCACCGGCCAAATTGAAACCGAACATACCTAGCTCGCTTAGGTGGAAACCAATGGCTAGTTCCTATGTTGGTTAGACATAGTTCGAAGACTAGGGACTTAATGAGACTACTTATCCACCTCGGTGGTAGCCTAGTCTCATGAGACTTACACGTGCAAGCACATGCTCATAACTAGTCTATCGGTTCTGTGCTCACTTTCATTATCTTCTTTATCTTTTTTAGAGTTTACTTAAGCATTATGGAAGCTTGCTTCTAGATTGAGATTGACTTACACTTTTGATGACTTGTCATACTTACTTTACATTGATGAAATGTGAATTGTCCTTACATATCATCCTTACTTTACATTGATGAAATGTGAATTGTCCTTACATATCATCCTTAGATGTTAGTGAGACTTGTCTCACACATTCTAACACCTTCATTCGTGAGTATTCTTGTAACATAGTAGCTTAGGTGTAAGTAAGACTTGTGTCACTTCCTTTAACACCCCATTCCGGTCACATACTTAATTTAGACCCCTTTAATTATGTTATAAATCACGTTACTTCCTTACTTTATTGTAGTAGCTTCATTTCATCATTTATAGACGATGAGCACTTCTTTCAATGAGTTACATATGTTCATAGTTCATTCTTTTAGAGAAAGTTGGGAGTTGTCCAAATGAATGGCATGCCCTTAGTTATGGATTCATTGAATTACTTTAGTAGTGCTTATATTATCGTTTGATACTCTAACTACACAAGATTGACATATGCTTAGTTTTGGCCTAAACACTTGGATATTAAACTACATAACCATTTTTGTTGGCATAGGCCAATTTTACGTATGTTCATATTTCAATTAATATATATGATCCATTAGCCAATATTTTTAGTCATTAAAATCATAAATTTATAGCCATTTACATTCTGAATTACTTTAGAAGTACTTGAGTTATCATTTCAATCTTTTGGCTATATAAGATTGGCATAAGATAAATATTGGCATAAGCAATTGGCTATAGATTTCATAACCTTCTTTATTGGCATGAGCCAAAGTTTCATTCGATCATACTCAATTTGGGATACATTATTCATTTGCCAATCTTTTACTTATTTAGAGATAACATTATAGCCAATTCCCATTTAAATTTTGACCAAGTTTTTTGTTAGCCATTTTATTGGTATAAGACAAACATTCACTCAAATTAAGATTTCATGGAGATCTTTTTAGCAAACCTTATAACATAAATTTAAGCATAACGTTTTTCAACATGTTGGACAGCATAATATGATCATTTAACGAAAACAACATCATCAACAAGTCACATTAACAGTAGGTATGCACAACAGACCATAATCATCTTCATACATAACATTTTCGGACACATCTTAACATACGATCATTCTCTTAACCAATCTTAGTTCATGACTTTAGGGTAACGTTTTTAAGACGTATTGGACAGCATCATATTCACATTTGATGACTTTAGCATCTTCATAATGTTACAAAACAACAAGTCAACATTCGGACACACACATCAACACTTGACATTTACGGACGTAACTAACATATGATCGGTTCTTAATTCACGTTGTAAACATTAGCTTCATACAATTTTAAGTTCATAGGTTCATGCGACATTCATCATTCAAGAACAATACACGTTAAGATCAGCCAGCACCATATACCAACAAATTGATCTCTAACCTATTCAACATTGAATCGTAAAAGGATACTAGGGAAGGGAAGGTCGACGAGAACGATGGGAACAACCCTAGTTTTCAAGATCTTGTGAATCATTCAAAAGAAAGTTCTCTTGGAGAAACAAGTCCAGGAGATAAACCCATACCTTATGTAAAATTTAATCTACGAAGACCAATTTGTATGAAACCTTGAAGAAAGCCTTGAAATCGCCTAAGAGAATCAATGGAATTTTCTGTTTTTCTTTCGTTCGCTTGATTACTATTTTGCGTCACCATTTCTATGAGTTTGATCGTGAGTTTATAGGTTTAGGAACTGATCTTGACTCATTCAACTATGTCTTAATAATTTAATTAAATAAATAAATTAATTAATTACTAAAAAGCCCCTCCTAGATTGACTAGAACTAGGAAAACACAATACTTAGTCAAATCTGAAATTCTTCCTAAGAATTTCGTTTTGACCCTTTAAATTAATTAATTAAATGGCTAATTTAATTAATTAAGGGACCTAGGGTAATTACTAAAGTACCCCTAAGTCATTGGAACCATAATTAACCCTTTTGGACCATCCTAGGTTAAGTACTAGGATGTTTCTTGAGTTGTACTAGGTTAGTGTAAGAATTTCATTTTGACCATTTAAATTAATTAATTAAATAGCTATTTTAATTAATTAGGTGACCTAGGGTAATTACTAAAGTACCCTTAAGTCGTTATAACCATAACTAACCCTTTAAACCATCCTAAGTTAGGTACTATGTTGTCTTTTTCTTGTCTTAACCGAAATTTGGAAATTGCTTTGTGATTTCGGTTTTGCCCCTTTAAATTAATTAATTAAGTTGCTAAATTAATTAATTAAGTAGCCTAGGGTAATTACTAAAGTATATTTAAGTTGTTGTGACCATAACCAACATTTTGGACAATCCTAGGTTAGATACTAGGTTGTCTTTTGCTTGTCTTAACCGAAATCTGGAAATTGCTTTGTGATTTCGGTTTTGTCCATTTAAATTAATTAATTAAGTTGCTAAATTAATTAATTATGTAACCTAGGGTAATTAATAAAGTATACCTAAGTTGTTAGGACCATAACCAACCATTTGGACCATCCTAAATTAGGTATTAGGTTGTCTCTTTAACTAGTTACTAGGTTAGTGTCACCCGGTTAAGTCTTAGGTTGTCGGGTGCACTAATTAGTTTATTTCGTTTGGTCCTAGGTTAGTTATCTAGTTAGGTAAGTAGGTTAGAGTCTAGAATTATTTAGTAAGTTAGGCCCCACATGGAGTGGTCCCTTGTGCACGTTTTTCCCCCTAACTATCCTAACCGAATTCGGTTAGGGTGGTCCCCTCCTTTGGCCGCTTCTTCACATGTCTTGCACATGTGCTTGTACATGGGATGGTTGTAATTTCCTAACTAACTATTATTTATGGTTCATTTGGAAATGTTTACTTATTTTTCCAAGGATCCTCACTATGTCCTTGGACACTACTTAATCTACATGATCAATTTAATTGATCATATGTCATGGTATCTAGGCTTGACACTTGGATGCCTCATACCTTTTTGTGAGTTGGATGTAATATATATATTTTTTAGCTTAGGGTTTTTGTTGTAGGTTCATTTGTTAGACAAGCTCATTAATACTTAGATATATGGCTAACACCCTTTAAGCCAATATTTTCTAATATGCCAAATATTTTGCTTATTTGGGTATTATATAGAAATTGTCTATTACCCCTTAGCCAATTTTCTATACTATGCCCAATATTTCTCAATATTGGGCATTGGAATGCCTATGTATCCCCAATACGCATTCTTAAAGACCTATTGGGCTATTTATTAGAGATAAAAATTTTCAGAATGTTACATTATACTCCCCTTAGGAACATTCGTCTCCGAATGACACTACACATCATCTTAAATCAAGGAGGGTAATTTTCGAAAACACCATAACATACTTGAGACTTTACTCTTAGTGAATTTCTGATTCACACTTACTCTGGGTGATGAATATCACTCAAAGCTTATCTGAAGCTTCATATTTGAGATTGAGGAACTTCCTTCTCAATCACGCTTAAATTAATGCACATCACAAATCGTGCAACACGAAAATCATGTCTACAGTATACAAAAACAGCAACATGTAATGTAAACATGACTTCGTTTTAACTCACATAGTGCAATTATTACACATACGATTATGGACTTACAACACCAAGTCAACTATTGCACTAAAACTTAGAGTTTCTTAAACAAAACCAGACTTAGAAAGACTATATCTAACCTCAAGAACTGAATAAATGAGGGTAGCGGGATCTCATATCGGCCTCGACCTCCCATCTTTCCCCCTCAACAAGGGTGTTCCTCCATGACACCTTCACGGTGAGAACCTCCTTGTTCATCAGTCATTTCACTTGACGATCTAAAATTGCAACGGGAACCTCTTCATAAGGAAAGATTCCCATCGACTCCTAACCCCTCGACGGGAAGAATGGACGTTGGATTGCCTAGACACTTCTCAAGCATTGAAACGTGAAACACTGGGTGAACAAAAGCCAAGTCATTTGGGAACTTTACCTACTTGCTGTAAGATCTCATAATGACCTATTTACCTCAGACTCAACTTCCTTTTCTTACCAAACCTCATATTTACTACGGACACAGAGTCTATGGAAAGGACTTCTTGTTCTAAGTCATTGACTCTAACTAAGTGTCTTAAGTATCCCTTAGATAACATCTCATTGGCCTTAAGATTTGAAACTATTTGGCTTGTTGGATTTGAACCACGCCCTACCCATTTTAACCCAACTTATTTGGAAACTGAAGCCTTACTACCCTATTTCGACAGTCTATGGTGGCATAACACTTATGAAGCTAATCCATACCTAAGCCATATCCTTGAGTTGGTATGTAGCCAACTTAGCTTTCTCCTCTTCATCAGTACTCATATCAGGATTTTAAACATTACCATGCATTCACCTCCATGCGAACAACCACACTCACCACACGTCTTTCGTCCACGTTGGGCATTTCCATAGTGGCCCATTCTTGGGAAGGCTAGATCTTGAGTCTGGCGCCTTAGACCACTTGTCCATCCTAATTCTTGTGTGTATTCTTCTACGTGCTCACACAAGAAGGACGTTAGATACTTAGAATGACACAAAGTATCAAAACTCTAGATAGTACAATAAAGAGTAGATGAAGGCAAAAATTCCTATTATCGCGTAGTCTCTAAGTCATGATTGTGGTGCGCTTCACAACCATAAGATAGAGACTACGTAACGTGGTTGTTTTGAGCTTTAGTTCCTAGGTTATTTAACCTCATGCTCTGATACCAAGTTTGTCACGACTCGGATTCTGGAATCCAAATCGCAATCGGCGTCGTTGACCTCTCATAGGTCGTAGACAAGCCTCTTCTTGCATTCATCACATTCATATGGTTGATTTTAGCGGAAAATTTAAAACTTCTTATGTGTATGAAGTTTACTTAGACTTCATATAGTCATTACGTGTTAAACGTTATATACTAAGCTCAACATCAATAGACAACCATCTAATATTAAGAATCAATTCGAAACAGAAGATGAATATATCATAAATAAGTTTGCAAAAATGGCCTTACATCAAAAGGTTCGAAATGAAATGTGAAAGAAACGTTAGAGAAAACATCCACTATATATGTCTATATCTAAAGCTGGACTAATGCATGTAGCATCCTCGAAATCAAGAGGACCTACCAAATCGTCTGGAGAAAATGCTGCTATCTAAACCTCTGTGAGTGTCGTCAATCTGTCTTCTGACCTGCACCTAAAAATAGTAAATAGTATAGGGTTAGTACAACACTTGTACTAAGTATGGGTGTATGCACACATACACAAAAGTCTATGCATGATCAAGGAAATCTCTTCCTAAACAACATGCCATTTCTGGAAAGTGACATCACTAGAGTTTCCTAATTCGTTAGTTGTGAATTGTGGTATGAATATGATGTATTTGAATGCATACAAAGCACAAAACTCTTTTTCTATATGATTAGAAGACATTAGTATAATTAACGTAATCTTAGAACAACTCGGGCGGAGATTTGAGATTTTGATTGCCCAAACCCGAGAGCTCCTCTTTTGGGACTTAGTTTATTTTTAGTCTTTTTCTTCTTCTTGTTGTGTTGTTCAATAATTTCTTTGGTCCTATGTTTTACTTACAAGTGCAATGATTCATTGTAGTCCCATATCCACAATGAATCGATGTAAGTAATCCAAGGACTAAGGAATGATTTCCCTACCTTATAGTGAGTCATTCTTTACTTTATGTATTCATTAACATTTCATAAGCCAGTTTCTATTGGCTATGCCACCTGTTTCATTACTTTCATGTTAGGGAAATTATGAGTTATTTAATTACCATGATATTCTTCTTCCCCTTTTGGCATCATATAAGAAGTCATTATAAGCCAATATTATTTGGCTTAGCCCATTATTTTGCTGAAACTTCATGAGTGATATTGGCAATTGACATTCTTAAGATCTTTTTCATGCTCACTTTAAACATACGTTCCATCATCATCATTCGTTCTTACTTTCATAGAGACATCATTAGGAATAAAATCATGCGAGCTAACATGAAATCCAGTGTCTTCCCCACACTGAAAAGAGGTGATTCACCGGTTAAAATGAATCTAGATCATGTGAGCTACTCATGAAATCCAGTGTCTGCCCCACACCAAAAAGGGGTGATCCCCGGCTAAGGCGAATCCATCTCAAGTGTTCACTTCACACCAAAAAGAAGAGGCTCACGGCTATAGTGAACCAAGAATATGTTGTGAGCATTAACCGACATAGATCATGTGAGCTAAACATGAAATCCGGTGTCTTCCCCACACCAAAAAGAGGTGGAATCACCTGCCAAAGTGAAACCGAACATACCTAGCTCGCTTAGGTGGAAACCATTGGCTAGTTCCTATGTTGGCTAGACATAGTTCGAAGACTAGGGACTTAATGAGACTACTTATCCACCTCGGTGGTAGCCTCGTCTCATGACACTTATACGTGGAAGCACATGCTCATAACTAGTCTATCGATGCTGTGCTCACTTTCATTATCTTCTTTATCTTTTTTAGAGTTGACTCAAGCATTATGGAAGATTGCTTCTAGATAGATTTACTTACTATTTTGATGACTTGTCATCCTTACTTTACATTGATGAAATGTGAATTTTCTTTACATATCATCCTTACTTTACATTGATGAAATGTGAATTGTCTTTACATATCATCCTTAGGTGTTAATGAGACTGGTGTCACACATTCTAACACATTCATTCGTGAGTATTCTTGTAACATATTAGCTTATGTGTAAGTAAGACTTGTCTCACTTCCTTTAACACCCCATTTTGGTCACTTACTTAATTTAGACCCCTTTAATTATGTTATAACTCACGTTACTTCCTTACTTTAGTGTAGTAGATTTATTTCATCGTTTATGGATGATGAACACTTCTTTCAATGAGTTACATATGTTCATAGTTCATTCTTTTAGAGCATGTTGGGAGTTGTCCCAACGAATGGCATGCCCTTGGTTATGGATTCATTGAATTACTTTATAAGTGCTTATATTATCGTTTGATACTCTAACTACACAAGATTGGCATATGTTTAGTTTTGGCCTAAACACTTGGATATTAAACTACATAACCATTTTTGTTGGCATAGGACAATTTTACGTATGTTCATATTTAAATTAATATATACGATCCATTAGCCAGTCTTTTTAGTCATTTAAAACATAAATTTATATCCATTTACATTCTGAATTACTTTAGAAGTACTTGAGTTATCATTTCAATCTTTTGGCTATATAAGATTGGCATAAGATAAATATTGGCATAAGCAATTGGCTATAGATTTCATAACCTTCTTTATTGGCATGAGCCAAAGTTTCATTCGATCATACTCAATTTGGGATACATTATTCATTTGCCAATCTTTTACTTATTTAGAGATAACATTATAGCCAATTCCCATTTAAATTTTGAACAAGGTTTTTGTTAGCCATTTTATTGGCATAAGCCAAACATTCACTCAAATTAAGATTTCATTGAGATCTTTTTAGCCAACCTTATAACATAACTTTAGGCATAACGTTTTTCAACATGTTGGACAGCATAATATGATCATTTAACGAACACAACATCATCAACAAGTCACATTAACAGTAGGTATGCACAACAGACCATAATCATCTTCATACATAACATTTTCAGACACATCTTAACATAGTATCATTCTCTTAACCAATCTTAGTTCATGACTTTAGGTAACATTTTAAAGACATATGGACAACATCATATTAACATTTGATGAATTTAGCATCTTCATAACGTTACAAAACAGCAAGTCAACATTTGGACGCACACACATCAACACTTGACATTTACGGATGTAACTAACATATGATCGATTCTTAATTCACGTTGTAAACATTAGCTTCATACGATTTTAAGTTCACAGGTTCATGCAACATTCATCTTTCAAGAACAATACACATTAAGATCAGCCAGCACCACATACAAACAACATGATCTCTAACTTATTCAACATTGAATCGTAAAAGGATACTATGGAAGGGAAATTCGACGAGAATGACGAGAACAACCCTAGTTTTCAAGATCTTGTGAATTGTTCTAAAGAAAGTTCCCTTGGAGAAAGAAGTCCAGGAGAGAAACCCATACCTTATGTAGAAGTTAATCTACGAAGACCACCTTGTACGAAACCTTGAAGAAAGCCTTGAAATCGCCTAAGAGAATCAATGGAATTTTTTGTTTTTCTTTCGTTCGCTTGCTTACTGTTTTGCGTCGCCTTTTATATCAGTTTGATCGTGAGTTTTTAAGTTTAGGAACTGATATTGACTCATTCAAATAAGGATTAATAAGTTAATTAAATAAATAAAATAATTAATTACTAAAAAGCCCCTCCTAGATTGACTAGAACTAGGAAAACACAATACTTAGTCAAATCTGAAATTTTTCCTAAGAATTTCGTTTTGACCCTTTAAATTAATTAATTAAATGGCTAATTTAATTAATTAAGGGACATAGGGTAATTACTAAATTACCCCTAAGTCATTGGAACCATAATTAACCCTTTTGGACCATCCTAAGTTAAGTACTAGGATATTTTTTGAGTTGTACTAGGTAATGTAGGAATTTTGTTTTGACCATTTAAACTAATTAATTAAATATCTATCTTAATTAATTAGGTGAAATAGGGTAATTACTAAAGTACCCTTAAGTCGTTATAACCATAACTAACCCTTTGGACCATCCTAAGTTAGGTACTAGGTTGTCTTTTCCTTCTCTTAACCAAAATCTGGAAATTGCTTTGTGATTTAGGTTTTACCCCTTTAAATTAATTAATTTAGTTTCTAAATTAATTAATTAAGTAGCCTAGGGTAATTACTAAAGTATACCTAAGTTGTTGGGACCATAACCAACCTTTTGGATAGTCCTAGGTTAGCTACTAGGTTGTCTTTTGCTTGTCTTAACCGAAATCTGGAAATTGCTTTGTGATTTCGGTTTTGTCCATTTAAATTAATTATTAAGTTGCTAAATTAATTAATTAAGTAACCTAGGGTAATTACGAAAGTATCCCTAAGTTGTTAGGACCATAACCAACCATTTGGACCATCCTAGGTTAGGTACTAGGTTGTCTCTTTAAGTAGTTACTAGGTTAGTGTCACCCGGTTAAGTCTTAGGTTGTCGGGTGCAATAATTAGTTTATTTCGTTTGGTCCTAGTTTAGTTAGCTAGTTAGGGAAGTAGGTTAGAGTATAGAATTATTTAGGAAGTTAGGCCCCACATGGAGTGGTCCCTTGTGCATATTTCCACCCCCTAACTACCCTAACCGAATTCGGTTAGGGTGGTCCCCTCCTTTGGCCGCTTCTTCACATGTCTTGCACATGTGCTTGCACATGGGTTGGTTGTAATTTCCTAACTAACTATTATTTATGGTTCATTTGGAAATGTTTACTTATTTTCCCAAGGATCCTCACTATGTCCTTGGGCACTACTTAATCTAAATGATCATTTTGATTGATCATGTTCCATGATATCTAGGCTTGACACTTGGATGCCTCATACCGTTTTGTGAGTTGGATGAAATATTTTTTTTTAGCTTAGGGTTTTTATTGCAATTACATTTCTTAAACAAGCTCATTAATACTTAGATATATGGCTAACACCCTTTAAGCCAATATTTTCTAATATGCCAAATATTTTCCTTATTTGGTATTATATAGAAATTGGCTATTACCCCTTAGCCAATTTTATATACTATGCCCAATATTTCTCAATATTGGGCATTTGAATGCCTATGTATCCCCAGTACGCATTCTTAAAGAACTATTGGGCTCTTCACTAGACATAAAACTTTCTGGAATGTTACAATTAACATATACTACTTGTAAGCATGCATGAGGTGTGTGTGTATACATTGACAAACATGATAACATAATGTCTATCAATTACATATTGTGGCAGCCACCCTGCTAGGACCACAATGCACATCAAATCATAGACCACACAACACATACTAGCATAGGAGACAAGATAACTTTAACACGTGCACTTAAGACTCCTAACAATAGCTAATCACACATTCATGTAGGGGTATATAGATAGTGGGTCATTCACCATTTATACTTCATTGTTGGCAGCAAATAGACCACACCTAACATAGACACCCACACACTCACAACATTAGCAACACAACCTAGATCATAGACTAGAATAGAAACTAGGCATAAGTTTCACATCGTGTGATCATCATAACCTCACATTCACAACAGAATTACCTTCAAGGCCATGATGACATCACATATATATTGTAAATAAGTCACACACCATCATAAGTGTACTATACCACACAATGCCATACAATGCCAATAATCTAACAATTCTATAGAAAAGTAAAGAAACTAGGCAATCTTACCCATTTCTCACCCTTTGATCACCATTGATCAATACTCCCTTTTCATCAAAAGTACAATTATAGGGTAGAAGCTTAAATCATCTTAACATAAAAGAAATCATACTCCATCTACCCTAGAATTAAGATCACATTATGTACATTGCATTATCAATCTATAAAGGATATTAGAGCATAAGTCAATCTTCAAACCTTGATCCACATGGATCAACTTCACATAATTCACCATCACATTACATCACAGATATTAGCTAAATGTTACGACCCGCAGGTATACCCTAGAAGTTAGGGCAACCCTTAGGTTGAAACAAGGCATACTCAACCTTTTGAAGGTCTTGCACAAGTATCTTAGCTATCATTCATTACATAAGACATGAATAGTAGTGCAGAAATAAACAAATTCACGATAAATAATAATAAGGAAAACATCTTTTATAATTACGAAAGAATAGTCTCATCGTCACAAGTCAACTTAAAGACATGACGTAAATATCTTAGGGATACGACCCTTTACATGGAAAGAAATACATCATATGTCTTACAAGTCTTAAAAGAAGAAACTACATAAACATAGACTATGCCCTCGAATATATGAGGACATACTTAGTCTTGAGAGAGTCGATTCCCAAGCATGCCTTCTAACCTTCAACTCGGCTCCAACATATACTTAAAGAGTATAGAAAAGTATGGGGTTAGTACAAATATTGTACTAAGTATGGTATTATTCAAAATCATGCAAAAAGGGACAATTTGGTTGAGACATACAAGTCGTGTTATTTTGATAAAAAAACTTCATGAATTAAGTTACAAGACATCATTTAAAACCATCATTTAGAACATAATGCAAAATATCTGTTTTTCTCAACAAAAAAACATACTTACAGCGATCCCAAAATTACACATGAATTACTCCTATCCTAAGTTGTCCAATGGCTCCCCTAAGTAAGACATAAGTAGATCACTCATACGACCTCCTCAATACCTACTCAAGATATCCTTAGGACTACTAGGGATAAGCTTACTTTATTTCATTTTCACAAATCACCATTCAATATCAAAAACACTATAGAAACATACATATACTTAGGAACTTCACATAAAAACCATCTTCCAAGAAAAAACCCAATTTACACTTGGTGCAATGTGAAAGTGGCATCCCATACTATCACTTCCAATAAGTGCTCCTTAGGAATAATCTTAGAATAGGCACATCACATTCATCACATACTAAGCTTTCATCATACCAGTCTTAACATCAACATGCTTTCTTAACATTTAACATAAAGTCACATTACTTTCATTTACATCATATCATGACCCATTCATACATTTCATATAAGGACACACCAAGACTCCTCCAAATGTCTACTTATGCAATGGATAGGTAGCGTCTCATTCCACCACCTACCCTAAGTAGTACACCCTTAAGAATACTTTGTTCATTTACATACATTTGTGGGGGATAGTTTTAACCAACATAGACCATGAGAGCTTGAGATGGAATCCCGGTACTACCCTTACCGAATGAGGGATACCTACTTGCCTAAGGTAGGGTCATATTCTTTAGCCTTTACAAGGATTCTCCAAAAGCTATACCTATACGGGCTCATAGTTAAGGGATAAGGAGATTGCTACTAAGTAACTCACTCTCTACTAACGAGGAGCACCCATGTCAAGAGGTACATTGGATACAACATCTCTACTCACGAAGTGTACCCACCCTTCTTCAAATTTTCTCGGTGCTAAGCATAACTCCCCCACAGAGTCTTAAACATTCATTGAATATATGTTAAGAGATAACTATTGAACACCCCTTCTCAAGTCAAGAAAGGTATCCAACCTCCAACCTATCTTTGGAAAGCTCATCGGGAATAGTGAGGTTGCTAATAAACACTTCGTCTCAACTCACGAAGAGTGTTCACCCCAAAATCCCCCTTTTTCATAATAGTAGGAATGGTCTAGACATTTCATCTCTACTCATGAAGAGTGTCTAACCTAGAATCCCCCATTTTCATTAATTGACTTCATTCATTCATTCAAGTGTGCGTGTGAGTATATCCGAGCACACCTTTCACACAATGATCATCATTCATAACATTGATTTCTATACATTCTCATACCCACATTTATCACAATTTAAACATTATCATAATTCACATATCAAACACATACTTCATTTAGACATAAACCCTTCAAGATACACATTTCAACCTTCTAACACATATCATACAT
Source organism: Solanum lycopersicoides (assembly GCA_022817965.1). Lineage (NCBI taxonomy): Eukaryota > Viridiplantae > Streptophyta > Magnoliopsida > Solanales > Solanaceae > Solanum > Solanum lycopersicoides. Next base: position 69,820,879 of record CM040622.1, on the reverse strand, counting down.
ATACATATCAATATCATCACTTCACATCACATATAGTGCCTTCAAGGCAGTTTCCACAATACACATATAACTTCATATACTTCAAGTAAATACCGCCACCAAAGGTGGACCATACCACTCAAGAGTTACTTCAACATAATTTAACCAAGATAGAACAACTTACCATTCATCCAAGCCTTTACCACCTATTCACAACTTATCCAATAATCCATCATAAAATATCCTTTAGGACAGCAGCTAATCCTCAACTAAATCACCAAGAAACAATAACTTTAACATTATCTAATCATGCTCATTAAACCCATTGCATAATCTAAAAGTTCATAAAAGAATATACATCATTCCATTGAGGTTTATGACATTAAATAATCATTTAAAACTAAGAACAACTAATTTTAATCATTAAAACATTTTCATGCAATGACCCATACATAGAGTCAAGGAATAAAGAAGTTTGAAGTTTGGAATCCTTTTTGAAATCTATTTTAAATGGCTCCTTGAATGAATGAATGTTCAAGGATGACTACCACACCTAATATGAAGAAACCCACAAATTTAGTAAAGAAAACGTGAAGAACTTGGTCCTCTTCCTTGGAGCTTGAAGATTCTTTAATGGAGGTTTTTAGAGAACGAGTTTTGGAGAAATTTTTTATTTGATCTTTAGGGATTGAATTGGTTGGTAAAATGAGGTTTAAAATGACCTAAATCAGTCTACCAATGATCCCCATATTTCACAAAACACCCCTACACTATTTGGACCCTTTTCCAACTTCAAATTAAACTTAAAAACGACACGGCCAAATCAGCAACTTGGCTGCGCGGCGCCAGGTTATTTCTGATTTTGGTTCTTCAAATTCATTTGGTACAGTAGGGTTCGTGTTGGCCCCGCTTCAGAGAGAAAAAATTGCACACCAAGTGCTGGTTGCACGATTCCAATTTTAGGTTGCCTAGCATCTTCGATGGCTCATCTTTGGGTCCTCCTCGGGGACCCTAAAGGTTGTCACTGGGGTGTTGTTCTTGGACGTTTTGACCCTTTAGAAGTCAATCTACGCATAGGAACCATTTACGCACAAACTCACCCTCAAACCATCCCCCAAAAAATCACTATAAAACACTACCACACAGTAGCTCAACTTCGACTAGTTTTCGGACGTCTTAGGCGTTTGACTTCCAAACTGTAAGATCCCAAAATGACTTAGCTGAATATAGAGCCTAAAGTGGTTGTCATGATTTTCTAAGGTCCTAAAATGGTCTATAATGTGTTATTGTGGCAGTGTGTAAGAGCTTAGGTGCATTGAAAGTCAAACGTCAACGGACGACCAAGACGTTGGACGACTAAGTCACCTATGTGCCTCGTATGTGTTTATATGTGTTTATGTGAGATTCATGAATTTATAATGTTCTTAAATGATTCATTATAGTGTATGTAGGCAGTGTGTAATGTTTTGAGAAGTTTGGAGGTCAAATGTTCAAGAACGTCTATGACGTTCGAAAGGTTTGCCTTGAAATGACCTTGTGTGTCTTGGCATGTTTCTTCGAGTCTTACGTGTTCGTTTTGGACGAAATTTATGTGAGATGTCCTTAATTTTTATACGAGCATGTTTTGGGCTGGAAAAATTCTGGCAAACATACCCAAGGACCATGCAAGGGTCCTTGAGGAAGGACCCATGTTGGTGGCCAAAACTGCCCAAGGCAGTCTCACATACGGATGGAAAACGACGTCTAGTGTCCTGGTCGATGCCCCATAGCTGGAGCGTCAATGTATACTTATCCTAGTGAGCTATGATCCCATTTTCCAGGATCTTATCCAATCGACGGAGGACAGGACGGTCCGTAAGTGGACTGACGTCCCATCGTTTGGAGCCGTTTGTGAGGGTTGTTTTCCCACGTAGTTACTGTTTAGTGAAAGGGATGAAAACGTAATTTTATACCATTTCCAAATAAGAGAAAGGGCAGTTCCTAAAGGGTTGTTTGGTTAGTTTAAACATGTTTATAATCCTTTAAACGTAGGAGAATTCATTCTTCAAAATCAAAAACCCAAAATCTCTTAGAAATTCACTAGAACTCCATTGAGCCAAAACTCAAGGAAGATCTTGTATTTGAGATTTGAGTGGTGATTCTTAGTCAAATTGGATGATTAGTATAATTGAGGTATGGGTTTTTATCCTTGAAACTCTATTCATCATGGAGCCCAAATTCAAAAACGTTTTCTAAAGTTTTCAAAGATGAACTTGTCCAATTTTATGATCTATCCATGGGTTCTTGCATTAAAGATTTTGAATCATTGAATATTGATTGAATTATTGTTAATTAGATGATTTTAACTCAATTAACCTATGAACCCATGTAATTGATGAACCTTAGTTTTTGAATACGTTATGGGTTACTTGATATTGTCTTAATGTTTTTGAATTCTAGTGTAGTTTTCAATAGGCTATTGAATGATGTATCAATTGTATTGAATTGATGTATAGGTCGTATTAGATTGATAAATATATATTTAATTAACCTAGATTCATTGAGTATTATGATTTATTCATTGAATTGATGTTCATGGCCATGGGTAAGGGCCTTATGGTATAAAATTGGATTATTTAGCTAAGGATTGAAGTGGAGAGAATGTATTGGAGGTACGCTGCCCTATTTATATTTATTTTATATAATATATCTTTTGAATTATTTTGTGATGTGGATGGCCCACTTATGATTGCAGTGTTATGTGAATGATGTGGCCTTGTCGGCGTTACTTATATATTATGATGATCATGACCTTGTCGACACTACTTGAAGTAATATGATGATTATTTAATATAATATAGCTTTTGAAATATGTTGTGATTGGTATGACCCACTTATGGTGGCGGTGTTATGTGAAGGATGTGGCCTTGTCGGCGTTACTTTATGTATTATGATGATTATGGCCTTGTCGGCACTACTTGAAGTAATATAATGATTTATGTAGTTGATTATGTGAAGTGTAATCATATCTACCTACATGTTAAGTAATATAAAAGTATGTGGTTTCTTCTATTGATGTCATTTAGGTGATCATGTTAGGATACGACTATGTTTTTCTATGTGTAGTCTTAGAGTTGATGCATGATTCTTCCTAATTGGTTATTGAGTCTTATGATGGCTATATTGATGATGTTATAGTAGTGTATACGGTAACCTAAGGATGATGGATGTTTTGCCTATGTAATTCTTGAATATGATATGCTTTATGTGGTAAAGTGAAGTAATGATATGTCTTGTTTAGGTAGACTTAAGTCCCTCTTCTTGATGCATGAATGATATGAGAATATCAAATGTCTCTACATAGTATGTAAAGACTCAGTCTTGTATGTATGAATGACATGAGACCTTGAATGATTTTAAGAGGGTCCTTTATGTGAAACCTTGAACCTAGTGGTAAGGTTATGAAACTTTAAGTAGAAAGCCGTAATAGTATCCTTCTTGTAATGAATAATGGACATAAGGTTGGTTGGCTGGAACGGCATCATATCAATCCTTAGGAAAGAATTATGAGCTTTTTGTCACCATTGTAAGACAGCCCTAGGGGACCTCTTTGGTAGGGTAAATATTATTGGCTTATGAACTAGATATGAAACCCTTCTGTATGAACCTTTAATGTCAATTACTCCATGAGAACAAAGGCTAGCACCGAGTGAGTATGGTAAGGAAAGTAGTTCTAGTTAAAGGATGAGGCTAGAATACAAAGTAATCCATTCATACTCCTTAACCATGTGCCTACATGGGATGTGTCTGAGTTCTACCATTGGCAAGTAGAACACCCTCCATCAGAGTAGGTTATAACACCGGATTCCATGTTTTGCTACGAGGGTCTATGTCGGTTGTTTCCTATTCTCATCATGTGGGATACCTACTAGCATTAGAGAAGTTCTATGGAGTTTAGGTGGAAGTATTGGACGCTATCTAGACATTGCACAATAGGCTTTGAAGATGTTAGTGAGAGTCCCTAGGTCTTCTCCAAGACCATTACTTGAATGTCCTCTATGTAATGAATGTCTCATAATGAACTAATAAAATAATGGCTTATGTTAGGAAGCATTTAAATGAATGAGTACCTAATCTAGAGTGACTTAAGGATTCTTAGTTAAAGTGTGATGAGGGCATAAGGGATGATCTTTTCATGTCTTATCTAGGGAAGTCTTGAGAATGACTCTAGTTAGGGAAGTTGGTTGATACTTTGGGCATGATCTAAACATAGGATGTCTTAAGGATTATTTAGGTAACCTTGAAGAGAGTGTATGGATATTCTCTTCTAGGAGCACTCAAGTAAGTCTTTTGATATCTTTGGTAAGGAGAATGTCATATTATACATGTTATGTGTTTGGTGTATTGTGAGTGTGTATATCTGATTATAAGTAGTCTTGAGGATCATTTTAGCCTCCTTAGTGAGGGTGTTGGGCGGTATCTCTTTGTATTGCTTAAGTGAGTCTTAGGATATCTTTTAGTGAGAAGATTACATACTAGGAACTGTTCTGTATGAATTAGAATCACTTCACTGTAATAGTGAAGGAGTTCACTGTAATGTTGCTCCTAAAAATAGGATATATTGATTATGTAATTTCTTATGTGCTTCTAAGGTGTTAAATGTTGTTCTTATGATGATATTATGATATTTAAATCAAAAGATGCATATTTCCAATAAATTTCCATTTTTATGATTTTATGCATTATGTCATACTTAGTACATGTGGTTATTTCATGCTTTTATCTATCTCTATAGTTGTGGTAGGTGAGGAGCATTGGGAAGAAAGAGTTGGATCATAGCATCATTTATGTTAAGTTGAAGTATGTTCTCATTTGACTCGAGGCATATATGTCTTTGTAACAACCCGAAAATGACTATGCTAAGAATGCCTAAACGTACCTACAATGCCTAGATTAGACCGGGTTCACACGGCCTGATGCGCGTGGAACCAGACCTTAGAACCTATGCACCATGCAAGCCAACCAACTTGGTGAGTTAGTTGAGCTAGGCAAGGTTGGGTCAAGCCATGTAGGGCACCCGAATATTAAGATTCACTAGGATGAGTTTAACCGGACTTGAAAGGGGTAATCTTAGGTTTGGAGGGTCTAGGGGTAAAATGGTCTTTTCCATGCTAGGAGTAGTATTGTAATTATCCTAAGTATTTAATTAATTAATTAATTAATGAAAATAGTGGACAATTCGGGTAGGGTTTACCCGAATTGACCTATTTTTGCGAGATGAGCTCCACCCGGGTTTGATCCTTGGTGGAAGCAATATTAAGTTGAATTAATTGGTATTTAATTTGCTGATTTAAGTAAGGGAAAATCATTTTTTTTAATTTAAAAGAGTCCTAGTTTGACTAAGTCTTCAACTAAAACTCCTACTCCTAAACTTACTCTCACATCTCTCCACTCTCTTTCTCACGCCTATCCACTCTCTTTATCACGCTCATAATCAGTAAACAGAACAAAAAAAAATCAAAAAAAGTTCATCACTCCTGAAGAAATTGTACGTTAAAACTCAAAAGAAAAACTATGTTTGCGCGTGAGGTTTCGTTGGAGAAGCATTGTTCTTCGTGGGAGTTGGCAGCACTTGAGATCAGGTTTGAAAGGTGTTATATGACGAAAAAGGTATGTGTTTTCTTATTCTTGGTCCCTTTCCCAAGAGACCCCTATGATTCAGTCGAATTCTAATCCGAAAACTACGAATGTTCCCCTTTGCATGTCCCTGTCACTAGCTCCCATTGATTGTTGTAGGTTGGGTATGTTCGCTGGTAGAATTTATGAATGTAACGTATTTTCATGATGATTTTGTTCATGTACGTATGTTCAAAATTATGTGATGATAAACGTATGCAATGTGTGTGTGTGGCCGTGTCTCTTGGTTTCGAATTGGAGCATGAAAATGGGACGAATTGGAGTAGGAAAATGGTATGTTAAATCCTTGTGTTTTTGTATGAAATTACTTGGACAAATGCACGTAATAATGTACGAAATGTCCAGTGAATTGTCATAAAAATCTAACGTACAAAGGATTGAGAAAAATGGACTGGAAACGATGACTAAATTTCCCGAAATCTGAAAATTTAGTCTCGGCTAAGCATGGCTGAAATTTTTGGTTTTTAAAGTTATTTTTTTTAGGTGTGAGGTCATTAGGGATTGAACCCAAGACCTCACCATATGCAAGCTACTGAAAATTTATAATAAAAGTTAGGTTAGGGGGAATCGAACTTGGGTCTTAGCCGAGTAAGAGAACTTGGAAAATAAATAAAAAGAAATGAGGCACATGGGATTCGAACTCGTGTGTACTTGGCCGAAATTAAGATCAGTCCATGCAAGAGTAAAAATAAATAAAATGAGGTTGTGGGGGATCGATCCCACACCCTCTTGGTCTCAAACGAAAAAGGAGAGAAAAGAAAGAAAACAAAACGAGGGAAGTGTAGGTGTTGGGGATCGACCTCGGGCCCCCAATGCCGATATTTTAAATCAAAATTAATACAAGACTAAGTGTTGATCAAGGGATTTGAAATCGAGTTCCCTTGCCCAACTCCGTATTGATACATAAGTCTTACTTGAATAAATTTTTAATGAATGCTGCCCATAGGGATTGAACTCAAGACCTTGGCATACTTACAAGATGCATAAGTCTTGTACCACATAATCTTGGGTAAGTATGAGTCACCTAGTCGAATTATGAATGAAGCCTCATGGCTTGTACGTATGGGTTCATAAGTCCAGCGTACGTTTAAATATAAGTGAACTTATGATATATGTGACGAAATGATGTGACCCTAGGAGGGTTAAGTAAGAGTGTGAAACCAACTAAAAGGCCAAGTGCATTGGCATATAACGAAATGAACATTCACGTAAAAGGGTGAGTAATTATGAAGAGCTAATATGTTAAAGTTAATGAATGTGGTGACAACATGATAAGAGGCTAATATGAAAGACGAGATCAATCTCAAATGAGCCTAAGTAAATCTTACCAAAAACCGTACTCACCTATGTGAGTGTAAGATTAATAAAGAGACTAGTCTCTAAGAACACTCTAATGACAGTATTGAGATTAATGCACACTTAATACTAATGATGAGATGAGAAATCATCTAATGATCAATGATGCCCTCATCCTAGAAGCCAGCTTCTATGATGTGTGAGATGAATGTAATGGAACTTTATATGGAGCAGCGATAAGCTAGCTATGAGTCACGATTCCTTCTTTCGGGAAGGCAGAGGTTCGTGTAAATCTCATGAGATGATACTGTCCCTTTAGGCGGGTATGGGTCTTCTTATATCTCCATGTCTTTGAACCTATGCAGCCTACATAGGGTTCTAACAGGTTTCAATTTCCTATATACGCTAGCATGTTTTGGTTTCACTTAGGCCGGTGATTCCACCTCTTTTCTGTGTGGGGTAGACACTGGATTTCATGGAGCTCACCTGATCTATGTTGGTTAAAGTTAAAGTTTCCAAAGAAAGAATGAGGCCAACCTCAAGTAATGCACATAATGAAATGAATGATACCAAAGGTGTTTGTTTAGGATAATCAAGAGGTGAACTAGAGTCAAGTAATGACACTAGGTCATTCTTGGTCATTGCACAGTGAACCCGATGAAAGTCTTAAACAAAATCCTAGGTATATGAATGAATGAAAATGAAGTACGTATGAATGGATGAAGCAGACTCTGTGTTTGCTAAAGCAGGCTCCCAAGTTGAGGTCCCATATGTTGAGCCCTCAGTCGGGAAGTCCTAATGTTAAGTCCGTGATTCCAAGGTCTCATGGTATAGAATGGATGGTATGTGATATAATTGTGTGCTATATGAAATATGTTATGTGTTGTGTGCAATATGAAAAGACTGATAATGCATGTTACTCTCATAGCATGACTTTCCTAATCTGATTTGGCAAGTCCAACTGACTTGGCTTTCCATAATTCATATTGTTAGGAGAGAGCTATTCTAAATCATGCATGTCGTACAAGTGTGTACTAGTTCCATACAATTCTCTACTTTTAGGTGCAGGTGCAGGAGGACGCTAGAGCTTACGAGACTATGTTGAAGATATCCGGACGTGGAGCATTCTTCCGGACTTGGCAGGCCATCATGCTTTCGAGGATGCTTATCTCTTATATTCTAGATTAGACGTAGGCATGATCTAGTAGAGGATGTTCCACTAGTGTTTCTTTCTTACTTATTTTCAGACGTCGTATTGGTGCCACTTTGGCAATTTATATTAATGCAGTTAGGAACTATTTCCTTCATTTGAATATCTCATTATTAGATAGTTGTGGTGAACTGATGTGATATAATGCAATTCTTACTATGAAGTGTATGTATACTTCAAAGCAAACAAAAGTTTTAAATTTTCCGCTAAAATTAACCTATACGATGCAATGAGGACGTATCTAGACTTGTCTGCGACCTCCGAGAGGTCAACGACGCCGGTTTTGGCTAGGGTCTAGACCCCGGTCGTGACAAACGTGGTATTAGAGCCTTAGGTTAAATTCCAAGGATAATAACGAGTAGTTTCTAAGTTATGGTAGTGAAGTGCACCACTATCATGAATTAGAGACTACATGATGCATAGGAAAATTTCCCTTCTTCTGATCTTATCGTGCTTTCCATAATGTCTGATATCTTGGTGTTATGAGCGTATCTAACATCGATTCTTATTTTTTTTAAAAATGAACACAAGGGGGAACGCTGGTCGGGGAAGAGTAGGAGCAGCTGCTGGGGGTAACCAAGTTCCACCCCAGGCTCCAGCTGCAGGAGTGGCCATGCCAGTTAACCCAGCTGGGTTGAATGATGCGGAGGTGAGTACCACTTTGGCGCAGATGGCTCAAGCCATCACTGTGCAGGACCGGGCTATGACGGCCCAGGTCAACAAACAGGAGGTTAAGCAGGAGAACCCACCAGCCCACAACATGGCGAACAGGTTGCGAGATTTTACGAGGATGAATCCTCCAATCTTTACAGGATCTAAGACTACAAAGGATCCTCATGAGTTCGTGGAGGAGGTCCAGAAGATTCTGGTGGCGATGGGGGCCACGGAGATTGAGAAAGCTGAGTTGGCCTCGTACCAGCTGAAGGATGTTGCACAGGCTTGGTGCAAGATTTGGCAGGATAGCAGGGCGTTGGGCGGAGGTCCGATCACATGGGAGCTGTTTAAGACAGCCTTTCTGGAGAGATTCTTCCCTAGAGATATGAAAGAGGCTAACGTTGAGTAGTTCATCAACCTTAAGCAGGGATCGATGACTATCTGGGAGTATTCCCTGAAATTCATAAAATTGTCCAGGTATGCCACTTCCCTTGTGTCGAACAACAGGGACGAGATGAGCAGGTTCCTTACAGGAATTTCAGAGGACTTGGAGGAGGAGTGTCGGGTTGCGATGCTCCATGACAGCATGCACTTATCTAGGCTGATGGTGCATGTCCAGCAGGTTGAGGACGGAAGGAAGAAGAGGAGAGTCCGTGAGGTTAGGAGGCCTAACCCTTCTGACCAGACAGGTTCAAGAAGAGGTGGTGGCAGGAGCACTTTCGAAGTTCGCGATCAGCCCTGATTTAAGAAGGGGCATCAGAGTTTAGGGAACTCTAACTCTGAGAGGAGTGCAGCACCTAGAGAAGGCAGACCCGAGCCCAAGAAGGGCAATGGAGGTGATGTGCAGCATCCCAGAAAGAAATGTGGCAAATGTGGTCGTATTCACCGTGGTGAGTGCAGACTAGGCACAAATGCCTGCTTCGGTTGCGGAAAGAGCGGACACATGGTCAGGTAGTGTCCACAGAATAGGGGTCAGGCTGGAGGTAATGCTCAGCCTAGGCCTAATACCCAGAATTCTACTACAGTCGAGCCTCCTAAGAGGAACAGATTCTACGCCTTGAAGGGCAGGGAGGAGCAGGACAAGTCCGCTGATGTGATCATAGGTATGCTGCAAGTCTTCTCAACCTGTGTTTATGCTTTACTTGATCCAGGGTCTACGCTTTCTTTAGTGACTCCCTTGCTTGCTCTTACTTTTGAAACACTACCTGAGGTTTTGCATGATCCTATCATAGTTAGTACTCCCTTAGGAGAAAATGTGAGAGCTGATAGGGTCCATAAAGACTGTTCAATAGTAGTATGTTGTAAGACTATGTGTGCAGACCTTGTTGAGTTACCCATGAATGACTATGATATTATACTTGGTATGGACTGGCTCCATAAATGTTATGCCTTCATGGATTGCCATAGTAGGGTTGTGTGATTCCGTTTCCCTAATGAAGTAGAGCTGGTCTGGTAGGGGTACAATTTGAGTCGTTCAAGTCCCTTGAATTCAAACCTAAAAGCTAATAAAATGATGTCCAAGGAATTGTTATGCCATCTTGTGAGTGTCAATGATCTAGATCATGTCATTCCTTTCATAGACTCTTTGCTTGTAGTGAATGAGTTCCAAGATGTTTTCCCCGATGATTTGCCTGGAGTCCCTTCCCCTTGAGAGATTGATTTTTGTATCGATCTAGATCCCGATACCAAACCAATATTAATTCCTCCCTACAGAATGGCTCCAGCTGAACTCAAGGAGTTAAAGATGCAGTTAAAAGATCTCACTGATAAGGGATTCATCCAGCCGAGCATATCCCCTTGGGGAACTCTAGTGCTGTTTGTGAAAAAGAAAGATGGAACCCTTAAGATGTGTAGCGATTATCGGCAGCTCAACAAAGTCACTATAAAGAACAAGTATCCACTTCCCAGAATAGATGACTTATTCGATCAGCTCTAAGGGTCTAGTTTCTTCTCGAAGATTGATCTTCGTTTAGGGTATCATCAACTTAGGGTTAGGGATGAAGATATCCCAAAGACAGCCTTTCATACCCGTTATGGTCATTATGAGTTCCTAGTCATGTCATTTGGTCTCACTAATGCACCAGCTTCATTTATGGACCTCATGAACCGAGTCTTCCGTGAATGCCTTGATTCTTTTGTCATAGTATTCATTGATGACATTCTCATCTACTCTAAGATCAAGGAAGAGCATGAACAACATTTGAGACTAACCTTGCAGGTGTAGGTGTTAGGGAAGTGTAGGTGTTAGGGATCGACCTCGGGTCCCCCAATGCCGAAATTTTAAATCAAAAATAATACAAGACTAAGTGTTGCTCAAGAGATTTGAAATCAGGTTCCCTTGCCCAACTCCATATTGATACATAAGTCTTACATGAATAAATAATTAATGAATTCTGCCCATAGGGATTGAACTCGAGACCTTGGCATACTTACAAGATGCATAAGTCTTGTACCACATAATCTTTGGTAAGTATGAGTTACTTAGACGAATTATGAATGAAGCCTCATGGCTTGTACGTATGGGTTCATAAGTCCAGCGTACGTTTAAAAATAAGTGAAATTAAGATATATGTGACGAAATGATGTTACCCCAGGAGGGTTAAGTAAGAGTGTGAAACCCAGTAAAAGGCCAAGTGCATTGACATATGACGAAATGAACATTCACGTAAAGGGGTAAATAATCATGAAGAGATAATATGTTAACGTTAATGAATGTGGTGAAAACATTATAAGAGTCTAATATGAAAGACGAGATCAATCTCAAATGAGCCTAAGTAAATGTTACCAAAAACCGTACTCACCTATGAGAGTGTAAGATTAATAAAGAGACCAATCTCTAAGAACACTCTAATAACAGTATTGAGACTTAATACTAATGATGAGATGAGAAATCATTTAATGAGCACTGATGCCCTCATGCTAGAATCCAACTTCTATGATGTGTGATATGAATGTAATGGAACTTTATACGGAGCATCGATAAGCTAGCTATGAGTCGCGATTCCTTCTTTTAGGAAGGCCTATGTTCGTGTAAATCTCATGAGATGACACTGTCAGTTTAGGCGGGTATGGGTCTCCTTATATCTCCTAGTCTTTGAACCTATGCAGCCAACATAGGGTTCTAGCGGGGTTCAATTCCTTATATACGCTAGCATGTTTTGGTTTCACTTTGGCCAGTGATTCCACCTCTTTTCGGTGTGGGGTAGACACTGGATTTCATGGAGCTCACATGATCTATGTCGGTTAAAGTTAACGTTCCCAAAGAAAGAATGAGGCCAGCCTCAAGTAATGCATACAATGAAATGAATGATACCAAAGGTGTGTGGATATGATAATCAAGAGGTGACCTAGACTCAAGTAATGACACTAGGTCATTCTTGGTCATTACACAGTGAACCCGATGAAAGTCTTAAACAAAATCCTAGGTATATGAATGAATGAAAATGAAGTACGTGTGAATGGATGAAGCAGACTCTGTGTTTGTTAAAGAAGGCTCCCAAGTTGAGGTCCCATATGTTGAGCCCTCAGTTGGGAAGTCCTAATGTTAAGTCCGTGATTCCAAGGTATCATGGTATAGAATGGATGATATGTGATATATGTGTGCGCTATATGAAATATGTTATTTGCCGTGTGCAATATGAAAAGAATGATAATGCATGTTACTCTCATAGCATGACTTTCCTAATCTTATTTGGCAAGTCCAACTCACTTGGCTTTCAATAATTCATATCGTTAGGAGAGAGCTATTCTAAATCATGCATGTCATTGGTGTGTACTTGCATAAACCCATACTTAGTACAAGTGTGTACTAGTTCCATACAATTCTCTACTTTTAGGTGCAGGTGCAGGTGGACGCTAGAGCTTACGAGACTACGTTGAAGCTATCCGGACGTGGAGCATTCATCCGGACTTGGTAGGACCTCATGCTTTAGAGGATGCTTATATCTTATATTCTAGCTTAAACGTAGGCATGATCTACTGGAGGATGTTCCACTAGTGTTTCTTTCTTATTTATTTTCAGACGTCGTATTGGTGCCATTTTGGTAACTTTATATTAATGCAGTTATGAACTATTTCCTTCATTTGAATATCTCATTATTTGATGATTGTGGTGAACTGATGTGATATAATGCATTCTTACTATGAAGTCTATGTATACTTTAAAGCAAATAAAAGTTTTAAATTTTCCGCTAAAATTAACCTATACGATGTAATGAGGACGTATGTAGGCTTGTCTGCGACCTCCGAGAGGTCAACGACGCCAGTTTTGGCTAGGGTCTAGACCCTGGTTGTGACAGTCTTTTGTTTCTCTTACGGAAGTATTGTAATATACTTAGTAGTACTATATTTCTATTGTGTATGGGTCGTGTCCCAAGTACTCTTGTGTCTAAGATTTGATTAAATGAGACTTAGTATTTCATATGAGTTTTACATGAAAGATATTTCAAAGACGATGAAAATGTTTGTAAAAAGTTTTAAATCCGCATTACTTTTCACTATGCATATGCGATGAACGATATGAAAGGCCTTGTATAAGACCTCCGAGAGGTCAAGTGCGCCGTTTCCAATACGAGAGTGACATATCTCTAGGGTGTGGTCTCGGGATGTTACAAGCTTGGTATCAGAGAATAGGATATGAAAGTAGTCTTAGGAATCAAAAAGTCTCATCAAGTCACGTCTAGTAAAGTCTCGACCATCGGTGAGAGTCGCGACACATCTATGGGCGAGAGGCTATAGGACGATAGAGTTTCCTTTCTTTTCTACTCCTATATTGTTCTGTCGAGTAAAAGTTATGAATACTATTTTCTCATGGTTTTGTTGTGTTTCTAGGAAGATGCATATACGGAGGACACTGGCTAGGATAGTTGAGGAGAACGATGTGCATGAGGAGATTCCTCCTCAAGTTGAGCAAGTTACTCAAGGTTCTCAAGGTGATCAATTCCCTATTGTAGAAGGAGGTAATGATGTTTCGATGTATCCCTCGGAATTGACTAATAGAGTGATTAGAGAGGTTTTACTTGATTTAGCCTGAGCCGTGACTACTCAAGTGAATTTGAGTATGGAGACTAGGGTGAATATTGTAGAGAGCACTATGACCTCTAGGTTGTGAGACTTTGTGAGGATGAATCATCCTATCTTTCATAGCTCTAAGGTGGGAGAGAATCCCCAAGAGTTTCTTGATGTTGTGTATAAGGTGTTGAGTTCTATGGGGGTTACCTCTAGGGATAAGGCGGATCTAGCTTCTTATCAATTGAGGGATGTTTCTCAAGTGTGGTACACTCAATGGGAGGATAATAGGTCGGTTGAGTCGGGTCCTATTGAAACGCCCTCAAAATGAACTAAGGTAGCTAGGGACTCACATGTGCCTAAAAAGGTTAATAACATGTTGATTAAGTGTTTTATAGTATGCATATTTGAATTGAAGTCATTTGGAGGTCAAACATCCAAGAACGTCCAAGACGTTCAAAAGTTGTTCTTTGGAGGTGCTAGTAAGTCCTTGAATGTTTGGCTTGATTTTCTATGTTTTTTGGAGTTGATAAACAGTGTAGTTGACCCTAACACCTTAATAGACATGCTAAGGTTCACAACGTCCGGGTATGACTCCCCGGGGACCACTCGAAGGACCCCCAAAGAGGACCCAAACCTTGGACAAGAGGCTTCCCAAGGCAGCGTGCAGGAGCAAGAATGAGACCTTGACCTTGCGACGCGCGCCTATCACTTACCTCACTTCCTCAAAAATTATTTGGAGCATAATTGGGAGGCTTCCCCGCGACGCGCAGCGCACTCCCAGATCCGGCTGCATCGTTTTTAAGTCAATTTTGACATGTCTAGTGGGGGGTGATTTGGTAACTTAGGGGACGTTTTATTAACTGCTTTTAGGACCTTTTTAAACCCTTTCCCAAGCCAAAACCCCAACACCCATTAAGAAATCAAATTCCCAATGTTCTCTTTATCTTCAAAAACCCTAAAATCTCCATTGAAGACCAAGCTCAAGAACAAGTTATGGAGTTGGATTATTGGATCTTTCTTCTAAGATTTTCATGGGCTTTTTAATGTATTAGGTATGGTGATCTTTCATCCCTATATAATCATTCATCTATGGAGTCCTTTCAAGGGTTTTCAAAACATGAATTCTAAGTCAAAAATCCTATCTTTCAATCTAGCCATGGGTTCATTCTCAAATTGATTTAAAACACATTCTAATGATGAATATATGTTTATCTACTGATTTTATGATGAATTTCTATCCAATTTTTTGAAGAACCCATGATCCTCCTAATTTCTCAAATGAGCCTATAATGTGGGTCTTTTGATCTTGACTTCATGTTTATAGAATTGTGATTTTATTGTATTGAATTGCTTTTTGCTATTATTTTCTATATGAATTGAATATGAATTATGGAGTAATGGTCAAATATGATAATTATCTTGGAGATTTGGTAAGTTGACCTACTTCTTGTAATTAGCCTAGAATGTATATTGAATTGTGTTTATCGGTATGGTCCACTTGTGGTGGCGGTGTTTAAATTCTTGTACATATTTATGTTTTATGATCATGGCCTTGAAGGCATTAGATGCAATATGAATTGATATGATGATTACTACGTTAGGAATTTGAAGGATTTAGCCTTGATTTAAATATTATGTCTAAGTGAATTGATGTTATGTGTACGGTCTTCTACACTACTTGTTTAATGTAGGTGTGTAGATGATGTTATATGTACATGTGTGATGATCATGTTAGGGTTATGTGTGGTCTATATTTATAATGATGAAGAATATCCTTATAGCATCACCCCTACCCATATGAACCCTATATGAATGTGTGATTAAAGTATGCTAGGAGTCTTATATTCTAGTGTTGAATATGTACTTGCCTCCTATGATGTAATGTGCATTTGTAGTCTATAGTCCTCAATACTCTATATGTTTGTATGACTTGAGACTTGAAGAATGTTGTACATGTGTTGTGGTCTTTAGAGGGTGGCTTCCTCAATACTATGTGATAGTCATTATGTGATCATGTTGACCAATGTACACACACTTCATGTCATGCATATCTATGAGTAGGATAGATTCATGATGACTAAGGAAAGAGATAGTTCTCCTATGCATCATTACCTATTTATATGCATGTAAAGTATATGATTTATGAAGTTTTGAACATGTGTGCCTAAAGGTATTTATGTGAAGGTAGATCTCCCATATATGTACACACACAAACATGCATACATGAATATGACATAGTTATGTGAAAGTACATTCTCACATAATGTAGGTTCTATGGTGAATGTAGAATTCTCACCCTAGCTACCTTTGAGCTATATGATATATAAGGGAGTAAGTCCCTAAGGCCTATTCTTTATGAATTAATGTTATCTAAAGGCTTATTGATGCTTAAAAGGGAGTTATTTATTAGCACCGAGTGAACATGATAAATGAGAGTGGGAGCTTGACGTCTATTAAGTACGACTTTCCACAAGAGAACCTTCACGTTAGTAAGTCCGGGTTCCCAACATAGATGTTGTCTCATGAGATGGAACCCTTCACGCTTATGTGACATACGGGGAGCACCCCCTAGAAGTAACATGGCGTACTTGACCTCTCGGAGGTCTTATACAAACCCATAGTTATCATTCATCGCATTGACATAGTAAATTTAGCAGAAAATTTACAACTTTATTAGCACATCATATGCTATAACATTACTTCATATTTATAAAACATAAGTCATAATAGATGTATAGACCTTAAGTCTCTTTGACATCTTAGACTCAACAACTTTAGAGTACATTAGGGACACGGACAATAAGACACATTACATAACTATACAATATTGAAAGACTTTACAGTAAAGACATAAATGGGACATCTTTGAACTTTAAGGATTCCTTTCATTGAGATTGGGGATCATCTAGCAAGCTCTTTACCATTCAATACAACCTTTAAGCATCCATAACTTACACTTTGTGTAAAAAGTAGAGAAGAATGGGATTAACACAAGAATGTACTAAGTATGGCAACCACGCAAAAACATGCATTTAAAGGGGACATTTTCTTGAAAATCATACTTCATGCTTTTTGAGTAAATCTTCATAAAACCTTTAACCAATAGCATTTATATCATACACATACATCATATAAACATATTTAAACGCCAAACACATGAGATCACATATATAATTTATTACATTTTTGGGTCACATTACAGTGAACTATTTTTCACTTTCGAACGCCTTGGACGTTCTTGATCGTTTGACCTCCAAACTTCACAAAACTTCATATAATACCATTTGACATCATTATAAACCATTATACGACTTCATAATCTCATTACATACAAATACAAGCATGCATAAACACATGAGACACATAGGTGACTAGTCGTCGAACGTTTTGGTCGACCCTTGACGTTTGACTTCCAAATCACCTCAAACTTCATACACTGCCTCTAAACCATATAATAAGTCATTTTAGGACATTAGAACATTAATACGAACATGTTAGTCTCTAGACACCCTAAATCATTTAAGGGGTCTTACAATATCCCCACATGGGAACATTCGTCCTGGAATGACACTTAGAACATTTCAATCACAACAAGGAATTCAATGCATCATAGAGAAGTTAATCATATTCATAACATCATTACATAGAAGTTAATGCACCAAAATTACGAGGAACACAACTTCACATTATTGAGCACGCAATGCACACAAGCAAGCAAAACTTCAATTCACTCACTTTTTAATGCATCAATCAAAAGGCTCTTATCATGATCATAGGAGGAACATCCTTCTCCTAATGATAACATGGTCATAACACTCCAATTTTATTAAGAGTTCATCTTACAACAATTTCTAAGTAGAACTTAGGCATAGTTCAACAATACTCAAAAGCAAGTAGGCACTCATACTTCCATGCACAAAGACTTGAGTTAATTGAATCAACAAAGATCTTTATTAGTAAGACCTAGTGCTATGAGGTCATACTCAACCATACCATGCGTCGTTACACCACATGTGTGGTGTCCATAGAGGAATGTCGTTATCCTCAAAACACTTACATGTATCATGGGTGTGGAGGAATGTCGTTATCCTCAACACACTTACATGTATCATGAGTTCACACCCAAGCAAAAGTACAAAGGCCATCTTTACTGTAATATGAGAATTTCTCAACTTTTTAAACCAAGACATGATCATGTTTTCTTCCTAGTGAAGTCTAAATGGTAAGTTACACCAAATAAGTCACAACAAAAAAGGAACCCATTTCACAAATTTTCAAATTCTAACATAGTACTCACCTTCACAGTAAGCACCTTTTGGGGAAAAAAATACAAATTATAGGCACACATATGAACACTTAGCTACACATGATTTCATCTTTTTAAGAGTAAGCCTACAATCATGCTTCCCAAACCATACAAGTCACATAGTTTTCTAGAGACTCCAGACATTTCATTTTAAAGAGACTCTACTTTTTATTATAAGGCTAAACCTCACATATCACAAGTGACTAAAACCAAATTTCCTACTTTATCTCATGAAGTCAAGTGTACCATTAGCATGTTAGGATGTACAATACTCATCAGAAAACATGTATCTAATCAAAATTTCCATTCATGCACTTTGGAATATTCATTATACATTTAAGGTAATGTCAATCAATAAATACCAAACATATAAAGTTCATGCAATTCATACTTTATGCAAGACTCTATTCATGAACAAGCTCATCAAGACTTCATTAAATTCAAGATCAACCAAAAATAGAAGGTCAAAGTAGACAATACCTATAACCTTACTATTCCATCACCATCCCCCACTTAGGGTAAACCCGATTAAGAGAAACTTAACCCAACCTTAAGAGGATCTTCTCTTAACAACATTCATATTTCAACAATTACAAGTGATTACCATTTAAAAGGATTTTTACAGTAAGTCAACATAGTAACACCAAGGTATTCTAAAGCTTATCATTTTAGGCAAATCATCCTTAATCATAAAGTTATATCATACCATTTAACCACATAAGCTTTTCATACATTACAATAGACTTCAATGTCATTCAACATTAGGGAAAACAACAAGGAGACTTAGCAACAAAGTTTCTTCTTTTTCCTAGAACATTACAGTAAGGTGACTTCTAGGTCACTAAAACCCACATCATCACCTTACCAAGTCATGCATACTACCTTTACACCTAGGATCAAGTATATACAAAGGAATCCAATCCATACTAGGTAATCGTGAATGTTCACACATCCAACTAAGGCAACATTTAAAACATCATGCATATATTCAAAGGGACATAATGAACACCTTAAAACACATATTCTCAAGGTAGAATGCTTTCATAGATAATCAATAAGCCTTTCAAGCTCAAATGATAATAGTAAGCCACCGACATGTAAAACCATATAGTAACACACCATTTCAAAAGAAACTCATGTCAACCATAATAACTTCTAATCATGCTTTAACTATATCATGCCATGTATTCTTCAACATAAGATGCTATTTCACATAAGTCTCATACATTGCCATAATTGGCATTACATCATCAAAACATGTCAAAAATTCACCTTCAAACATAGTCATTCCACCATAAAACCAAGTTAAGCATTAACTCACCTTTTTGTCCCTCAAGCATAGAGATACAATCTCATCCAAGCAATCACATCTAAAAGACCACTGGATAAGAAAACATAAGAGAGAGATCTTATAGAGCTAAGTTCTATGAAACGATATGATAATGATGAAGAATGCAGACTCTATCGTCCTATAGCCTCCCATACCATTTGATGTGTCGCGACTCACCACCAATGCTACAAGACTCTACTAGACGTGGCAATATGAGAGTTTTAGAAACTAAAACCACTTTATAAACCTGGCTCTGATACCGCATTTTTCACATCCGGGGAGCACCCCATAGAAGTAACATAGCGTACTTGACCTCTCGGAGGTCTTATACAAGCCCATATTTATCATTCATCGCATTGACATAGTAAATTTAGCAAAAAATTTAAAACTTTCTTAGCACATCATATGCTAGAACATTACTTCATATTTTAAAACATAAGTCATAATACGGGTATAGACCTTAAGTCTCTTTGTCATCTTAGACTCAAAAACTTTAGAGTACATTAGGGACATGGCCCATAAGACACATTACATAACTATACAATATTGAAAGACTTTACAGCAAAGATATAAGTAGGAGATCCTTGAACTTTAAGGATTCTTTTCATTGAGCTTGGGGATCATCTAGCAAGCCCTTCACCATTCAAGACATCCTTTATGCATCCATAACCTACACTTTGTGTAAAAAGTAGAGAAGAATGGAATTAGCATAAGAATGTACAAGTATGACAACCATGCAAAAACATGCATTTAAAAGGGACATTTTCTTGAAAATCATACTTCATGCTTTTTGAGTAAATCTTCATAGCACCTTAACCAATAGAAATTATATCATACACATACATCATATAAACATTTTCAAACGCCAAACATTACATGAGATCACATATAGAATTTATTACATTTTTGGGTCACATTACAGTGAACTATTTTTCCCTTAACAGTGAGCATTATTTCCTTTTATTCATTAGCTTCCCAAGTAACCCTCTAGTGATACTTGGTGCAATGTATCACCTTAAGATCACTAAGAAAGCATACATACAACCTACATAACGCAACACATATCCTCATGTAAGCATAATACATCAAAGACACATTTAAGTCAAAACCTTAAGACATTACAGTAAGCCACATCAAGCCACACATACATTTACTTCTTTGCATATACTTCATTATTAAACCTTGTTCATGACCCTAATCTTAGCCTACTAGTGCAACGTACATGTGAAACCCCATAACCGCACATATACTTAGTTAACTCTTCATGAGACCATAAACCTTAATATTCAATTCATACATCAATATAGAAAGTAAAGACAACTTCAATCATGTCAATACAAGAACCTCATCATATAGTCATTTAGACCAACATCATACATATAGATTCATACCATGCACATCTTCATAACAAGAAGACCAATACTATAATTTCATGCATATGGACATAAACATAATCATACATATTAGGTCACCTTACTAGGACTTCCAAAGGGGCCAATTGTGCAATGTCTAGATGGGTTCATTACTTCCACCTATACTAAGTAAC
This sequence comes from Solanum lycopersicoides, assembly GCA_022817965.1. NCBI lineage: Eukaryota > Viridiplantae > Streptophyta > Magnoliopsida > Solanales > Solanaceae > Solanum > Solanum lycopersicoides. Next base: position 69,799,872 of record CM040622.1, on the reverse strand, counting down.
CTTCCTTAAGTTATCCTAGTTAGGATCCTATTCCATTACTTCCATTGTCCATTTTACTTTAGGGAAACTATAGCCTCAACCGACACTAAGATCAGGAGTGCTAAACATGAAATTTGGTGTTGTAGAGCCTTACACCAATTGAAGGTGTTCCTACCTAGCCAAGGTAGAACATTAACATATATCCTAGCATCTTAAGTGAATTCACTTTGGTAGATCCTATGTGGCAAGCATAGTTTATGGAACTTGGGGCAATCATGGAAATATCAACTCTACACCCTTTGTTGGGTCATGAGGCTATCCATCCCGTGAGAACCGTAGTGAACCCCTACCTTGCCTTTGTGTAAAAGTGTTACCATCTCACATGAGGACCGTAGTGAACCCCTACTTTCCCTATATTGGAAAAGCGTCACCCCCTCATCTACAAGTTCACTTGGTGCTAATCTAAGTTCCCTTTATTGAAAAAGCTTGTATTAACATTTCTTTATAAAACATAGGCTTAGGAGAAGTCATCCCCTCATATGCATAGCTAATAGGTCATAGATGAGAATTCATCAACCTAAATGATGTGAGAAATCCTTTCACATGGACATAACATATGTAAATCACAATCTAGTTAAGGATACACTTGAGTACACCTTTCAAGGCTCCTCTATTGACTAGCTCATCATTCATGTGTGAGTGTGTATACATATATGTGAGCAAACCTTTCACAAAACACATTAAGTCACACATGTTCATACATCATATCCATACATATAGAAACCAAAGCTAGAACTATACTATCAAGGTACACATGTGCAATGCATACGCAAAGTCCCATACCCTTGTCTACTAATACACCTATCAAGTCATCCTAGGTAAGGAAACATATATCATACTTTCATAAACGTCATTTTAACATTCATAGTAGTAGACACTAGTGAATATGAGAACTACCTTTCATTAGACACTATGAACTTTTACTACATATAAGCATGCATTAAGTGTGAGTGTGTGTACGTGTACATTGGTCAAATGATCACATAATGGCTATCAACAAAAAATTGAGGCAGCCACCCTCTTAGACCACAATACTCTTCAAGCTTAGACCACACAACACACAATAGCATAGGAGACAAGTTAACTTCATACAACACTTTAAGACTCCTATCATTAACTACTCACACATTCACATAGGGGAACATGGGTAGGGATCATCAACCATTATCACCTAAGACATGGCGTCACCTACACATGATATTACACAACCCTTCACATTCTCATAAAAATGGTAACATAACCTAGATTCACAACTCAAATAGAAGACTAGGCACAAACTACACATAAAGTGATTATCATAACCACTCCTTCATATATTCATTAAATTTACTTCAAGGCCATATTCAACACATATATAATGTCATAAAGTAAACACCGTCACCATAAGTGGACCATACCACACAATGCCACTCACGGCTTCATTAACATACCATAGAGAAGTAAAGAAGTACAAGAATAGAGCAATTCTTACCAACCCTTTAGCCTTTGGTCATCATTGACCTTTTCTACTATTTCATCAATAATTCAAGTATAGGGCAGTAGCTTAAGTACCATAATCATAAAAGAAACCAAGTACAACTCTCTACAAGATCACATTACAATCTAATACAATGCATCACATATATACTAGAGAGTAGAAGAACATACATATTTAATCCAATTCACTTGCATTGATCATCAATTATATTTCATGAATGGCATAAGTCTAGGGCAGTATCTAATCATACACATAGTCATCACAAAATCATGCTTAAAGCACTTCAAGATCAAGCTACAACATAGGCATTAGACTTGTCAATTTGCTAGGGTGTAGAGAGGAATTAACCAACACTATTGATTCTCTAAGGCCTTAATCATCATTAATATTTTAACAATAATGTACATACTAGGCAGCAGCTAGATAGATCACTACATTGAAAGAATCATGTTTCATCTATCTACAATTCAAGATGTGATCATATACATAGTATTATCAATCGATAGACTAGAAGACTAGGTCAATTCACATAAGCCATCTTTACTTCATTCATGCAAGATTCGTATTTATAATTCAGTCATGATACTAACCTAAAACAGTAGATACAACCAACTTAACATGATCGAAATCCACATTAATTCATTTAGAAGCCAAGGTTACAGTGTACTATGGAAACTAGGCTAAATGTGTTCAAATCTTCATACATTGATCCTCAAGGATCCTTCAACACAAATTCAAAATAAATTCATGTAAATATCAATATATACAATAACTTCAATGTAATAGAATCATAATTCAATCGATAGGAATACAAGATCATAAAGCCCATGCAAGGCTAAAACGTTTGGGTGATGGAACATGGGTTCATCATGCAATTGGAGTAAGAATCACGTTAAAACAATTGTATTAACTTCAATTAATCATGATTCAATAGTACAAAACCTTTTTACAAAGAACCCATGGAAGATTGAAGAAGATACTGTTTGATCATATTTTTCTTTGAAATATTTGGGAATGGCTCTCTAGATGAAAAGATAACTAGAGATGAAGATCACCATACCTTAATCTTCATGAAGACCTCTAAAACCTGATGATTCACCCACGAAAATCCAAGCTCCTAGCAGCTCTTGAGCTTCACCATGAATGGTGGTTTCTAGGGAGAAGATTTTTAGAGAGAATATTCTTATGTGTGTATGGGATTGGGAATGAGTTGATCACGTTTAGAATGACTTTTATACACCCAAAATAAGTTAAATAATCCAACTAGAGTCGGTTTAGGACGTGGGGTGAATTTCCCATTCACCCCTTTAATGAAACAGTACGCAAGCTTCAGTTCATAGGCCACCATCGACGGACCAACCTACTGGACGTAGGTCAGTTGACGGGCCGTGCCTGGGGTTCCGTCGTTTGGTACTTAGTCAATTTTTAGCTTAAAACCTGCCCAAGATAAGTACCAATCGACGAGACCTCACCAACGGGCCGTTGGTTGACCATCAGGCCGTCGTTTGGTCCGTCTATTGACACTGCCAAGGTAGTGTCTCGACCAGCCTTGGGCCCTTCATGTGGGGCCTTTTGCGGGGCCCTTTAGAAGTAATACCAGACGTTTTCAATGTAAATACAACCCTTAAAAAGTTTTAGACCTCCCACATGAGTTTCACTCAAAACCAATACCCGCAACTCGTCCAAACAGTCTAGGCCCCATCAAGACACACGTTTAGCGTCTTAAGGGCTAACTTTCGAAAGCCTTGGACGTTCTTCGTCGTTTGAACTCCAAACTTCATGAAACTTCATATAATACCATTTAACATCATTATAAACCAATAAACGACTTCATAATCTCATTACATACAAATACAAGCATGCATAAACACATGAGGCACATAGGTGACTAGTCGTCGAACGTTTTGGTCGACCCTTGACGTTTGACTTCCAAATCACCTCAAACTTCATACACTGCCTCTAAACCATATAATAAGTCATTTTAGGACATTAGAACATTAATACGAACATGTTAGGCTCTAGACACCCTAAATCATTTTGGGGGTCTTACAATATCCCCACATGGGAACATTCGTCCTCGAATGACACTTAGAACATTTCAATCACAACAAGGAATTCAATGCATCATACAGAAGTTAATCATATTCATAACATCATTACATAGAAGTTAATGCACCAAAATTACGAGGAACACATTATTGAGCACTCAATGCACACAAGCAAGCAAAACTTCAATTCACTCACTTTTTAATGCATCAATCAAAAGGCTCTTATCATGATCATAGGAGGAGCATACTTCTACTAATCATAAGATGGTCATAACACTCCAATTTTATTAAGAGTTCATCTTACAACCATTTCTAAGTAGAACTTAGGCATATTTCAACAATACTCAAAAGCAAGTAGGCACTCATACTTCCATGCACAAAGACTTGAGTTAATTGAATCAACAAAGATCTTTATTAGTAAGACCTAGTGCTATGAGGTCATACTCAACCATACCATGCGTAGTTACACCAAATGTGTGGTGTCCATGGAGGATTGTCGTTATCCTCAACACACTTACATGTATCATGGGTGTGGAGGAATGTCGTTATCCTCAACACACTTACATTTATCATGAGCTCACACCCAAGCAAAAGTACAAAGGCCATCTTTACTGTACTATGAGAATTTCTCAACTTTTTAAACCAAGACATGATCATGTTTTATTCCTAGTGAAGTCTAAATGGTAAGTTACACCAAATAAGTCACAACAAAAAAGGAACCCATTTCACAAATTTCCAAATTCTAACATAGTACTCACCTTCGCAGTAAGCACCTTTTGGGGAAAAATACAAATTATAGGAACACATATGAACACTTAGCTACACATGATTTCATCTTTTTAAGAGTAAGCCTACAATCATGCTTCCCAAACCATACAAGTCACATAGTTTTCTAGAGACTCCAGACATTTCATTTTAAAGAGACTCTATTTTTTATTATAAGGATAAACCTCACATATCACAAGTGACTAAAACCAAATTTCCTACTTTATCTCATGAAGTCAAGTGTACCATTAGCATGTTAGGATGTACAATACTCATGAGAAAACATGTATCTAATCAAAATTTCCATTCATGCACTTTGGAATATTCATTATACATTTAAGGTAATGTCAATCAATAAATACAACACATATAAAGTTCATGCAATTCATACTTTATGCAAGACTCTATTCATGAAGAAGCTCATCAAGACTTTATTAAATTCAAGATCAACCAAAAATAGAAGGTCAAGGTAGACAATACCTATAACCTTACTATTCCATCACCATCCCCCACTTAGGGTAAACCCGATTAAGAGAAACTTAACCCAACCTTAAGAGGATCTTATCTTAACAACATTCATATTTCAACAATTACAAGTGATTACTATTTAAAAGGATTTTTCAGTAAGTCAACATAATAACACCAAGGTATTCTAAATCTTATCATTTTAGGGAAATCATCCTCAAACATCAAGTTAGATCATACCATTCAACCACAAGCTTTTCATACATTACAATAGACTTCAAGGTCATTCAACATTAGGGAAAACAACAAGGAGACTTAGCAACAAAGTTTCTTCTTTTTCCTAGAACATTACAATAAGGTGACTTCTAGGTCACTAAAATCCACATCATCACCTTACCAAGTCATGCATACTACCTTTACACCTAGGATCAAGTATATACAAAGGAATCCAATCAATACTAGGTAATCGTGAATGTTCACACATCCAACTAAGGCAACATTTGAAACATCATGCATATATTCAAAGGGACATAATGAACACCTTAAAACACATATTCTCAAGGTAGAATGCTTTCATAGATAACCAATAAGTCTTTCAAGTTCAAATGATAATAGTAAGTTACCGACATGTAAAACCATATAGTAACACACCATTTCAAAAGAAACTCATGTCAACCATAATAACTTCTAATCATGCTTTAACTATATCATGTCATGTATTCTTCAACATAAGATGCTATTTCACATAAGTCTCATACATTGCCATAATTGGCATCACATCATCAAAACATGTCAAAAATTCACCTTCAAACATACTCATTCCACCATAAAACCAAGTTAAGCATTAACTCACCTTTTTGTCCCTCAAGCATAGAGATGCAATCTCATTAAAGCAATCACATCTAAAAGACCACCGGACAAGAAAACATAAGAGAGAGATCTTATAGAGCTAAGTTCTATGGCACGATATGATAATAATGAAGAATGGATACTCTATCGTCCTATAGCCTCCCATACCATTTGATGTGTCGCGACTCACCACCAATGCTACAAGACTCTACTAGACGTGGCAATATGAGACTTTTAGAAACTAAAACCACTTTATAAACCTGGCTCTGATACCACATTTTTCACATCCGGGGAGCACCCCATAGAAGTAACATGGCGTACTTGACCTCTCGGAGGTCTTATACAAGCCCATAGTTATCATTCATCGCATTGACATAGTAAATTTAGTAGAAAATTTAAAACTTTCTTAGCACATCATATGCTAGAACATTACTTCATATTTTAAAACATAAGTCATAATACATGTATAGACCTTAAGTCTCTTTGTCATCTTAGACTCAAAAACTTTAGAGTACATTAGGGACACGGCCCATAAGACACATTACATAACTACACAATATTGAAAGACTTTACAGCAAAGACATAAGTAGGAGATCCTTGAACTTTAAGGATTCTTTTCATTAAGCTTGGGGATCATCTAGCAAGCCCTTCACCATTCAAGACATCCTTTATGCATCCATAACCTACACTTTGTGTAAAAAGTAGAGAAGAATGGGATTAGCATAAGAATGTACTAAGTATGACAACCATGCAAAAACATGCATTTAAAAGGGACATTTTCTTGAAAATCATACTTCATGCTTTTTGAGTAAATCTTCATAACACCTTTACCAATAGAAATTATATCATACACATACATCATATAAACATTTTCAAACGCCAAACATTATATGAGATAACATATAGAATTTATTACATTTTTGGGTCACATTACAGTGAACTATTTTTCCCTTAACAGTGAGCATTATTTCCTTTTATTCATTAGCTTCCCAAGTAACCCTCTAGTGATACTTGGTGCAATGTATCACCTTAAGATCACTAAGAAAGCATACATACAACCTACATAACCCAACACATATCCTCATGTAAGCATAATACATCAAAGACACATTTAAGTCAAAACCTTAGGACATTACAGTAAGCCACATCAAGCCACACATACATTTACTTCTTTGCATATACTTCATTATTAAACCTTGTTCATGACCCCAATTTTAGCCTACTAGTGCAACATACATGTGAAGCCCCATAACCGCACATATACTTAGTTAACTCTTCATGAGACCATAAACCTTAACATTCAATTCATACATCAATATAGAAAGTAAAGACAACTTCAATCATGTCAATACAAGAACCTCATCATATAGTCATTTAGACCAACATCATACATATAGATTCATACCATGCACATCTTCATAACAAGTAGACCAATACTACAATGTCATGCATATGGACATAAACATAATCATACATATTAGGTCACCTTACTAGGACTTCCTAAGGGGCCACTTGTGCAATGTCTAGATGGGTTCATTACTTCCACCTATACTAAGTAACCTTCCTTAAGTTATCCTAGTTAGGATCCTATTCCATTACTTCCATTGTCCATTTTACTTTAGGGAAACTATAGCCTCAACTGAAACTAAGACCATGAGTGCTAAAAATGGAATTTGGTGTTGTAGAGCCTTACACCAATGGAAGGTGTTCGTACCTAGCCAAGGTAGAACATTAACATATATCGTAGCATCTTAAGTGAATTCACTTTGCTAGATCCTATGTGGCAAGCATAGTTTATGGAACTTGGGGAAATCATGGAAATATCAACTCTACACCATTTGTTGGGTCATGAGGCTATCCATCCCGTGAGAACCGTAGTGAACCCCTACCTTTCCTTTGTGTAAAAGCGTCACCATCTCACATGAGAAGCGTAGTGAATCCCTACTTTCCCTATATTGGAAAAGCGTCACCCCCTCATCTACAAGTTCACTCGGTGCTAATCTAAGTTCCCTTTATTGAAAAAGCTTGTATTAACATTTATTTATAAAACATAGGCTTAGGAGAAGTCATCCCCTCATATGCATAGCTAATAGGTCGTAGATGAGAATTCATCAACCTAAATGATGTGAGAAATCCTTTCACATGGACATAGCATATGTAAAGCACCATCTAGTTAAGGATACACTTGAGTACACCTTTCAAGGCTCCTCTATTGACTAGCACATCATTCTTGTGCGAGTGTGTATACATATATGTGAGCAAACCTTTCACAAAACACATTAAGTCACACATGTTCATATATCATATCCATACATATAGAAACCAAAGCTAGAACTATACTATCAAGGTACACATGTGCAATGCATACGCAAAGTCCCATACCCTTGTCTACTAGTACACCTATCAAGTCATCCTAGTTAAGGAAACATATATCATACTTTCATTAACGTCATCTTAACATTCATAGTAGTAAACACTAGTGAATATGAGAACTACCTTTAAGTAGACACTATGAACTTTTACTACATATAAGCATGCATGAAGTGTGAGTGTGTGTGCATTGGTCACATGATCACATAATTGCTATCAAAAACATATTTAGGCAGCCACCCTCTTAGACCACAATACTCTTCAAGCTTAGACCACACAACACACAATAGCATAGGAGACAAATTAACTTCATAGAACGCTTTAAGACTCCTATCATTAACTTTTCACACATTCACATAAGGGTACATGGGTAGGGATCATCAACCATTATCACCTAAGACATGGCAGCACCTACACATGATATTACACAATCCTTCACATGCTCATAACAATGGTAACATAACCTAGATTCACAACTCAAATAAAAGACTAGGCACAAACTACACATAAAGTGATTATCATAACCACTCCTTCATATATTCATCTAATTTCCTTCAAGGCCATAGTCAACACATATATAATGAAATAAAGTAAACTGTCACGCCCCGAGCTACTCCCGAGACGCGAACACGGAACCTAGGACCAAAAGTGATCCCAAGCTAACCCTGCTGGCATGATCATGAGCATACTAAAAATAATAAACTGATGCGGAAGCTAAATCATAATTAAATCTGAAAAGATGGGGAATACCCATATTCTATAACTGAGATATTTGAAAACAATGAGTTTAATACAAAGTAAATATTAACTCATACTAAGCTAAATCTAACTATGTCTGCAAATAGCCACTAAACTGGACTAGAAATACTGGGACAACCCCCAGCTAAATCTAGCAAAAACTTAAACTAAAAGACTAAATACTGAAGAGAAACTCATGAGTATTGTCCTCGGAGAATGAGGACTCACCAATGAATCGGTTGATCTGGAGATCGGGAAATCGATCTATGCGTGATTTGGATGCTGAGAACCTGAACCTACATCACGAGAAGATGTAGCGCACGTATGCATCTGTACTTGAAAGGTACTGAGCATGTAGGATAGAGTAAGGCTGAAATAAAACATAACTGAACAAGTACAAAAGCAAGTATAATAATCTGAACATGATATACTGAATTTCTGAGCTAACTGAATGCAATGACCAATTTATAACATGCTAAAACTGAATACTGAATATACAGATAAATGGTCATGCAGAGACTCTGACTGAACTGTGGGAGCTACTAATAACCGATAATAAAACCACATGAGCTAAATGTGGAGTCCGATGTATACGCCCCATCGAGAGGACCCAATATACCCTGCCAAATCTATAAAGGCATGCTGGCGTGATCACTAAAATGATTGCCCACAAGGGGACTTACAACCTACTTGGCTAGTAGTTCTGGGACTATTGGGTACGCTAAACCCTAGTCCAACTCGGTATTATGCTACTCCCAATGAATTATGTAAATTAACTGATTATGTCTGAGTTTGTGTAAATACTGGATAGCTTGAACTGAACATGCAAACTGAGAATGCAATAATTAATCTGGTAATTATGCATTTATAACTGAGGCATGTATATCTGAAGTTTCTGAAATATCTGACCTAGCATGTGTAATTCAAGAACTAAAGAAATACAAAGCTAGGGTTCTGAAATTCATGCGATCATCTGAGTAATAACATCATAATCTGATTTGGAACATATATTTAATAAATTCATGAAGTTCTATCAAAGTTCTAGAAACCCTAGGTTTAATCATGATAAAAAAATCAAGAATCTGACTGAAAACTAGGGACCCAATGGGTGAAAAGAACCCACTAGTGAAATCCCGCATACCTGGTGATGAAATCCATGGAAAAATAATTAAGTTTCTGGCTGGAACTGCTGGAGCTTGTGGCATTCTTGAACTAGGGTTCTTGAGCTTTTTTTCTCCTCTCTTGCTTCTAATTTTCTATGTTTTGATTTAATGATTTTACTTGGATATATTTTCATTATGTTTCTAGGCTTAATCTGACTAAACTCTGATGATTTAGGGTCAAAACGATGTAACTTATGGTTTAAACGGAGTGGGAAAGGTCAAAAAGACCCCTGGGAAGGTTGCTGTCGGGCCACACGACGGTCAGGACTGACGGTCCGTCGTGTGCCCGACGCCCCGTCGTTGGATCCGTCGTGAGGGCCTGTTCGACAGGCCTTTACTAAATTTGGCATAACTCTTTACGCGCAGGTCTGATTTTAGTAAGGTCGGTGGATATGGAAAGATAATTCAATTATCTATTTGTGGGTAGGTAATGATAGACCTAATTCATTTTTGAAAAGAGTTATGATCATTTTAAGTTGACCCAACTGTATTTTCCATTAATTGTCTGCAAAAATTGTTTTTTCTGAAAAACTAATTTTTGGTCTGTTTTTGCTACAGGGTGTTACATTATCTCCCCCTTGGGAAAATTCGTCTTCGAATGAAGACTAAACTATCTGAAATGGAGGGAGAGAGCTGCAAACCCCACTACTAAACACTGAGAACTGAGTTTCTAACTGAATTGAGTTCTGAGTACATGCAATTACGCTGAAAATGCAAGTACAAACTGAGGGAACATGATTCTAAAACTGAATTTACGCATGAATGACTGTAAAACTGAAGAGGAACTATTACCTCAAGATGGAGTGGAATCGGAAGGAAAAAGGTAAGGATACTTGGCTTTCATGGCTGCTTCTGCTTCCCAAGTAGCTCCCTCTACGGACTGACTCCTCCACAAAACCTTGACTAAAGCGACTTCTTTGTTTCTCAACTCTCTAACCTGACAGTCAAGAATCTCAACTGGTACATCCTCATAAGAAAGACTATCTTTCACCGCCACACTCCTAATGGCACTATAGAGGCTGGATCACCCACACACTTCTTCAAGAGTGAGATGTGGAAGACCGGATGCACTGCTACTAATTCTGCTGGAAACTCTAACTCATATGCCACCTTACCAACCCTTTTCAATATCTTGTAAGAGCCTACATATCTAGGACTGAGCTTCCCTTTCTTTCCAAATCTCATCACCCCTTTCATAGGTGAGACTTTCAGAAAAATCCAATCGTCAACTTGGAACTCTAGTTCCCTTCTCCTTACATCTGCATAAGATTTCTGACGACTTTGGGCTGTCTTAAGTCTATCTCTAATGAGTTGAACTTTCTCCATAGCATAAAGGACTGAATCTGGCCCTATCAAAGCTGCTTCACCTACTTCAAACCAACCAACAAGAGATCTACATCTACGCCCATATAAAGCCTCATAAGGGGCCATCTGAATGCTGGAATGGTAGCTATTATTGTAGGCAAACTCAATAAGAGGAAGGTGATCATCCCAACTACCTTTGAAATCGATCACACAAGCTCTCAACATATCCTCTAAGGTCTGAATGGTACGCTCTGCCTGCCCAACCGTCTGTGGATGAAATGCTGTACTAAGGTTAACTTGAGTACCAAGACCTTTTTGAAATGACTTCCAGAAATGAGAGGTAAACTGAGGACCTCTATCTGAGATGATAGACAAAGGAACCCCATGCAACCTCACAATTTCATTAAGGTAAAGCTTAGCATAGTCCTCTGCCGAATATGTAGTCTTGACCGCCAAAAAGCGAGAAGACTTAGTCATCCTATCGACTATCACCCAAATTGAGTCATGTTGTCTGCGAGTACGAGGTAACCCTGTGATGAAATCCATATTGATAACATCTCACTTCCAAGTAGGAATATCGATCTCTTGAGTCATACCTCCTGGTTTCTGATGTTCTACCTTGACTTGCTGGCAATTGGGGCACTTACACACAAAGTCTGCTATATCCCTCTTCATGCCATTCCACCAATAGACTTCCCGCAGATCGCGGTACATCTTAGTGGCACCTGGATGAATAGAATACCTGGAGTTATGAGCTTCTGCAAGAATATGCTTCCTCAACTCTCCCACATCAGGAACACACAATCTACCTTGGTAGCGAAGTACACCATCTCCACCTTGGGAGAAAACCTCCAATCTCTTATTGTTGACTGCACCCTTTAGTTCAAGCAAGATCGGATCACTCTCTTGCTTTTCCTTAACCTCCACTACCAAAGACAATTCTGCCCCATTCTGAACTGTTACACCGCTTTCTGATATGCTCATAAGGCGAACTCCCAAGCGAGCAAGCCTGTGAACATCCTTCACTAGCTCCTTTTTTTTCCCTCAACATGGGCTACACTACCCATAGATAATCTACTAAGAGCATTGGCCACTACATTCGCCTTTCCAGGATGATAATGCACACTCATATCATAATCCTTAAGGAACTCAAGCCATCTCCTCTGGCGAAGATTCAACTCTTTCTGGGTGAACACATACTGAAGTCTCTTATGATCGGTGAACACATCTACATGAACACCATACAAGTAGTGTCTCCATATCTTGAGTGCAAACACCACTGCTGCAAGCTCGAGGTCCTGAGTTGGATAGTTCTTCTCATGCACCTTAAGCTGTCTAGAGGCATAAGATATAACCTTATCTCTTTGCATCAACACACAACCAAGGTCAACTCTGGATGCATCGCAATAGATCACATAACCATCTGATCCCTCTGGTAGAGTCAAGACAGGAGTTGTAGTCAATCTAGTTTTCAATTCTGCGAAGCTTTTCTCACAATCATCTGACCATTGGAATTTGACCATCTTCTGAGTCAACCTAGTCAATGGTGAGGCTATGGATGAAAATCCTTCCACGAACCTCCTGTAATAACCCGTTAGACCTAAGAAACTTCTGATATCTGTAGCAGAGGTAGGTCTGGGCCATTGTTTCACTGCTTCTATCTTTTGTGAATCTACACGGATCCCTTCGCTAGATACAATGTGACCAAGAAAGGCAACGGATTGCAACCAAAACTCACATTTGCTAAACTTAGCGAATAACTGGCGATCCTTGAGAGTCTGTAGAACAATTCTCAAATGACTTGCATGTTCTTCCTCACTCCTAGAGTAAATGAGGATATCATCAATAAAGACGATAACGAACAAGTACAAGTACTGTTTGAACACTCTGTTCATCAAATCCATGAAAGCTGCAGGAGCATTGGTTATTCCAAACGACATAACTACAAATTCATAATGACCATACCGAGTTCTGAAGGCTGTTTTCGGAATGTCACTATCTCTGACTCTGAGCTGATGATAACCCGATCTGAGGTCTATCTTTGAGAAATGACTAGCACCCTGAAGTTGGTCAAACAAGTCATCAATCCTGGGGATGGATACTTATTTTGATTGTGACCTTGTTCAACTGTCTATAGTCAATGCACATTCTGAGAGAACCATCTTTCTTCTTTACGAACAATACTGGTGCACCCCATGGTGAAATACTAGGTCTGATGAAACCCTTATCTAGAAGGTCTTTCAACTGCTCTTTCAATTCCTTAAGCTCTGCTGGAGCCATTCTGTAAGGAGGAATAGAAATAGGCTGGGTATTGGAAGGAGATCAATTCCAAAGTCATTCCCTTTCGGGAGGGACTCCGGGAAGATTTTGGAAACACTTCTGGAAATCACAACTACTGGAACTGACTCAAGAGTTGGGGTTTCAAGGCTAGAATCCTTAACCCAAACTAGATGATAGAGACAACCCTTAGATATCATCTTTCTGGCTTTAAGGTAAGAAATAAATCAACCCATAGGCGCTAAGCTACTACCCTTCCATTCTAAGATTGGTTCTTCTGGAAACTGAAAACGAACAATCCTACTTCTGCAATGGACTGAGGCATAACATGAGTGTAACCAATCTATGCCTAGAATAACATCGAAGTCTACCATTTCTAACTCTACTAGATCTGCTGAGCTGACTTTCTGAGAGACTGTGACAGGGAAATTTCTATATACCCGTCTAGCTATAACTGGGTCACCAACTGAGTAGATACTGAGAAAGGTTCTGAGAGATTTTCTGAACTAACACTGAATCGGACTGCTATACTGAGTTACAAATGACAAAGTCATGTCCGTTGTCTGAGTGAACCATATGTGAGTCACATCCTTGAATTGGTAGGATACAAATCTCACCTATCACTACCAGTTACTGACATCACACCAAATATTTTCTTGACCTTGTCAATGAACTTCTACGGGTCCTTACCGACTTGCGACCCTGAAAACTTAGGTGGATTCATCCTAACGAAATCACAAACTCTGGCTGCCACTAATCGATCATTTATATTAGTAGGAACTCGAACCTACTGATTGTTCTTGTTGTTCATACTCTGAGCCAAAAACTGAATTGGCATTCTGAAACTCAATATTTGAACTTCCTTATCTGGTACTAGAGGAACTGCGTTAGCATTGCGTGCATTAGCATTCCATGCCTAAGCTCTACGAGAATGCATGATCTTAAGCGCATAACGATGGATTAGAAAGAAGATCATACCAACGCACGATAAGAATATCAAGAAAGTGAAGTTTTCCTAAAACACTTCATAGCCTCCCTCTCATTAGATGTGGTGCACTTCACACCCATGAAAAGGACTCTACTTAGTGCGGCTTTTTCAGACATCCTAGGACTCTTGAACCTAGTGCTCTGATACCANAAATACTGGGACAAGCCCCAGCTAAATCTAGCAAAACTGAAACTAAAAGACTAAATACTGAAGAGAAACTCATGAGTCTTGTCCTCGGATAATGAGGACTCACCACTGAATCTGCTGATCTGGAGATCGGGAAATCGATCTATGCGTGATTTCGATGCTGAGAACCTGAACCTACATCACGAGAAGATGTAGCGCACGTATGTGTCAGTACTTGAAAGGTACTGAGCATGTAGGATAGAGTAAAGCTGAAATAAAACATAACTGAACAAGCACAAAAGCAAGTATAATAATCTGAACATGATATACTGAATTTCTAAGCTAACTGAATGCAATGACCAATTTATAACATGCTAAAACTGAATACTGAATATACTTATAAATGGTCATGCAGAGAGTCTGACTGAACTGTGGGAGCTACTAATAACCGATAATAAAACCACATGAGCTAAATGTGGAGTCCGATGTATACGCCCCATCGAGAGGACCCAATATACCCTGCTAAAGGTATAAAGGCATGCTGGCGTGATCACTAAACTGATTGCCCACAGAGGGGACTTACAACCTACTTGGCTAGTAGTTCTGGGACTATTGGGTACGCTAAACCCTAGTCCAACTCGGTATTATGCTACTCCCAATTCTGTAAATTAACTGATTATGTCTGAGTTTCTGTAAATACTGGATAGCTCGAACTGAACATGCAAACTGAGAATGCAATAATTAATCTGGTAATTATGCATTTATAACTGAGGCATGTATATCTGAAGTTTTTGAAATATCTGACCTAGCATGTGTAATTCAAGAACTAAAGAAATACAAAGCTAGGGTTCTGAAATTCATGCGATCATCTGAGTAATAACATGATAATCTGATTTGGAACATATATTTAATAAATTCATGAAGTTCTATCAAAGTTCTAGAAACCCTAGGTTTAATCATGATAAGAAAATCAAGAATCTGACTGAAAACTAGGGACCCAATGGGTGAAAAGAACCCACTAGTGAAATCCCGCATACCTGGTGATGAAATCCACGGAAAAATAATTAAGTTTCTGGGATGGAACTGCTGGAGCTTGTGGAGTTCTTGAACTAGGGTTCTTGAGCTTTTTTTCTTCTCTCTTGCTTCTAATTTTCTAAGTTTTGATTTAATGATTTTACTTGGATATGTTTTAATTATGTTTCTAGGCTTAAACTGACTAAAATCTGATGATTTAGGGTCAAACCGACATAACTTATGGTTTAAACGGGGTGGGAAAGGTCAAAAAGACCACTGGGAAGGTTGCTGTCGGGCCACACGACGGCCAGGACTGACGGTCTGTCTTGTGCCCGACGCCCCGTCGTTGGATCCGTCGTGAGGGCCTGTTCGACAGGCCTTTACTAAAATGGGCATAACTTTTTACTCGGAGGTCTGATTTTAGCAAGGTCGGTGGATATGGAAAGATAATTCAATTATATATCTGTGGGTATGTCATGAGAGACCTAATTTATTTTGTGAAAAGAGTTATGATCATTGTAAGTTGACCCAACTGCATTTTCCATTAACTGTCTGCAAATTTTTTTTTTCTGAAAAAATAATTTTTGGTCTTTTTTGGCTACGGGGTCTTACATAAACACCGTCACCATAAGTGACCATACCACACAATGCCAGTCACGGCTTCATAAACATACCCTAGAGAAGTAAAGAAGTAGAAGAATAGAGCAATTCTTACCAACTCTTTAGCCTTTGGTCATCATTGACCTTTTCTACTATTTAATCAATAATTCAAGTATAGGGCAGTAGCTTAAGTACCATAATCATAAAAGAAACCATGTACAACTCTCTACAAGATCACACTACAATCTAATACAATGCATCACATATATACTAGAGAGTAGAAGAACATACATATTTAATCCAATTCACTTGCATTGATCATCAATTATATTTCATGAATGGCATAAGGTCTAGAGCAGTCAGCTATATCATACACATAGTCATCACAAAATCATGCTTAATGCACTTCAAGATCAAGCTACAACATAGGCATTAGACTTGTCAATTTGCTAGGGTGTAGAGAGGAATTAACCAACACTATTGATTCTCTAAGGCCTTGATCATCAATAATATTTTAACAATAATGTACATACTAGGCAGCAGCTAGATAGATCACTACATCGAAGGAATCATGCTTCATCTATCTACAATTTAAGATATGATCATATACATAGTATTATCAATCGATAGACTAGAAGACTAGGTCAATTCACATAAGCCATCTTTACTTCATTCATGCAAGATTCGTATTCATAATTCAGTCATGATACTAACATAAAACAGTAGATACAACCAACTTGACATGATCGAAATCCACATTAATTCATTTAGAAGCCAAGGTTACAGTGTACTATAGAAACTAGGCTAAATGTGTTCAAATCTTCATACATTGATTCTCATGGATCCTTCAACACAAATTCAAGATAAATTCATGTAAATAACAGTATATACAATAACTTCAACATAATAGAATCATAATTTAATCGATAGGAATTCAAGATCACAAAGCCCATGCAAGGCTAAAACTTTTGGGTGATGGAACATGGGTTCATCGTGCAATTGGAGTAAAAATCACGTTAAAACAACTGTATTAACTTCAATTAATCATGATTCAATAGTTCAAAACATGTTTACAAAGAACCCATGGAAGATTGAAGAAGACATTGTTTGATCATATTTTTCTTTGAAATCTTTGGGAATGGCTCTATAGATGAAAAGATAACTAGAGATGAAGATCACCATACCTTAATCTTCATGAAGACCTCTAAAACCTGATGATTCAACCACGAAAATCCATGCTCCAAGCAGCTCTTGAGCTTCACCATGAATGGTGGTTTCTAGGGAGAAGATTTTTAGAGAGAAGATTCTTACGTGTGTATGGGATTGAGAATGGGTTGATCACGTTAAGAATGACTTTTATACACCCAAAATAAGTTAAATAATCCAACTAGAGTCGGTTTAGGACATGGGGTGAATTTCCCATTCACCCCTTTAATGAAACAGTGCACAAGCTTCAGTTTACAGGCCACCATCGACGGACCAACCTACTGGACGTAGGTCAGTCGATGGGTCGTGCCTGGGGTGCCGTCGTTTGGTACTTAGTCAATTTTTAGATTGAAACCTGCCCAAGATAAGTACCAATCGACGAGACCTCACCAACGGGCCGTTGGTTGACCATCAAGCCGTCGTTTGGTCCGTCTATTGACACTGCCAAGGTTGTGTCTCAACCAGCCTTGGGCCCTTCATGTGGGGCCTTTGGCAGGGCCCTTTAGAATTAATACCAGACGTTTCCAAAGTAAATACAACCCTTAACAAGTTTTAGACCTCCCACATGATTTTTACTCAAAACCAATACCCGCAACTCGTCCAAACAGTCTAGGCCCCATCAAGACACACGTTGAGCGTCTTAAGGGCTAACTTTCGAACGCCTTGGACGTTCTTCGTCGTTTGACCTCCAAACTTCACGAAACTTCATATAAGACCATATCACATCATTATAAACCATTATATGACTTCATAATCTCATTACATACAAATACAAGCATGCATAAACACATGAGGAACATAGGTGACTAGTCGTCGAACGTTTTGGTCGACCCTTGACGTTTGACTTCGAAATCACCTCAAACATTATACACTACCTCTAAACCATATAATAAGTCATTTTAGGACATTAGAACATTAATACAAACATGTTAGGCTCTAGACACCCTAAATCATTTGGGGGGTCTTACAATATCCCCACATGGGAACATTCGTCCTCGAATGACACTTAGAACATTTCAATCACACCAAGGAATTCAATGCATCATAGAGAAGTTAATCATATTCATAACATCATTACATAGAATTTAATGCACCAAAATTACGAGGAACACAACTTCACATTATTGAACACTCAATGCACACAAGAAAGCAAAACTTCAATTCACTCACTTTTTAATGCATCAATCAAAAGGCTCTTATCATGTTCATAGGAGGAACATCCTTCTCCTAATCATAACATGGTCATAACACTCCAATTTATTAAGAGTTCATCTTACAACCATTTCTAAGTAGAACTTAGGCATATTTCAACAATACTCAAAAGCAAGTAGGCACTCATACTTCCATGCACAAAGTCTTGAGTTAATTGAATCAACAAAGATCTTTATTAGTAAGACCTAGTGCTATGAGGTCATACTCAACCATACCATGCGTAGTTACACCAAATGTGTGGTGTCCATGGAGGAATGTCGTTATCCTCAACACACTTACATGTATCATAGGTGTGGAGGAATGTCGTTATCCTCAACACACTTACATGTATCATGAGCTCACACCCAAGCAAAAGTACAAAGGCCATCATTACTGTAATATGAGAATTTCTCAACTTTTTAAACCAAGACATGATCATGTTTTCTTCCTAGTGAAGTCTAAATGGTAAGTTACACCAAATAAGTCACAACAAAAAAGGAACCCATTTCACAAATTTTCAAATTCTAACATAGTACTCACCTTCACAGTAAGCACCTTTTGGGGAAAAAAATACAAATTATAGGCACACATATGAACACTTAGCGACAGATGATTTCATCTTTTTAAGAGTAAGCCTACAATCATGCTTCCCAAACCATACAAGTCACATAGTTTTCAAGAGACTCCAGACATTTCATTTTAAAGAGACTCTAATTTTTATTATAAGGCTAAACCTCACATATCACAAGTGACTAAAACCAAATTTCCTACTTTATCTCATGAAGTCAAGTGTACCATTAGCATGTTAGGATGTACAATACTCATGAGAAAACATGTATCTAATAAAAAATTCCATTCATGCACTTTGGAATATTCATTATACATTTAAGGTAATGTCAATCAATAAATACCAAACATATAAAGTTCATGCAATTCATACTTTATGCAAGACTCTATTCATGAACAAGCTCATCAAGACTTCATTAAATTCATGATCAACCAAAAATAGAAGGTCAAGGTAGACAATACCTATAACCTTATTATTCCATCACCATCCCCCACTTAGGGTAAACCCGATTAAGAGAAACTTAACCCAACCTTAAGAGGATCTTATCTTAACAACATTCATATTTCAACAATTACAAGTGATTACCATTTAAAAGGATTTTATAGTAAGTCAACATAGTAACACCAAGGTATTCTAAATCTTATCATTTTAGGCAAATCATCCTCAATCATCAAGTTAGATCATACCATTCAACCACATAAGCTTTTCATACATTACAATATACTTCAAGGTCATTCAACATTAGGGAAAACAACAAGGAGACTTAGCAACAAAGTTTCTTCTTTTTCCTAGAACATTACAGTAAGGTGACTTCTAGGTCACTAAAACCCATATCATCACCTTACCAAGTCATGCATACTACCTTTACACCTAGGATCAAGTATATACAAAGGAATCCAATCCATACTAGGTAATCGTGAATGTTCACACATCCAACTAAGGCAATATTTGAAACATCATGCATATATTCAAAGGGACATAATGAACACCTTAAAACACATATTCTCAAGGTAGAATGCTTTCATAGATAATCAATAAGCCTTTCAAGTTCAAATAATAATAGTAAGCCACCGACATGTAAAACCATATAGTAACACACCATTTCAAAAGAAACTCATGTCAACCATACTAACTTCTAATCATGCTTTAACTATATCATTGCCATGTATTCTTCAACATAAGATGCTATTTCGCATAAGTCTCATACATTGCCATAATTGACATCACATCATCAAAACATGTCAAAAATTCACCTTAAACATACTCATTCCACCATAAAACCAAGTTAAGCATTAACTCACCTTTTTGTCCCTCAAGCATAGAGATACAATCTCATCCAAGCAATCACATCTAAAAGACCACCGGACAAGAAAACATAAAAGAGAGATCTTATAGAGCTAAGTTCTATGGCACAATATGATAATGATGAAGAATGGAGACTCTATCGTCCTATATCCTCCCATACCATTTGATGTGTCGCGACTCACCACCAATGCTACAAAACTCTACTAGATGTGGCAACATGAGACTTTTAGAAACTAAAACCACTTTATAAACCTGGCTCTGATACCACGTTTTTCACATCCGGGGAGCATCCCATAGAAGTAACATGGCGTACTTAACCTCTTAGAGGTCTTATACAAGCCCATAGTTATCATTCATCGCATTGACATAGTAAATTTAGCAGAAAATTTAAAACTTTATTAGCACATCATATGCTAGAACATTACTTCATATTTTTAAAACATAAGTCATAATACATGTATAGACCTTAAGTCTCTTTGTCATCTTAGACTCAAAAACTTTAGAGTACATTAGGGACACGGCCCATACACATTACATAACTATACAATATTGAAAGACTTTACAGCAAAGACATAAGTAGGAGATCCTTGAACTTTAAGGATTCTTTTCATTGAGCTTGGGGATCATCTAGCAAGCCCTTCACCATTCAAGACATCCTTTATGCATCCATAACCTACACTTTGTGGAAAAAGTAGAGAAGGATGGGATTAGCATAAGAATGTACTAAGTATGACAACCATGCAAAAACATGCATTTAAAAGGGACATTTTCTTGAAAATCATACTTCATGCTTTTTGAGTAAATCTTCATAACACCTTTACCAATAGAAATTATATCATACACATACATCATATAAACATTTTCAAACGCCAAACATTATATGAGATAACATATAGAATTTATTACATTTTTGGGTCACATTACAGTGAACTATTTTTCCCTTAACAGTGAGCATTATTTCCTTTTATTCATTAGCTTCCCAAGTAACCCTCTAGTGATACTTGGTGCAAATTATCACCTTAAGATAACTAAGAAAGAATACATACAACCTACATAACCCAACACATATCCTCATGTAAGCATAATACATCAAACACACATTTAAGTCAAAACTTTAGGACATTACAGTAAGCCACATAAAGTCACACATACATTTACGTCTTTGCATATACTTCATTATTAAACCTTGTTCATGACCCCAATCTTAGACTACTAGTGCAATGTACATGTGAAGCCCCATAACCGCACATATACTTAGTTAACTCTTCATGAGACCATAAACCTTAACAATAAATTCATACATTAATATAGCAAGTAAATACAACTTCAATCATGTCAATACAATAACCTCATCATATAGTCATTTAGACCAACATCATACATATAGATTCATACCATGCACATCTTCATAACAAGTAGACCAATACTACGAAGTCATGCATATGGACATAAACATAATCATACATATTAGGACACCTTCCTAGGACTTCCTAAGGGGCCACTTGTGCAATGTCTAGATGGGTTCATTACTTCTACCTATACTAAGTAACCATACTTGAGTTATCCTAGTTAGGATCATATTCCATTACTTCCATTGTCGATCTTACTTTAGGGAAACTATAGCCTCAACCGACACTAAGACCATGGGTGCTAAACATGGAATTTGGTGTTGCAGAGACTTACTCCAATGAAAGGTGTTCCTACCTAGCCAAGTTAGAACATTAATGTATATCCTAGCATCTTAAGTGAATTCACTTTGCTAGATCCTATGTGGCAAGCATAGTTTGTGGAACTTGGGTTAATCATGGAAATATCAACTCTACACCCTTTGTTGGATCATGAGGCTATCCATCCCATGAGAACCGTAGTGAACCCCTACCTTTCCTTTGTGGAAAAGCTTCACCCTATCACATGAGGACCGTAGTGAACCCCTACTTTCCCTATATTGGAAAAGCGTCACCCCCTCATCTACAAGTTTACATGGTGCTAAGCTAAGTTTCCTTTATTGAAAAAGCCTTTATTAACATTTATTTATAAAACATAGGATTAGGAGAAGTCATCCCCTCATATGCTTAGCTCATAGGTCATAGATGAGAATTCATCAACCTAAATCATGTGAGAAATCCTTTCACATGGACATAGCCTATGTAAAGCACCATCTAGTTAAGGATACACTTGAGTACACCTTTCAAGTCTCCTCTATTGACTAGCTCATCATTCATGTGCGAGTGTGTATACATATATGTGAGCAAACCTTTCACAAAATACATTAAGTCACACATGTTCATACATCTTATCCATACATATAGAAACCAAAGCTAGAACTATACTATCAAGGTACACATGTGCAATGCATAGGCAAAGTCACATACCCTTGTCCATACTAGTACACCTATCAAGTCATCCTAGTTAAGGAAACACATATCATACTTTCATAAACGTCATCTTAATATGCATAGTAGTAGACACTAGTGAATATGAGAACTACCTTTGAGTAGACACTATGAACTTTTACTACATATAAGCATGCATGAAGTGTGAGTGTGTGTGCATTGGTCACATGATCACATAATAGCTATCAAAAACATATTTAGGCAGCCACCCTCTTAGACCACAATACTCTTCAAGCTTAGACCACACAACACACAATAGCATAGGAGACAAGTTAACTTCATAGAACACTTTAAGACTCCTATCATTAACTTTTCACACATTCACATAAGGGTACATGGGTAGGGATCATCAACCATTATCACCTAAGACATGGCAGCACCTACACATGATATTACACAATCCTTCACATGCTCATAACAATGGTAACATAACCTAGATTCACAACTCAAATAAAAGACTAGGCACAAACTACACATAAAGTGATTATCATAACCAATCCTTCATATATTCATCTAATTTCCTTCAAGGCCATAGTCAACACATATATAATGAAATAAAGTAAACACTGTCACCATAAGTGGACCATGCCACACAATGCCACTCACGACTTCATCAACATACCATAGATTTAGAGAAGTAGAAGAATAGAGAAATTCTCACCAACCCTTTAGCCTTTGGTCATCATTGACCTTTTCTACTCTTTCATCAATAATTCAAGTATAGGGCAGTAGCTTAAGTACCATAATCATAAAATAAACCTTGTACAACTCGCTACAAGTTCACATTACAATCTAATACAATGCATCGCATATATACTAGAGAGTAGAAGAACATAGATCTTTAATCCAATTCACTTGCATTGATCATCAATTATATTTCATGAATATCATAAGTGTAGGGCAGTAGCTAATCATACACATAGTCATCACGAAATCATGCTTAAAGCACTTCAAGATCAAGCTACAACATAGGCATTAGACTTGTCAATTTGCTAGGGTGTAGAGAGGAATTAACCAACACTATTGATTCTCTAAGTCCTTGATCATAAATCATATTTAACAATAATGTACATACTAGGCAGAATATAGATAGATCACTACATCGAAGGAATCATGCTTCATCTATCCACAATTCAAGATATCATCATATAGATAGTATTATCAATCGATAGACTAGAAGACTAGGTCAATTCACATAAGCCATCTTTACTTCATTCATGAAATATTCGTATTCATAATTAAATCATGAACTAACCTAAAACAGTAGATACAACCAACTTAACATGATCGAAATCCACATTAATTCATTTAGAAGCCAAGGTTACAGTGTACTATGGAAACTAGGCTAAATGTGTTCAAATCTTAATACATTGATCCTCATGGATCCTTCAACACCAATTCAACATAAATTCATGCAAATAACACTATATACAATAACTTCAATGTAATAGAATCATAATTCAATCGATAGGAATTCAAGATCACAAAGCCCATGCAAGGCTAAAACGTTTGGGTGATGGACCATGGGTTCATCATGCAATTGGAGTAAAAATCACATTAAAACCACTGTATTAACTTCAATTAATCATCATTCAATCGTTCAAAACCTTTTTAGAAAGAACCCATGGCAGATTGAAGAAGACATTGTTTGATCATATTTTTCTTCTTTGAAATATTTGAGAATGGCTCTCTAGATGAAAAGATAACTAGAGATGAAGATCACCATACCTTAATCTTCATGAAGAACTCTAAAACCATATGATTCACCCACGAAAATACAAGCTCCAAGTAGCTCTTGAGCTTCACCATCAATGGTGGTTTCCAGGGATAAGATTTTTAGAGAGAAGATTCTTACGTGTGTATGGGATTGGGAATGGGTTGATCACGTTTAGAATGATTAAATATACCAAAAATCAGTTAAACAATCCAACTATAGTCGGTGTAGGACGTGCTGTGAATTTCCCATTCACCCCTTTAATTAAACAATGCGCAGGCTTCAGTTCACAGGCCACCATCGACGGACCAACCTACTGGACGTAGGTCAGTCGACAGGCCGTGCCTGGGGTTCCGTCGTTTTGTAATTAGACAATTTTTGGCTTGAGACCTTCCCAATGTAATTACCAATCATCGAGACCTCACCAACAGGCCGTCGTTTGGTCCGTCTATTGACACTGCCAAGGAAGTGTCTTGACCAGCCTTGGGCCCTTCTTGTGGGGCCTTTTGCGGGCCCATTAGAAGTCGTACCGGGACGTTTACTACGTAAATACAACCTTAACAAGTATTAGACATACCAAATGAGTTTCACCCAAAACCAATACTCGCAACCCGTCCAAACAGGCTAGGCCCCTTCAAGACACACGTTGAGCGTCTTAAGGGCTATCTCTCGAACTCCTTGGACGTTCTTGGTCGTTTGACATCCAAACTTAACGAAACTTCATATACTACCATTTGAAATCATTATAAGCCATTATAAAACTTCATAAGCTCATGACATACAAATGCAAGCATGCATAGACACATGAGGCACATAGGTGACTAGTCGTCGAACGTTTTGATCAACCCTTGACGTTTGACTTCAAATTACCTCAAACTTCATAAACTGTCTCTAAACCATATAATAAGTCATTTTAGGACATAAGAACATTAATACAAACATATTAGGCTCTAGACACCCTAACTTATTTTGGGGGTCTTACATCTTAGTTAGTCAAGGTTTCTAGAAGCAATCTCCATGTGCCTTAACTATGTTCCCACATAGGACTCTAGCTTAGTGTATCTACCTAGAATAGCTATGTGCGAATCGTTGCACCTTCGGCAAGTGTTAACCATCTCTTTTTGGTGTGGGAGTAGAACACCGGATTCCATTTAGCTCACATGGTCTATGTCGGTTATGGCTATGTATCTCAAGGTTAATAATTAACTAAGATAAGAATATGAACTCTAATCTAAATTCCTTGAGAAGTGTACTTTGTATGGGATTACTATTGACCCTACCTATACAATGCACTACATGACTTCAAGAAAGGATAGGATTGGAGACCCTTAGGAAGTAAAGACTTATGTTATGTATGACTTGTATGAATGCATGTTTTTTGACCTTGTTATGTTACGACATGAAATATGACTATGCATGTGAATTACACTTGTGGCTTCTAAATGAGTTTACTTAGTATATGTGAGGGTATGGGACACAATGTGTACATTGCACAAGTAAGCTTGTGAAGGGGTTATGAGGGTGGTTTACCTATGATATAAACTAAATGATTTATGACTAAGATTGTAGTAAAGAAAAGAGTCCTTATATAATGATATGAGGTATGTGGACTTTTTGCTAGTTGTAAATGATTATGTTATGACTCTTTAAATATGTTATACCTAGTCTAGGGTGACTTCTTAGGTACACTTGGTGGAAGTAGAATTATGGGATGTTACCTACACATTGCACTAGTGTGACTTAGGAGTTGTCTAGATTATGATCCTTATGTGAAGTTGATGTCTTTGATGTGCTTATGACTTGTGAATATATGTGGTTGTGTTTATGAAGCATAATATGAAAGAATATTGTAAGGTGACCTCAAAGTGATGCATTGTACTAAGTACAGTTGAGGATTAATTAAGAAAATAAGTAAAATAAAGGAGAGGTAATGTATGATGTGTATTAAATATGCTTACAAGTATGATAAATGGCTTTATGTGCTATTATGAGTATTATCCATGTCTATGTGATGTACGTGAACTATATTGAGCTTATATGTGCCTCTGTTCATGAAGTTTACTAAAAAGAAATGTTGCATGATTTCAAACGAAATGTCCTCTTTAAATGTATGTTTTTGCATGGTTGTCATGCTTAGTGCATTCTTGTACTAATACCATTCTTTTTCATTTTTTTACACCAAGTGTAGGTGATGGCTAGAGGATATCTCCTAGGTGAAGAGCTTGGATAGATCTTCCAAGTTCAAGAAGAGGTATCCTTATGATTCAAGGATTTCCCATGTCAAGTTCCTATTCATTTATGTAATAGCTTAGATATATCTTATGTTGTTAAGGGTCGTGTCCCTATTCTATTATATATTTGTTTCCTTGTGTCTCTAGGATATATATACTAGAAGGATGGCCGCTAGAAGGATTGAAGAGGGAAGGGTGAATGAGGAATCTCCTCCTCAAGTTGAGCAAGTGCTTCAAGATGGGCAAGGTGTCCAAGGTGATCAAGTGACTCCTCATTGTGATCATGCCCCTAATGTGGGAGGAGGTAATGAAGTGCCGGAGTTGTCTAATAGGGTTATTGGAGAGGCTTTTCTTGCTTTAGCCCGAGCTGTAACGGATCAATCTAATTTGAACATGGTGCCTAGGGTTAATGCTATGGAGAGCACTATGTCATCTAGGTTGAGAGACTTTGTGAGGTGGAATCCTCCAATCTTTTTTGGCTCTAAGGTGAATGAGGATCCCCAAGAATTTCTTGATGGTGTTTATAAAGTTTTGAGTGCTATGGGAGTTACGTCTAAGGAGAAGGCGGAGTTGGCTTCTTATCAATTGAGAGATGTGTATCAAATTTGGTACACTCAATGGAAGGAAAATAGGCCGATGGAGTCGGGTCCTATTGAGTGGGAAGAATTCAAGGAAGCTTTTCTTGGTAAGTACTTTCCCGGTGAGAGGAGGTAAGTGAAAGTAGAAGAATATCAATCTCAAGCAAGGCAATATAAGTGTTGAGGAATACTCTTTGAAGTTCTCAACTTTGTCTAGGTATGAACCTTCCCTAGTGTCTAATCCAAGGGATTAAATGAGTCGCTTTGTGATAGGTGTAGCCGACTTAGTGAGAGAGGAATGTCGTACGGCTATGTTGCATGATGATCTGACTTTGGCTAGGATCATGGTGTATGCACAATAAATGGAAGAGTATAAACTTAGGAGTATGTCAAAGAACATGAAAAGGAGTGTTGCTAGTGACCAAGTGCAACCTAGGTTCAAAAAGAGGGCTCAAACTCAAGAAGAATCTAGGGGTGCTAAGTTCAAGGTTGAGAAAGTAGGTAGTTCCAAAGATGGCAAACCTACATGTGCCACTTGTGGTAAGAGACATTATGGTGAGTGTCTAGTGGGTACGGGTAATTGCTTTGGATATGGAAAAGATGGGCGCAAATTGAGAGATTGTCCAAACATTGCTTCTAGGAAGGAGGGTAAGAAGGTTGAGCCTAGTGTTCCAAAGGAAGATGCTCTATCAAAGAGGCGTTTCTATGCACTCCGGACTAGTATTGAGAAGCCGGGTGATGGTGATGATTATATTGGTAAGTCTTTATTTCTCTTTTGTGGTGGGAGTTCCTTCTAAGTGGGGGAGTATGGTAGGAAGTGTTGCATGTCCATGATGTTTAGAAGTTTGGTTGAAATTGAATTCCATTCACTTATTGCGTTTTGTGTTTTATTGCGTTATGAGAATGTTGTAAGAGGTGTTTATATGATGTTACCTTACATATTAGCATGTCTATATCATGAATTGCTTAAGATTGCATTTTTTTGAAAAATTTGCCAAAAAGCACTGTAGCAGCATTCACTGTTCACTGTTAAAAATTTTGAAAATATGACTTAGTCATTCTTTGGTCTAAAATTGTTGTTATGTGGTTAAAACTGATGTGTATGAGTATATTAATGATTGTAAAATGAGTTTTTACTAATTGGAATGAAGCATGTGAATTTTGTAGCATAATAAGTTATGTAATTGTTTTCTAATTTCTTGTTGGGTTGTGAATCTCTTGACTATGTGAAATTGATGTTTTATTCTTGGTAATGTGTTGTATGGTTTGGTTATGTGCTGCTAGTTGAATCCCTATTCTTGGAAGTGTTCGGAGAGTGACAAGTGTCATTCGAGGACGAATGTTGTCCAAATGGGGGAGAATGTAAGACCCCGAAAAGGACTTAGGTTATCTAGAGACTAACATGTTGGTAATGGTTGTATAAGGTCTTTAAAGTGTATATAATATGGTATAGAGGCAGTAGCTAAAGTATTAGGTGTGTTGGAAGTCAAACGTCAAGGGATGACTAAGACGTTCGACGACTAAGTCACCTAAATGCTTCATATGTGGTTTTATGTGTTTATGTGTGATTCATGAGGTTGTAAGGTCCTTAAATGATTTATTATAGCATGTATAGTCAGAGTGTTGAGTTTCGAAAAGTTTGGAGGTCAAACGTCCAAGAACGTTCATTAAGTTCGAAAGATATGCCTTGAATCGACCTTGTGTGTCTAGGAATGTTTCATCGAGTTTTACGTGTTCGTTTTAGATGAAATTTATGTTAGAGGTGTTAAACTCATAGACGATCGTATTTGGGTTGGAAACGTCCGGGCAATTATCCCCAAGGACCATCCGAGGGTCCTTGAGAAAGGACCCAAGACTTGGTGTCAAGGCTGCCCAAGACAGCCCAAACCACGGAGGCAGTCGACGCCAGTGGGTCAATCGACGCCCCGTAGGTAGGGTTCCGTTTGTAGGGACTTAGCCTGGGGAATGAAGGAACCAAGTACCAGCCTAAGTCCCAGACCACGGATAAACAGGTCGGTCTGTTAGTCTGGAGACGGTCCGTAGGTCCCTCCGTCTGTGGAGACAGGTTTCCTCCGCAGTTCACTGCCAACTTAGGGGTGTAAATTCACCCCACTTCCAAATAAATGTATAGGCGGTTTATTAAGGGTCTTTTGGGTATTTTAAACAAGTACATAAGTGTTTAACACTTAGAATATTTCATTCTTCTAAATCAAAATCCCAAAGTCCTTAAGAAATCCCAAAGTCTCCATTGAAGACCAAAATCAAGGAAGATCTTGGTGTGACGTTTTGAGTGGAGATTCTTCATCAAATTGAAGAATTATCTTCGTTTATGTATGTCTTTTGATCCTTGAAACTCGTTTTATCAAGGAGCCCAACTTTCAAAGATGTTTTCAAAGTTTTCAAAGAGGAATTGTCCAATTTCATGATTATACCATGGTTTCTTGCATTATAGGTTTTCAAACGTCTATTATGGGTTAGATTGATGTTGTATTGATGAGTTTAACCTAAATTACCTATGAACCCATGAAATTGATGAACCTAAGAATTTGACTAAATTATGGGTTACTTGATATTGGCTTAATGTTTATGAATTCATGTGTAATTTCTAATGGGCTTTCTATTGATGTAAGAATTGTATTCAATTGTTATCAAATTGGTATTGGATTTTTGAATCAATGTTGAATTGTTTTATATTTCATTGATTTCTATAATTGTGTATTGAATTGGTGTTCATGGCCATGGGTAAGGGCCTTATGATGTTGAATTGGGTGATTTGGTATTGGCTTGACGTGTTGATGATGAAGTCGTGGTACGCTGCCCTATTTCTTCTTATTCAATGTTAATTTTACTTCAATTATGTTATGATTGGTTTGGTCCACCTTTGGTGGCGGTGTTATGTGAATTGATGTGGCCTTGTCGGCGTTACTTTCTAGTATATTGATGATCATGGACTTGTCGGCACTACTTGAACTTACATGGCTATTTGTGTAGTTGATTTGATGATGTATAATCATATCTAGCTATATGTGGAAGTATGTGCTAGACTATTGCTACTATCTAGTTAATCATGTTGTTCTTTGACTATGTGTTATTGTGTAGTCTTAGAGTTGATACATGGTTATTCCTAAATTGGTTAGATGAGTCTAAAATGGTTAAATTGATAATGTTAAGGTAATGAATAAGTTGACTAAATAAGGTTAAGGGTCATTCCTAATATCCTAAACAAAGATAGGTTATATGTGTTAAATGAAGTATTGTTGTGTCTTAAGATGATGATCGAGACTTAGTATTTTCTTATTTCTACATATATGAAAGAGTTTAAAGACTT
This sequence comes from Solanum lycopersicoides, assembly GCA_022817965.1. Classification (NCBI taxonomy): domain Eukaryota; kingdom Viridiplantae; phylum Streptophyta; class Magnoliopsida; order Solanales; family Solanaceae; genus Solanum; species Solanum lycopersicoides. The sequence goes on along the minus strand of CM040622.1, from coordinate 69,769,134 downwards.
CTATATTATTTTGCAAAAAGTTTTAATTCCGCACTACTTTTCATTATGTATATGCGATGAATGATATAATAGGTTTGTATAAGACCTCTAAGAGGTCGAATACGCCGGTCGCAATCTAAGATTGCACCCTAACTTCTAGAGTGTGGTTTAGGGATGTGCCAATCTTGGTATCAGAGCATAGGTTAATGAAAGTAGTCTTAGGTATCAAAAAGTCTGGAAAAGTCACATCTAGTAGAGTCTTTACCATCTGTGTGAGTCGCGACACATCTATGGGCGAGAGGCTATAGGACGATAATGTTTCCCTTCATTTCTACTCCTATGTTCGTGCGGTAGAGTTATGTTATGATTATCCTTCCTATTTGTTTCCTTGTGTCTCTAGGATATATATACTAGAAGGATGGCCGCTAGAAGGATTGAAGAGGGAAGGGTGAATGAGGAATCTCCTCCTCAAGTTGAGCAAGTGCTTCAAGATGGGCAAGGTGTCCAAGGTGATCAAGTGACTCCTCATTGTGATCATGCCCCTAATGTGGGAGGAGGTAATGAAGTGCCGGAGTTGTCTAATAGGGTTATTGGAGAGACTTTGCTTGCTTTAGCCCGAGCCGTAATGGCTCAAGCTAATTTGAACATGGTGCCTAGGGTTAATGCTATGGAGAGCACTATGTCATCTAGGTTGAGAGACTTTGTGAGGTTGAATCCTCCAATCTTTCTTGGCTCTAAGGTGAATGAGGATCCCCAAGAATTTCTTAATGGTGTTTACAAAGTTTTGAATGCTATGGGGGTTACGTCTAAGGAGACGGCGGAGTTGGCCTCTTATCAATTGAGAGATGTGTCTCAAATTTTGTACACTCAATGGAAGGACAATAGGCCGATGGTGTCGGGTCTTATTGAGTTGGAAGAATTCAAGGAAGCTTTTCTTGGTAAGTACTTTTCCCGTGAGAGGAGGGAAGTGAAAGTAGAAGAATTTATCAATCTCAAACAAGGAAATATGAGTGTTGAGGAATACTCTTTGAAGTTCTCAACTTTGTCTTGGTATGCACCTTCCCTAGTGTCTAATCCAAGGGATGAAATGAGTCGCTTTGTGACGGGTGTAGCCGACTTAGTGAGAGAGGAATGCCATACTGCTATGTTGCATGATGATATGACTTTGGCTAGACTCATGGTGTATGCACAATCAATTGAAGAGTCTAAACTTAGGTGGATGTCAAGGAACTTGAAAATAAGTGTTGCTAGCGACCTAGTGCAACCTAGGTTCAAAAAGAGGGCTCAAACTCAAGAAGAATCTAGGGGTGCTAAGTTCAAGGTTGAGAAAGAAGGTAGTTCCAAAGATGGCAAACCTACATGTACCACTTGTGGTAAGAGACATTATGGTGAGTGTGTGGTGGGTACGGATAATTGCTTTGGATATGGAAAAGATGGGCACAAAGTTAGATATTGTCAAAACATTGCTTCTAGGAAGGAGGGTAAGAAGGTTGAGCATATTGTTCTAAAGGAAGATGCTCCATCAAAGAGGTGTTTCTATGCACTCCGGACTAGAATTGAGAAGCCGGGTGATGGTGATGATGAAATTGGTATGTCTGTATTTCTCTTTTATGGTGGGAGTTCCTTCTAAGTGGGGGAGTATGGTAGGAAGTGTTGCATGTGCATGATGTTTAGAAGTTTGGTTGAAATTGAATTCCATTAACTTATTGCGTTGTGTGTTTTATTGCGTTATGATCATGTTGTAAGAGGTGTTTATATGATTTTACCTTGCATATTAGCATGTCCATATCATGAATTGCTTAAGATTGCATTTTCTTGAAAAATTTGCCAAAAATCATTGTAGCACTATTCACTGTTCACTGTGAAAATTTTGAAAATATGACTAAGTGATTCTTTGGTCTAAAATTGTTGTTATGTGGTTAGAACTGATGTGTATGAGTATATTAATGAATATAAAATGAGTTTTTTCTAATTGGAATGAAGCATGTGAGTTTTGTAGCATAATAAGTTATAAAATTGTTTTCTAATTTCTTGTTGGGTTGTGAATCTATTGACTACGGGAAATTGATGTTTTCTTCTTCGTTATGTGTTTTATGGTTTTATTATGTGCTGCTAGTTGAATCCCTATTCTTGGAAGTGTTCGGAGAGTGACAAGTGTCATTCGAGGACGAATGTTGTCCAAGTGGGGGAGAATGTAAGACCCCGAAAATGACTTATGTTATATAGATACTAACATGTTGGTGATGGTGGTATAAGGTATTTAAAGTGTCTATAATATGGTATAGAGTCAGTAGCTAAATTATTAGGTGTGTTGGAAGTCAAACGTCAAGGGATGACTAAGACGTTCGACGACTAAGTCACCTAAATTCTTCATATGTGGTTTTATGTGTTTATGTGTGATTCAAGAGGTTGTAAGGTACTTAAATGAGTTATTATAGCATGTATAGGCAGTGTGTTGAGTTTCGAGAAGTGTGTAGGTCAAACATCCAAGAACGTTCATGAAGTTCGAAAGATATGCCTTGAATCAACCTTGTGTGTCTAGGCATGTTTCATCGAGTTTTACTTGTTCGTTTTAGATGAAATTTATGTGAGAGGTGTTACACTCATATACGATCGTATTTGGGTTGGAAACGTCCGAACAAATATCCCCAAGGACCATCCGAGGGTCCTTGAGGAAGGACCCAAGACTTGGTGTCAAGGTTGCCGAAGACAGCCCAAACCACGGAGGCAGTCGACGCCCAGTGGGTGAATCGACGCCCCGTAGGTAGGGTTACGTCTGTAGGGACTTAGCCTGGGGAATGAAGGAACCAAGGACCAGCCTCAGTCCCAGACCACGGACCAACAGGACGGTCCGTTGGTCTGGAGACGGTCCATAGGTTCCTCCGTCAGTGGAGACAGGTTTCCTGCGCAGTTGACTGCCAAAGTAGGGGTGAATTGGTAAATTCACCCCACTTCCAAATAAATGTATAGGCGGTTTATTAAGGGTCTTTTGGGTTTTTTAAATAAGTATATAAGTGTCTAACACTTAGAATATTTCATTCTTCTAAATCAAAATCCCAAAGTCCTTAAGAAATCCCAAAGTCTCCTTTGAAGACCAAAATAAAGGAAGATCTTGGTGTGACGTTTTGAGTGGAGACTCTTTATAAAGTGAAGAATTATCTTCATTTATGAATGGCTTTTGATCCTTGAAACTCGTTTTATCAAGGAGTCCAACTTTCAAAGATGTTTTCAAAGTTTTCATAGAGGAATTGTCCAATTTCATAATTCAACCATGGGTTCTTGCATTAAAGGTTTTCCAATGTCTATTATGTATTAGATTGACGTTGTATTGATGATATTAACCTAAATTACCTATGAAACCATGAAATTGATGAACCTAAGATTTTGACTAAATTATGGGTTACTTGATATTGGCTTAATGTTGATAAATTCATGTGTAGTTTCTTATGGGCTTTCTATTGATGTAAAAATTGTATTCAATTGTTATCAAATTGGTATTGGATTGTTGAATCTATGTTGAATTTGTTTAGATTTCATTGATTTCTATAATTGTGTATTGAATTGGTGTTCATGGCCATGGGTAAGGGCCTTACGATGTTGAATTGGGTGATTTGGTATTGTCTTGAAATGTTGATGATGAAGTGGTGGTACGCTGCCCTATTTCTTCTTATTCAATGTTAAGTTTACTTCAATTATGTTATGATTGGTTTAGTCCACCTTTGGTGGCGGTGTTATGTGAAATGACGTGGCCTTATCGGCGTTACTTTCTAGTATATTAATGATCATGGCCTTGTCGGCACTACTTGAACTTACATGGCTATTTGTGTAGTTGATTTGATGATGTATAATCATATCTATCTACATGTGGAAGTATGTGCTAGACTATTGCTACTATCTAGTTAATCATGTTGTGCTTTGACTTTGTGTTATTGTGTAGTCTTAGAGTTGATAGATGGTTATTCCTAAATTGGTTAGCTGAGTCTAAAATGGTTAAATTGATGATGTTAAGGTAATGAATAGGTTGACTAAATAAGGTTAAGGGTCATTCCTAAGAGTCTAAAGAAAGATAAGCTATATGTGTTGAATAGAAGTATTGTTGTGTCTTATGATGATGATCGAGACTTAGTGTTTTCCTATTTCTACATATATAAAAGAGTTTAAAGACTTCTAAATTATTTTACGATAATTTTTAATTCCGCACTACTTTTCGTTATGTATATGCGATGAATGATATGATAGGCTTGTATAAGACCTCTGAGAGCTCGAATACGCCTGTCGCAATCCAAGATTGCGCTCTAACTTCTAGGGTGTGGTTTCGGGATGTGACAGATCAAGGTAAACCTAGGTTCAAAAAGAGGGCTCAAAATCAAGATGGACCTAGTGTTCCGAAAGTGAAATTTGAGAAAGGAGGTGGTTCTCAAAATTGCAAGCCTACATGTGTCACTTGTGGTAAGAGGCATTATGGGGAGTGTCTAAGGGGTACCGAGAGTTGCTTTGGATGTGGAAAAGATAGGCACAAAGTGAGGGATTGTCCTACTATAGATGGTAAGCAAGTTTCTCATAATGTAACAAAATATGATGCTCCAACAAAGAGGCGTTTCTATGCACTCCATGCTAGAGGAGAAAAGTAGGATGATGATGAGTATGATGGTAAGTTCTTGTATTTCTGTAGTGTTATGAGTTCCTTCTAAGTGGGGGAGTATGGTTAGTGGATGGGCTAGAAAGTCATAGAAGCATGTTGCATGTGCATGGTGTTTAGGAGTCTTGTTGAAATTGCATTTCATTGATTTCTTGCATCGTGTATCTTATGAAGTACTGATTATGTTGTAACATGAGTTTATATGGTGTTACTTTGCATGTTAGCATGTTTCTATCATGAATTACCTAAAAGTTGCATTTTTGCAAAAATTTCTTGCATAATTCTTTGTAACTTTGACAGTTCACTTCAAGATTTTTCAAAATTGACTAATTCATTCTTTGGATGAATTTTTTTTTAATGTTGTTATAACTAATTTATATGAGCATAATAATGAATATAAAATGAGTTTTTGCTATTTGGAATGAAGGATGTGAGTTTTATCGCATGATGAGTTATATAATTTATTCTAGTTTCTTGTTGTGTTGTGATTCTCTTCATTATGTCAAATTGATGTTTTCTCCTTGATTGTGTGTTATATGGTATGGTTATGAGCTGGTAATTGAATCTCTATTCTTGGAAGTGTTCGGCGAGTGGCAAGTGTCATTCGAGGACGAATGTTGTCCAAGTGGGGCAGATCGTAACATCCCAAAAATGACTTAGGTGAAGCTAGAGCCTAACATTGTTGTAATGATGGTATAAGGTCCTAAATATGGTCTATAATGTGTTATTTAGGCAGTGTGTAAGAATTTAGGTGCATTGGAAGTCAAACGTCAAGGGACGACCAAGACATTCGACGACTAAGTCACCTATGTGTATCATGTATGTTTATATGTGATTCATGAGGTTATAAGGTACTTATATGAGTTATTATAGTGTATATAGGCAGTGTGTCAAGTTTCATGAAGTTTGGAGGTCAAACGTTCAAGAATGTCTATGATGTTCGAAAGGTTTGCCTTTAAATGACCTTGTGTGTCTTTGCATGTTTCATCGAGTATTAGGTTTTCGTTTTGGATGAAATTCTTGTGAGATGTCCTAAACTCGTATATGATCATGTTTGGATTGGAAACATCTGGTCAAGTATCCCCAAGGACCATCCAAGGGTCCTTGAGGAAGGACTCATGTTGGTGGCCAAAACTGCACAAGGCAGTCCCACCTACGGATGGAAAAGAACGGCCAGTGGCCTCGTCGACGCCCAATAGGTGGAGGGAGTGTATGGAACTTAGACTAGGGATATAAGCTACCATTTTTCAGGCTTTTATCCAATCGACGGAGGACAGGACGGTCCGTAAGTGGATTGACGTCCCGTCATTTAGAACCGTCTGTGAGGAATATTTTCCTGCGCAGTTACTGTTAAGTGAAAGGGATGAAATTGTAATTTCATCCCAATTCTAAATAAGTGAAAGGGAGGTTCATAAAGGTTTTTTTGGTCATTTTAAACATGTTTATAAGCCTTTAACGGTTAGGAGTATTCATTCTTCAAAATCAAAATCCAAAATCTCTTAGAAATTTCCTAGAACTCCATTGAAGCCAAAACTCCAGGAAGAGCTTGGATTGGAGATTTGAGTGGTGATTCTTCATCAAATTGGAGGATTAGCATCATTGAGTTATGGTTTTTGATCCATGAAACTCTATTCATAAAGGAGCCCAAATTCAGAGATGTTTTCTAAAGTTTTCAAAGATGAACTTGTCCAATTTTATGATATATCCATGTTTTTTTGCTTTAAAGGTTTTGAATCATTGAATTGTTGTTAATAATATGATTTTAACTCAATTAACCTATGAACCCATGTAATTAATGAACCCTAGTTTTTGACTACTTTATGGGTTACTTGATATTGTCTTAATGCTTATGAATTCTAGTGTAGTTTTCTATGGCTATTGAATGATGTAAGAATTGTATTCAATTGATGTATAGGTTGACTTAGATTGATAAATCTACATTAATTAACCTAGATTCATTAAGTATTATGATTTATGAATTGAATTGATGTTCATGGACATGTGTAAGGGCCTTATGGTATAGAATTGGATGACTTAGCTAAGTATTGAAGTGGAGAGAATGGATTTATGGTATGCTGCCCTATTTCTCTTTATTTTATATAATATAGCTTTTGAATTATGTTTTGATTGGTATGGCCCACTTATGGTGGCGGTGTTATGTGAATGATGTGGCCTTTTTGGTGTTACTTTATGTATTATCATGATCATGGCCTTGTCTGCACTACTTGAAGTAATATGATGATTATTTTATATAATATAGATTTTGAAATATGTTGTGATTGGTATGATTCACTTATGGTGGCGATGTTATGTGAATGATGTGGCCTTGTCAATGTTACTTTATGTATTATGATGATCACGACCTTGTCGGCACTACTTGAAGTAATATGATGATTTGTGTAGTTGATTATGTGAAGTGTGATAATATCTACCTACATGTGAAGTAATGTGAAAGTATGTGGTTTCTTCTATTGATGCTATTTAGGTGATCATGTTAGAATATGGCTATGTTCTTTTATGTGTAGTTTTAGAGTTGATGCATGATTCTTCCTAATTGGTTATTGAGTCCTATGATGGCTATATTATTGATGTTATAGTAGTGTATAGGGAGACCTAAAGATGATGAAGGTTTTTCCTATGTGATATTGAATATGATATGTTATATGTGATAAAGTGAAATAATGATGTGTCTTGTTTAAGTAGACTTATGTCCCTCTTCTTGATGCATGAATGATATGTTAATATGAGATGTCTTGACTTAGGATGATAAAGCCTCTTAGTCTTGTATGTATGAATGACATGAGACCTTGAATGATGTTAAGAGGGTCCTTTATGTGAAACCTTGAGCCTATTCGTAAGGTTATGAAATTTAAAGTGGAAAGACGTAATGGTATCCTTCTTGTAATGAATGATGGACATATGGTTGGTTGGCTGGAACGGCATCATATAAATCATTAGGAAAGTCATTATGAGCTTCTTGTCGCCATTGTAAGGGAGCCCTCGGGGACCTCTTTGGTAGGGTAAATGTGATTGGGATATGAACTTTATATGGAACCCTTTTGTATGAACCTATAATGTCAATTACTACATGAGAACAAAGGCTAGCACCGAGTGAGTATGGTAAGGGAAGTAGTTCTAGTTAAAGGATAAGGCTAGAATACAAAGTAAGCCCTTCATATTCCTTAACCATGTTCCTACATAGGATGTGTCTAAGTTCTACCATTGGCAAGTAGAACACCCTCCATAAGTGTAGGTTATAACTACAGATTCCAGTTTTGCTACCAGGGTCTATGTCAGTTATTGACTATTCTCATCATGTGGGATACCTACTAGCATTAGAGAAGTTCTATGAAGTTTAGGTGGTGGTATGGGACGCTATCTAGACATTGCACAATAGGCTTTGAAGATGTTAGTGAGAGTCCCTAGGTCTTCTCAAAGATCATTACATGAATGTCCTCTATGTGATGAATGTCTCTTAATGAACTAATGAAATAATGGCTTAGGTTAGGAAGCATGTAAATGAATGAGTACCTACTCTAGAGTGACTTAAGGATTCCTTAGTTATAGTGTGAAGAGGGAATAAGGGATGATCTCTTCATGTCTTATCTAGGGAAGTCTTGAGAATGACTCTAGGTAGGGAAGTTTGTTGATACTTTGGGCATGATCTAAACTTAGGAAGTCTTAAGGATTATTTATGTAACCTTGAAGATAGTGTATGGGTGTTCTCTTCTAGGATTACTTAAGTAAGTCTTTTGATAGCCTTGGTAAGGAGAATGTCATATTATACATGTTATGTGTTTCGTGTTTTGTAAGTGTGTATGTCTCATTAAAAGTATTCTTGAGGATCATTTAGGCATGCTTAGAGAGGGTGTATTGGCGGTATCTCTTTGTATTTCTTAAGTGTTTAATATGATAGCTTTTAGTGAGAAAATTACATACTAGGAAGTGTTCAATATGAATTAGAATCACTTCACTGTAACAGTGAAGTAGTTCACTTTAATGTTGCTCCTAAAAATGGGATAAATTTATTAAGTGATTGCTTATGTGCTTCTAAGGTGTTAAATGTTGTTCTTATGAATATATGATGATATTTAAATCAAAAGATGCATATTTCAAATAAATGTCCATTTTCATGATTTTTATGCATTATGCCATATTCAGTACATGTGGTTATAGTTATTCCATGCTTTTATTTATCTCTATAGTGGTTGGTAGGTGAGGATCATTGGGAAGCAAGACTTGGATCGTAGCATCATTCAAGTGAAGTTGAAGTATGTGCTCATTTGACTCGAGGGCCTAGATGTCTTTTATTTCTCTTATTGAAGTATTGTAATAGACTTAGTAGTACTATATTTCTATTGTGTATGGTCCATGTCCCAAGTACTCTTGTGTCTAAGATATGATGAAATTACACTTAGTATTTCCTAAAATTGTAATATGAAAGATATTATAAAGACTATGAAAATGTTTGTGAAATGTTTTAATTCCGCACTACTTTTCACTATGTATATGCGATGAACGATACGAAAGGGCTTGTATAAGACCTCCGGAAGTTCAAGTACGTCGGTTACTCTGCGAGAGTGCCATATCTTCGAGGGTGTGGTCTCAGGATGTGACACAAACACTCCCAAACATTACGAACTGACTTCTACAGCTAAAGTACACTAGCTGTAACACTAAAGTATCTTCGAGGGTGTGGTCTCAGGATGTGACACAAACACTCCCAAACATTACGAACTGACTTCTACAGCTGAAGCTCTAGTTGACCTATTTCATTTTGAGGGTGTAACACTAAAGTACACTAATCATATAGGAAATCATGACTGAATCATCATAGAATCAAGGCCATATTATGTACACTACTTCATCAAACTATAGAACATATAGGAGTATAGGTCAACCTTACAAACTTCCAATCCTTGATCAGCATTTATCCCTCATCAATAATTCACCATCAATTTGAATACAAAACATTAGCAATATACAAGTCAACATGCTAGAATAATAATTCACTTAACATATAATCAAGATCACAATGCCCACAAATAAGCTAAAACGAGATTTTGGATGGAACATGGGTTCATCATGCAATTGGATTGAAATTCACTTTAAAATCAATACATTAACATCAATTTATCATAAACAAGATTTTGAAAACGTTTTGAGAAACAACACATGGATAGATTGGAAGATTGGATGTTTTATCATGAACTTTAATTGAAAACATTGGATGGAACTCCTTAGGAAAAAGGTTGACTAAGGAAGAAGGATACCCATACTTCATTGCAGGAGAAAACCATGAAAACTTGATGAAGAAACCATCACAATCCAATCTACAAGCTATCCTTGAGCTTCATCTCCAATGGAGGTTTCTAGAGAGGTTTTTCTTAATGGAGGGAAGTCTAATTTGAAGAATGAATTTGGTAATGGGTTTCTGTCACACCCGGATTCTGGAATCCGAATATGACCGGCGTCGTTAACCTCTCAGAGGTCGCAGACAAGCCTCTTCTTAGCCTTCATCACAATCATACAGTTAAGTTTGCGGAAAATTTAAAACTTTTTAATACTTATTGAAGTATACATAGACTTCATATAGTACTGCATAAGAGTGATATTCTAATAGCTCAAACTAAACAACCATCTATTACATATTAAACAATTGAAATAAATGATCGTAATAATAATAATAGTTTGACAATCTGCCTTATTACCAATGCTTAAACAAAGGTTTGAATTGAAACGCTAGGGACTATTTCCACTATCTATGTCTAATGTATTAAGTTAGAATAATACATTGTAGCATCCTCGAACTCAAGAGGACCTACCAATGTCTGGAGAACGCTAATCCAAACCGCTTCGTTGAATCTTCAATCTTCTTTAGAACCTGCGCCTATAAAAATAGTAATAATATATGGGGTTAGTACACACTTGTACTAAGTATGGGTGTATGCACGTGAACACATAAGGTCTATGCATGATCAAGGAAAGCTTTTCCTAAAATAACATGTCGTTTCTAGAAAGTTAAGTCACTTACTTTCTTAATTTGTTAATCGTGATTCATGCTATGAGTATGATATGTTGTCATGCAATTAAGTCACACAACTCATTTTCTATATGAACATAAGACCTTGGAATCATGAACATAATTTTAGAACAACTTAAACGAAAGTTTATTATTTTGACCCTATTAGGCCGAGAGCTCCTATTCTCAGACTTAGATTATTTTTCAGTTTTTCTTCTTGGTTGTGTAGTTCAATGATCTCCTTTGACCCTATATTTATTTACAAGTGTAATGATTCATTGTAGTCCCATACCTACAATGAATCGAGTAAGTAATTCACAAGACTAAGGAAATGATTTGGTTACATTACTTACAAGTTAGATTTCTTTATTCTTGTTAAATAGAGATGAATATATTTATAAGCCAATCTTTATTGGATATACCCATTAATTGGTCGTGAACCTAATATAATAATCTCTGAGTCGTGTATTCATACTCCAATATTGGCATAAACTACTAACTTGTGAAAAATTCATTCTTATCAACATTAATGATTGACATTCTTAAGCTCTTGTTTACTTAGTTCACTATGAACTTACGTTTCTAATTCTTTGCTCTGTTGTTTCACTTTGAACATTCTACTTTATTCTTTCATACTCTCTTCAAGAATTCTTTAGCATTAACGGAAGTAGATCATGTGATCTAACATGAAATCCAGTGTCTCTCCCACACAGAAAAGAGATGGTTCACCGGTTAAGATGAACCAAGTTCAGTGTCTAGACCACACCGAAAAGGGGGGTTCACCGGCTAAAGTGAAACGAAGTCAGTGTATTCCCCACACTAAAAAGAAGGGTTGAGAGCTGATGTGAACCGAATACTTTCCTGAGCTTTAACCGACATAGATCATGTGATCTAAACATGAAATATGGTGTCTTCCCCACACCGAAAAGAGGTGGAATCACTGGCCAAAGTGAAACCTACTTATAGCATTCTTAGGTGGAGGCATCCACCCTCTAGTACCACTATGCTTGCTAAACATAGTTCGAGGACTAGGAGACATACGGAGACCCTAGTCCACCTGGGTGGTGATCTCGTCTCATGAGGCTTACATGTGCTGGCACAAGCTCATTGCTAGTCTATCGGTGCTAAGGTCATATCTATTTTAATTTATTATCTGTTAGAGTTGACTCAAACATTATGGAAGCTTGCTTCTAGTTTTGAGGTTTCCTTAACTCTATGGATGACTAGTCATCATTTTTTTTACTTGATGAATATGAACTTAAGTCTTACATTATAATCATGGTGCGAGTGAGACTTGTCTCACGAACTCTAGCACCCTCTTATGTGAGTATTTTTGACATAATCGATTAAGTGTATTGAGACTTGTCTCACTTTTTTTAACACTCTATATTAGGTCAATTTCATAACTTAAGCTTTTAGTTATTTCATTACTCACCTTAACTTCTTTACGTTAATTGATAGTCTTGTAGTATTCTTTATGATAATTATAACCTCTTATACAATGCTATTACTTTCACAAGTTTGTGTGGATAGGGTATGTTGGGACTTGTCCCATTAAATGGCATATCCTATGTTATGAGTTCATTGATGTAGAGATTAGTATGACATTACATGATTTGGAATATATATGATTGGACATAGTTTTGCTAGCCAACTTGTTGCATAAATCATAATTTCACTTGATACTTGTCGTAATATTATCACTAACCAATTCAATTACTTCATGAATACATTATAGTAATCTAACATGTTAAAAAAACAAACTTTTAACCTTTGATTAACCTATAAAATAATTCAATGAATAACTCATAACAATTTCATCTTCTCGAACACAAGTAGGCATTATAACATTCAACATCTCATGTAAATAACAGCCTAAGTATGCGGATCTAACAAGTATGTTTCATTCGACATATAAATCAGTAAAACGTACACATAATTATCAGTTAACACCACATACACACAACATGGATCGAGAATTACACTATAGATACTACAAGAATCGGAAATCGGGAGAACTAGGGATATGAACATGCGATTCATTGGGAACAAACCTATTTTCGACATTCTTGAAGTTAAAACTTTTGAAAAGCCTCTTGGAGAAAGAATTCTAGTATATAAAACCCATACCTTGGTGTATAATTAAATCTACGAAGATCACCTTGCACTTTGCACGAAAACCTTGAAGAATGCTTGCTATCGTCTAGGGTTCTCTTACGTTCTTCACTTGTTTTTAGTTGTAGCATTTTTATGATGAATAACGTGAGCCTAAGTCTTTAAGAACTGAATGTTAACTAATTCAACTTAGACTATATAACTTAACTAAAATAACTTAATTAGCTAATTACCTAAACGCCCTTCCTAAATTGACTAGAATTAGAAGAACACTTTGACTTAACCGAATCTGTAATTTTCTTAATGGTTTCGGTTTTGACCAATTAAATTAATTAATTAAGTTTCTAATTTAATTAATTTAGTAACCTAGGATAATTACTAAACTACCCCTAAGTTGTTAGGACAATAACCAACCCTTTGGACCATCCTAGGTTTGGTACTAGGTTGTCTCTTACTTGACTTAACCGAAATCTGGAAATTGCTTAGTGGTTTCGATTTTTCCATTTAAATTAATTAATTAAGTTGCTAATTTAATTAATTCAGTAACCTAGGGTAATTACTAAAGTACCCCTAAGTTGTTAGGACCATAACCAACCCTTTGGTCCATCCTAGGTTAGGTACTAGGTTGTCTCTTAGTTATTTTCTTGTCTTAATGTCACCCGGTTAGGTCTTAGGTTGTCGGGTCCCTTAGTTTGTTAGTTTTGGTTTTTCCTAGGTTAGTTAGTTAGTTAGATCAGTTTTTTAGGGTCTACGACCAGTTAGGGAGCTTGGACCCACGTGGGCTGACCGGGACGCGCGCCTGTCCCTAACCGCCCTAACCGAATAGTTTAGCTTGTCCTTGGCAGGTTGCACGTGTGCTTGCACATGTGTTGCGTGCACTTTCCTAACTAACTATTCTGGAAGGTTCATTTGGAATGTTTACTTATTTTCCCAAGGATCCTCACTTTGTCCTTGTGCACTGCTTAATCTACATGATCATTTTAAGTGGTCATGTGCTATGGTACTAGGCTTGACACTTGGATGCCTAGTACTTGATGTGGGTAGATATGAAGGATATAGTTATTTTATCTTAGGGTCTTCATTGCAGGTATAATTATTAAACAAGCTTGGATTATATTATATATACTTGTGGATATATAGAAATTCTAACACCCTTAAGCCAATATTCTATATTATGCCCAATATTCCTCAATATTGGGCATTGAGATGCCTATGTATCCCAATACGTATTTTTAAAAACCTACTAGGCTCTTCACTAGACATAAAATTTTCTGAAATGTTACATTATACCCCCTTAGGAACATTCATCCCGAATGACACTACACATCATTTTAAATCAAAGAGGGTACGAAAAACACATTAACATACTTGAAACTTTATCTTTGTGAATATCTGATTCGCAACTTACTCTGGATGATGCACATTATTCTATGCTTATCTGAAGCTTCTTATTTGAGATTGAGGAACTTCCTTCTCAATCTTACTTTAACTTAATGAACATCACACTCATGCAACACATAAATCACGTCAACGTCAAACAAAAACAGCAACATGAATGCAAGCATGAACTCATATTAACTCATATAGTGCAAGTATAAAACACACAGTTATGGACTTATGACACCAAAACCCGCCTAATGCACTAAAATTTAGAGTCTCATTAACGAAATCAGACTTAGAAAGAGTTTATCTAGCCATCAAGAACTAAACAAGTGAGGGTAACAAAATCTCATATCGGCCTCGGCCTCCCTTAACGAGGTGGTTCCCCCATAACACCTTTACGGTGGCAACCTCCTTGTTCCTCAACCGTTTCAATTGGCGGTCTAAAATTTCAACGGGAATCTCTTCGTAAGAAAGGTTCTCATGGACTCATAACCCCTTAGATAACCTCTTGTTGGCTTTAAGATTGAAAACTATTTGTCTTTGTTGGATTTGAACCACGCCCTTCCCATTTTAACTCTAACTCATTCGGAAATTGAAACCTTACTACCCTTTTTTGACAGTCTATGGTAGCATAACGTTAATGAAGCTAATCGATACTTGAGCCACATCCTTGAGCCAACTCAGCCTTGTCCTCTACATTAACACCCATAGCAGGCATTAGAACCTATCATGTACTCGCTTCCATGCGAACGGCCACACTTACCACATATCTTTCGGTTACGCTGGGCATTTCTATCATTGCCCTTCTTGGAAAGGCCAAATCTTGAGTCTGGCGCCTTAGAGCACTCGGCCATCCTAATTATTGTGTGCATTTCTCTATGCGCTCACACAAGAAGGAAGTTAGTGTCACATCCGGGGAAACCCCTTAGAAGTAACACGGCGTACTCGACCTCTCGGAGGACTTATACAAGCCCATAGTTATCATTCATCGCATTAACATAGTAAATTTAGCAGAAAATTTAAAACTTTTCATAGCACATCATATGGTAGAAACTTCAACTCATATGTGTATAAGCCATAAGCCATAATACATTTATAGACCTTAAGTCTCTTTGCCATCTTAGACTCAATAACTTTAGAGTACAGTAGGGACACGAACCATAAGACACATTACATAACTATACAATATTTTAAGACTTTACATTACAGACATAAGTAGGACATCCTTGAACTTTAAGGATTCCTTTCATTGAGCTTGGGGATCATCTATCAAGCTCTTCACCATTCAAGACATCGGGATCATCTATCAATCTTTTCACCATTCAAGACATCCTTTAAGCATCCATGACCTACACTTTGTGTAAAAAGTAGAGAAGAATTGGATTAGCACAAGAATGTACTAAGTATGACAACCATGCAAAAACATGCATTTAAAAAGGGACATTTTCTTTGAAATCATACTTCATGCCATTTTGAGTAAATCTTCATAAAACCTTTAAGCAATAGCATTTATATCATTTTTATACTGCATGGAAACACAATTAAAGCCAAACATCATAGAAAAGCACTTATAGAATTTAAGTCCCATTTGAGGTCACTTTACAGTGAAATCTATTCTCTTAACAGTGAACTCCTCCTTTATGTTCATTAATCCTCCCAAGTAATCCTTTAGTGATACTTGGTGCAATGCATCACCTTAGAACCACAAGGAAAACCATACAAACAACTAACATAAGCCAAAACGTATCATTATAGAAGTATAGCCCATTACGAGACACATTAAAGTCAAGACCATAAGACATTATAGTGAACTCCTCGTCAATATGCACATATACTAATTTACTTCATATTGAACCTTATGAAACATAACTCATGCCCCCAATCTAAGTCTACTAGTGTAATGTACATGTAAGGCCCCATACCTCACACATACTTAGTACACCTATCATGACACCACAAGCGTTTACGTCCAAATCATATATCAACATAGTAAGAGAAGACAACTTCATTTATGTCAAGTAAGACCTTCACCATATAGTCAACGAGATCAACATTATACATAAAGACTCATATCATGCACATCCTCATGAGAAGTAGACAATTACTACCATATCATGCATAAGGACATATTCATAACCATACACCTTAGAAACACCTTCCTAGAACTTCCTAAGGAGCTACTTGTGCAATGTCTAGATGGGTTCATTACTTCCACCAATCCTAAGTAACTTACCTTAAGTCCTCCTAGTTAGGATCCTATTCATTTACTTCCATTGTCCATTTTACCTTTAGGGAACTATAACCTCAACCGACATAGACCATGTGATTCTAACATGGAATCCGGTGTCATCAAACCTTAAACCGATGGAAGGTGGTCTACCGGCCAAGGTAGAACCCATTATAAACATAGCTTTCTAGGTGGAATCCACTAGCTAGTATCCTATGGTGGCAACATAGTTCAATAACTAAGAGGTAGATATCCCTATTCATACCATGTTGTAATTTGGTCCTCTTGTCATGGGAATCCCTTTTATGACATATCCCATAAGCAAGGGAGTTAACATCACACGGACAACTTTAGGATGAATCTTTCCTTTTATGGACAAGTCATCATCTCTCATTGTCAAGTTCACTCGGTGCTAAGCTACGTTCCATTTATTGAAAAGTCTTTATTACATTTATTTATAAAACATAAGCTTTAGAATATTCGTCCCTCATATGCTTATAGCATATTCAAGCATCTATCTAGCTTTGGAGTATTGTAGGGAACACTTCTCAATGCCCCTCCATTAACTAGATCATCATTCATGTGTGTGTGTACATACATATATGTAAGCAAACCTTTCACATAACACATAATATCACACATGTTCATATATCAATGCATGAGTCTATAGTCATAACTATATGAGCAATCCTTTCATATAAACCCACTAAGACACTATGCACATTCATACTTCATCATACCATATAAGTCATATTCATAACATGTTCATATATTCATCTTTCACATACATAGAAACGAAACCTAGGAACTATCCTAACAGGGTACACATGTGCAATGCATAGACGAGGTCCCATACCCTTGACCATACTAGTACACCTATCAATACAACCTAGTAAGGGAAATACAAATCATACTTTCATAAACATCACTTTAACATACATAGTAGTAGACACTAGTGAATATGAGAACTACCTTTCATTTAGACACAATGACCTATACTACTTGTATCATGCATATAAAGTGAGTGTGTGTGTACATTGGTCAACGTGATCATATAATAGCTATCAAAACACATTGAGGCAGCCACCCTCTTAGATCATAATACTTCATCAAGCATAGGCCACACAACACACAATAACATAGGAGACAAGCCAACTTCCTAATACACTTAAGACTCCTAACTTGTGCTATTCATGCATTCACATAGGGGTACATAGGTAAGGGATTATTAACCCTTTTAACACATCAATGGCAGCACCTATACTTTACTTAACATGAGTAATAGCCATACAACCTAGATCACAACTAGAATAGGAAAGTAGGCATAAGCTTCTCACAGTATCATCTTAAGCACATATTCATAAGTTCATCAACTTTCCTTCAAGGCCATAGTCAACACATATATAATGACAATAAAGTAAACACCGCCACGATAAGTGGACCATACCACAAAATGCCATACAAGGCTTCATCAACATTTCTATAAAGAATAGAGAAGTAGAAGAGTAGAGGAAATAGGCATTCTTACCAATTCCTCAACCTTTGATCCTCATTGATCAATACAACTTTTTTATCAATAATTCATATATATGGCAGTAGATAAATGTACTTTAAACATATAAGAAACCATGTACAAGTCGCTATAAGATTATACTATAACATAATATAACACATCAACATACTAGGAAAGTAGAGTAACATAGATCATTAGCTAACTTCCCTTGCATTGATTTTTAGATCATATTTCATACATATTATAAGTCTAAGGCAGTAGCTAAACCTACATTTAATCATATTGAAATCATAATTACATACCTTCAAGATTAAGGTTACAACATAGGCATTTAGGCTTATCGATTTGCTAGAGTATAGAAGACTTTACCAATACTATGAACTATCAAGTCTTTGATCATCATTCATATTTTATCAACAATACACTCATTAGGAAGTATCTAATTAGATAGTAAATCAAGACGAAATCATGCTTCATCTAATCACAATTCGATATCCATCACACACTTAGATTTTTGACTTCATAGCCTAAAGGAATCTAGATCAATTCATGCAAGCCTTTCTTAATTTGATCATTAAGGACTTATACCTACAAAATGCATCCATTATATCACCCTAAAACAGTAGCTACAACAGTTCATACATAATCAAAACTCTACACAACCGATCTCACAATCGACTTCAAGGCAACATGTAGAAACATAGGATATTCATGTTCAATTCTTCATATATTTATCATCATGGACTGATCATCATCAATTCACCATAAATTAACGTAAATAACAATAAACACAAGCAATTGAACATAAGAGAATCACCATTTAATCAAGAGCAAGCCATAATCACAAAGCCCATGCAAGAGCTAAACCAATTTTGGAAGGAACATGGGTTCATCATGCAATTGGAGTGAAATCACGTTCAAATCACTGTATTAACTTCAATGCATCATGATTTAATCATTAAAAATGTTTTGAGAAAGAACCCATGGCAAGATTGGAAGATTGGAAACTTGATCATAAGATTTCTTCGAAAAACATTGAGAAGAACTCTCCAAGTGAAAGGTTACTTGAAGATGAAGGATTGCCATACCTTTTATTGGTTGAAAACTTCTTAAACTTGATGATTCATCCATGGAAAACCCATCTTGAATCTGTTCTTGTGCTTCACCAACAATGGTGGTTTCTAGAGAGAACATTTTTTGAAAGGAAAGGTTCAAAAGATGTGAGTTGATTTTAGAATGGGTTGATCACGTTTTAGATGACTTATATACACCTAAAATTAAATAAATAAACCTATAATAATCAGGTTAGGACATGGGGTGAATTTTCCATTCACCCCTTTAATTAACAGCACGCAGTCTGCAAGTTGCAGGCCACCCTCGACGATGGTAATGACAGGGCATCGAGGATATGACGGGCCGTGCCTGGCCTCCGTCGCCTGAAACTTATCCAAAATTGGCTTAATACCTGCCCAAGTAAGGTTTCCCTCGACAATACCTGCTCGACGGGCCGTTGGTGGACCAACGATCCGTCGTTGGGTCCGTCAATGGACATTGCCCAGGCAGTGTCTTAGGCAGCTTTGGGTCCTACTTTTGGGGACACTTGTGGGGCCCTTTAGAAGTCATACCCGAACGTTTCCAACGTGATAAGCTAACTTTAAGAAGTTATAGACCTTCCACATAAATTTCATCAAAACCAAACACCTACAAGACGTCCAAACAGGACAAGCCCCATCATGACACACGTTGAACGTCTTAAGGGCTATCTTTCAAACGCCTTGGACGTTCTTGGTCGTTTAACCTCCAAACTTCACATCATATAAAAACATTAAACATAATTATAAACCATTTAAAGACTTCATAATCTCATGAATCACACATACTCACATATAACCACATACGAGGCATTTAGGTGACATAGTCGTTGAACGTTTTGGTCGTCCCTTGACGTTCGACTTCCAAATCACTTTACACTTTGCACACTGACTCTATACCATATAATAAGGCATTTTAGGACGTTATAACCTTAAGACTAACATGTTAGGCTCTAGGCACCTTATCTCATTTTTGGGGTCTTACAATTAGATGCTAGAATGACACAAAATATCAAAGCTCTAGATAGCACGATAAAGAGTAGAAGAAGGGAAAATTTCCTAACATCACAAAGTCTCTAAGTCATGATTGTGGTGCACTTCACAACCATAAGTTAGAAACTACGCAACGTGGTTTTGTTGAGCCTTAGTTTCTAGGTAATTTAACCTCATGCTCTGATACCAAGTTTGTCACACCCGGATTCTGGAATCCGAATATGACCGGCATTGTTAACCTCTCAGAGGTCGCAGACAAGCCTCTTCTTAGCCTTCATCACAATCATACAGTTAAGTTTGCGGAAAATTTAACACTTTTTAATACTTATTGAAGTATACATAGACTTCATATAGTACTGCATAAGAGTGATATTCTAATAGCTCAAACTAAACAACCATCTATTACATATTAAACAATTGAAATAAATGATCGTAATAATAATAATAATAGTTTGACAATCTGCCTTATTACCAATGCTTAAACAAAGGTTTGAATTGAAACGCTAGGGACTATATCCACTAGCTATGTCTAATGTATTAAGTTAGAATAATACATTGTAGCATCCTCGAACTCAAGAGGACCTACCAATGTCTGGAGAACGTTAATCCAAACCGCTTCGTTGAATCTTCAATCTTCTTTAGAACCTACACCTATAAAAATAGTAATAATATATGGGGTTAGTCCACACTTGTACTAAGTATGGGTGTATGCACGTGAACACATAAGGTCTATGCATGATCAAGGAAAGCTTTTCCTAAAATAACATGTCGTTTCTAGAAAGTTAAGTCACTTAATTTCTTAATTTGTTAATCGTGATTCATGCTATGATTATGAAATGTTCTCGTGAAATTAAGGCACACAACTCATTTTGTATATGAACATAAGACCTTGGAATCATGAACATAATTTTAGAACAACTTAAACGAAAGTTTATTATTTTGACCCTATTAGGCCGAGAGCTCCTATTCTCAGACTTAAATTATTTTCCAGTCTTTTCTTCTTGTTGTTGTGTAGTTCAATGTTATCTTTTGATCCTATGATTTACTTACAAGTGCAATGATTCATTATAGTCCCATACCTACAATGAATCGAGTAAGTAATTCACAAGACTAAGGAAATTATTTGGCTACATTACTTACAAGTTAGATTTTTTTATTCTTGTTAAATGGAGATGAATATATTTATAAGTCAATCTTTATTGCATATGCCCATTAATTGGTTGTTAACCTAATATAATAATCTTTGAGACATGTATTCATACTCCAATATTGGCATAAACTTCTAACTTGTGAAAACTTCATTCTTATCAACATTAACAATTGACATTCTTAAGCTCTTGTTTACTTATTTCACTATGAACTTACGTTTCTACTTCTTTTCTCTGTTTTTCACTTTGAACATTCCACTTTATTCTTTCTTACTCTCTTCAAGAATTCTTTAACATTAACGGAAGTAGATCATGCGAGCTAACATGAAATCAAGTGTCTCCCCCACACCAAAAAGAGGTGGTTCACCGGTTAAGATGAACCAAGTTCTGTGTCTACCCCACACCGAAATGGGGGGTTCAACGGATAAAGTGAAACCAAGTCAGTGTCGTCCCCACACCAAAAAGAGGGGTTCACGGCTGAAGTGGACTGAGTACTTTCCTTAGCTTTAACTGACAAAGATCATGTGAGCTAAACATGAAATCTAGTGTCTTCCTCACACCGAAAATAGATGGAATCACCGGCCAAAGTTAAACCTACTGCTAGCATTCTTAGGTGGAGGCATCTACCCGCTAGTACCCCTATGTTGGCTAAACATAGTTGGAAGACTAGGATACATACGAAGACCCTAGTCCACCTGGGTGGTGATCTCGTCTCATGAGGCTTACATGTGCTGGCACAAAATCATTGCTAGTCTATCGGTACTAAGGTCAGATCTATTTTACTTTATTATTTGTTAGAGTTGACTCAAACATTATGGAAGTGTACTTCTAGTTATGAGGTTTACTTAACTTTATGGATTACTGGTCATCCCTTTCTTTACTTGATGAATATGAACTTAAGTCTTACATTATCATCATGGTGTGAGTGAGACTTGTCTCACGGACTCTAGCACCCTCTTATGTGAGTATTTTTGACATAATCGATTAAGTGTATTGAGACTTGTATCACTTCTTTTAACACTCTATATTAGGTCAATTTCATAACTTAATCTTTTAGTTATTTCATTACTCACCTTAACATGTTCACGTTAGTTGATAGTCTTGTAGGATTCTTTATGATAATTATAACCTTTTATACAATGCTATTACGTTCACAAGTTCGTGTGGATAGGGTATGTTGGGACTTGTCCCATTAATTGACATAACCTATTTTATGAGTTCATTGATGTAGATATTAGTATGACTTTACATGATTTGGAAGATATATGATTGAACATAGTTTTGCTAGCCAACTTGTTGGCATCAATCATAATTTTACTTGATACTTGTCGTAATATTATCACTAGCCAATTCAATTACTTCATGAAATATATTATAGTAATCTAACATGTTAAACAAGCTAAATTTTAACCTTTGATTAACCTATAAAACAATTCAATGAACAACTCATAACAATTTTATCTTCTCGAACCCAAGTAGGCATTATAACATTCAACATCTCATTTAAATAACACCCTAATTATGCGATTTAACAAGTATGTTTCATTCGACATATAAATCACTAAAACATACACATAATTATCAGTTAACACCACATACAAGCAACATGGATCGAGAATTACACTATAGATACTACAAGAATCAAAAATAGGGACAACTAGGGGACGAACATGCGATTCATTGGGAACAAACCTATTTTCGACATTCTTGAAGTTAAAACTTTTGAAAAGCCTCTTGGAGAAAGAATTCCAGGAGATAAAACCCATACCTTAGTGTATAATTACATCTACGAAGATTACCTTGCACTTTGCAAGAAAATCTTGAAGAATGCTTGCTATCGTCTAGGGTTCTCTTACATTCTTCACTTCCTTTTAGTTGTAGCATTTTTATGATGAATAACGTGAGCCTAAGTCTTTAAGAACTGAATGTTAACTAATTCAACTTAGACTATATAACTTAACTAAAATAACTTAATTAGCTAATTGCCAAAATGCCCTTCCTAAATTGACTAGAATTAGAAGAACACTTTGACTTAACAGAATCTGGTATTTTCTTAATGGTTTCGGTTTTGAACAATTAAATTAATTAATTAAGTTTCTAATTTAATTAATTAAGTAACCTAGGATAATTACTAAACTACCCCTAAGTTGTTAGGACCACAACCAACCCTTTGGACCATCATAGGTTAGGTACTAGGTTGTCTCTTACTTGACTTAACCGAAATCTGGAAATTGCTTAGTGGTTTTGGTTTATTCAATTTAATTAATTAAGTAACCTAGGGTAATTACTCAAGTAGCCCTATGTTTTTAGGAGTATAACCAACTCTTTGTACCATCGTAGGTTAGGTACTAGGTTGTCTCTTATTTATTTTCATGTCTTAATGTCACCCGGTTAGGTCTTAGGTTGTCGGGTCCCTTAGTTTGTTAGTTTTGGTTTTTCCTAGGTTAGGTAGTTAGTTAGGTTAGTTAGTTGGGGTCTAGGACCAGTTAGGGAGCTTGGACCCACATGGGCTGACTGGGACGCGCGCCTGTCCCCAACTGCCCTAACCGAATAGGTTATCTTGTCCTTGGCAGGTTGCACGTGTGCTTGAACATGTGTTGTGTGCACTTTCCTAACTAACTATTCTGGAAGGTTCATTTGGAATGTTTACTTATTTTCCCAAGGATCCTCACTATGTCCTTGGGCACTGCTTAATCTACATGATCATTTTAAGTGGTCATGTGCTATGGTACTAGGCTTGAAACTTGGATGCCTAGTACTTGATGTGGGTATTTACGAAGGATATAGTTATTTTAGCTTAGGCTCTTCATTGTAGGTATATTTCTTAAACAAGCTTGGATTATATTATACATACTTGTGTATATATAAAAATTGGCTAACATCCTTAATCCAATATTCTATATTATGCCCAATATTCCTCAATATTGGGCATTTGGATGCCTATATATCCCAACACGTATTCTTAAAAGCCTACTAGGCTCTTCACTAGACATGAAATTTTCTGGAACGTTACAGTTTCTCATGTTATAAACAAACTTAATATACCCAAAAGTACCTAAATTAATCGCCTAAGGTCAGGTTAGGACGTGGGGTGAATTTTCCATTCACCCCTTAATGAAACAGTTTGCCTGGCATTGATTTGCAGCCTGCATAGACGGAGCAACCTATGCCCCTTAGGACCATC
Organism: Solanum lycopersicoides; assembly: GCA_022817965.1. Lineage (NCBI taxonomy): Eukaryota > Viridiplantae > Streptophyta > Magnoliopsida > Solanales > Solanaceae > Solanum > Solanum lycopersicoides. The sequence goes on along the minus strand of CM040622.1, from coordinate 69,744,840 downwards.
TTTGGGACGTTCTTCTGGAAATCATTTGGGTCTTATGCTTGGCACCCGGTTAGGTCTTAGGTTGTCGGGTCCCTTAGTTTGTTAGTTTTGGTTTTTCCTAGGTTAGTTAGTTAGTTAGGTTAGTTAGTTAGGGTCTAGGACCAGTTAGGGAGCTTGGACCCACATGGGCTGACTGGGACGCGCGCCTGTCCTCAACCGCCCTAATGTGTTGTGTGCACTTTCCTAACTAACTATTCTGGAAGGTTCATTTGGAATGTTTACTTGTTTTCCCAAGGATCTTCACTATGTCCTTGGGCACTGCTTAATCTACATGATCATTTTAAGTGGTCATGTGCTATGGTACTAGGCTTGAAACTTGGATGCCTAGTACTTGATGTGGGTATTTACGAAGGATATAGTTATTTTAGCTTAGGCTCTTAATTGCAGGTATATTTCTTAAACAAGCTTGGATTATATTATACATACTTGTGTATATATAAAAATTGGCTAATATCCTTAATCCAATATTCTATATTATGCCCAATATTCCTCAATATTGGGCATTGGGATGCCTATGTATCCCAACACGTATTCTTAAAAGCCTACTAGGCTCTTCACTAGACATGAAATTTTCTGGAATGTTACAGTTTCTCATGTTATAAACAAACTTAATATACCCAAAAATACCTAAATTAATCGCCTAAGGTCAGGTTAGGACGTGGGGTGAATTTTCCATTCACCCCTTAATGAAACAGTTTGCCTGGCATTGATTTGCAGCCTGCATAGACGGAGCAACCTATGCCCCTTAGGACCATCTTTGGGACGTTCTTCTGGAAATCGTTTGGGTCTTATGCTTGGCATTGGTTGCTTTGGATCCTATAATAAGTGTAGAATGACTCCCACCCATCGACGGGGCGTCATCACACCTACTGGCCATCGTTTGCCATGCATAGGTAGACACTGCCAAGGCAGTGTCGAGGTAGACTTTGAGTCCTCCTTGAGGGCCTTTTGTGGTGACCTTGGGGAATCAAACCCACACATTTCCAACGTAAAAACATTCATTAACATGTTAGGGACCTTCCATATCAGTTTTAACCAAAACAAACACGTAAAACATGTAAAGATACACAACACGTCTCAAGGTCTAACTTTCGAACGTCTTATACATTCTTGGACGTTTCGCTTCCAAATAACTTCAAATTAAGCATGCATACTATAAAACACTTGATTAACATATTTTAACAGTTTTTAGACTCATGTGACGCTCTAGACACTTTAATTCATTTTGGGGGTCTTCAAGAGATTCCAGTAGAAATTCTTGATCGTCAAGTGAATAAATTGAGTAACAAAGAGGTGGCCTCCGTAAAAGTCCTATGGAGAAACAATCTTGTTGAGGGAGCAACATGGAAGGCCGAGGCCGACATAAAGTTCATTTACCCTCATCTCTTTGTTGATTATGATTAGTTGTTGCTATTAATAATGAAAATAATTATTAAAAGTTGAATTTGACTTGTTTTGAAAGATATGCATTTTTATAGTAATGGTTTTTGCTAAAATGAAGTTTCATGAAAAACACTCTTTTGCTATTTTTGCACTTATTTGTGTATTAGGTATGTTGTAGACTATATGAAATGATATTGAGCATGTTGATGTGTCTTGAAAGAAAATTATGGCATAATTGACTCTTTAATGTTATGTTGATCTCTTATTGTTATTGAGAAGGTGGTTCCTCATGTTGTGATTTTTAATTGAAGTTTGAATTTCTATGTGTAAATTTAATGTTGTTATGTTGATTTGAGCTTCAGCTCATGTTGATTATGTATGTTGTTGGTTGGGCTGCTAGTATTGATTCTATCCTTTCCCTTCAAAAATTTTTTAATGTCATTCGGGGATGAATGTTCCTAATTAGGGATAATATAACAATCCGAATGTCCAAAACCTAATCTAAAGCGTCACATGAGTTTCTAAGGTTTGCAAAATTGTTTTAAGGTCAAAAATAATTTATATAAGTCGTATATGAAGGTTTACAGTAAAAACGTCAAGGAACGTCCATGACATTCGGAGACTAGTGCAAATGGTGCTAGTGTGCCTTAGCCTATTTCACGGGGTTTTAGGTGTCATGAATTTGATGAAATTTGGTGAAAAGGTGTCTAACACATATTAGAGTAGGTTTAGGGTATAAACGTCAAGGTACGACTCCCCAAGGACCACCCTAGGGGTTCTTGGAGAAGACCATTGATTTTGACTAAAACCTGCCAAATGAGGTAGTGTAGGCAGTACCTACCTACGCTTGCCATCGATGGGGCGTGAATTCCTCTATCAATGGACACTTAGACATTTTCCAAAAATGGCCAAAATTCGTAGCCTCTATCGCAAACTACGGATGTGCAGGACGGTTGGGGGGCATGGGTGTCGACTAACCTACGAACCATAGGTAGGGGTCTCATAGGTCAGTTATGCAATTCGTTGGTGAGTTTTTATTGGTTCATTTAATTAGTTAATTAGTTAGGGGTTAAATTAGGGTTTTAGGGGTGGTTAATTAAATTAGTTAAGTCATTATATAAACTACCATAAGCCTAAACCTAAATTAAAACCTCCCAATTCCCAAACACAAATTGCTCTTCCTTCTCTCTACTTTCTCTCTCCCAAGGAAGACTCCATAGAAGACCAAAGTCTAAGGGTTCTAGGGAAGCAAGAAGATCACTTTCTCCATAAATATTCAACTAATATAAAGCTATGTGAACTCTTCACCTTTGGGATCTCTTTCCCAAAAGGGTTCCTCCAAAATTGGTTTCAAAAAGATGATTTCATATGGGTTTCTTCCTAATATGAATTTGATCTTCTAAAATGTATTGTTTATGGTTTCCTTTTGTTATTATGATTGGATTATGATGTATTATTTTTAAAATTATGCTTGTTCTTAATGATTTAACCTAGTACGAGCAATAGATAATGAATTGACTAAATTACCTAACCCTAGTTTATTAACTAGTGTTAAATTGATTTTTAATGATACAATTGACTTGATTATTGCATTAATTACTATTGAATGATGTTATTACACCTATTATTGGATGGAATTTTTGGTTGATGGTAAGACCATGGATGATGACTTTGGAAAGAGATTTTGTAAGTGTTTATGATCTCAAACCTTTAATTCAATTATGATGGCTTGTACTAGGTGATGAATTTCAATTGAAGTATATCTTGCGATTAGATTATGTAGGTGTTGTATGATGATGCAATTAAAGTTTCTTGATTATGTTATTATGAGATAATGCTTAATATGTAATGATATAAGGTTGGTTATGAATTGCCTATGTTCCTTATTATAAAATAATGATGATAATGTGCAAATTTCACATATGAGGGTTGTATGTGTAACGACCTAAAACGAAACAAGGTGAACTAGAGCTTCGTGATGGTTTCTTGAGTTAATTTTAAGTTAATTGAGTTACATTAGTGTTCTTAGGCAGTGTGTGAAGTTTGGTTAAGTTTGGAGGTCAAACGACCAAGAACGTCCATGACGTTCGAAAGGTGTGCCTTAGAAAGTACATGTGTGTCTTGATGTCTTTGAGTGAGTTTTACGTGTTCGTTTTAATCGAAACTGATGTGGGATGTTCCTAAGACTTAGATGACTTACTTTAAGAGTTTAGCATCCGGGCACAACCCCACATAGGACCCACAAGGGTCCCTAGTGGAGGGCCCAAGACTTTGGTCCAAAACTGCCAGGCAGTGTCCATCAACGGGACCAGTCGACGACCAGTTGACCAATCGACGGTCAGTCGACTTGGTCTGTCGATTGGACCTGCATATATACAGGGTTTGGGAGCTTCAGATCCAACATACGTCACCCCATCGACGGGGCGTTGGTTGGCACATGGTCCGTCGGCTAGGGAGTCGTAAGTTCTGCTTGTAAAAGATGTCTTTTCCGGTAAAGTCTTGGGGTGTTTGGTAAATTCACCCCAAGTATTTTATTGACCTAGGGAGTTATTTTTAGGGTTATTTATATATATTAAAGTGTTTCAAACCCTAAGACCTAATTTTATACCTCACTTCCTAAAACCCCAAGACCCCTCTCCCTTAGAATTCTCTCTCAAGTCTCTTTGGAAGCTAGAAGTCAAGAAGAGCTAGGAGGGCTTGTTTGGGCGTGTTCTTCATCCAAAATCAGTGCGTTTGTCTTGCATTTGAGATTTGGTATCCATCCTTGAACCCTCTTCCATTCAAGGAGTCTTTTCTAAACGATTTCAAAAAGGGTTTTCAAACTCTATTCTATCTTTGATTCTAAGCATGGGTCTTCTTGTAAAAGTGTTTTAATGATTCAAGTGTTTTTTTCTAGACTTAATTTATGGTTTTGATGTCAAAAACCTTATGAACTCATAATTATGCATATTTCAAACTTTTAGCTTAAGAAAATGGTTATGTGAGCATGGTTGTGTATAGAATGAGCTTTGGTTTCCTTGTGTTGTTATTTTTGTTTAGCTACTGCCCTAAGGTCCATATTATGAAGAAATATTTAGAAGTTGGTTATAGGTGATGATGGCTTTGTTAAATTGTGAGTTTCTTATATTGTATAGTTCTTATTATAAATCGATGTTGAGTGGTATGGTCCATCTTCTTGGTGCTGGAGTTTACTTGATGAATTTGGTTATGTTTAGTATGTATTGTCAATGTGGTGGTGAAGGTTTAATATGTGAAATGAAGATATATTGAAAAGGGGTCTTGTATTGTCTTTTGTGAAGCTTGAATTGTATGTTTTACCTATATTATGTCTAAATGAAGTATATGATTATGTGAAACTTGTAAAGTGTGTGAGTTGATGAATGAAGGTCTAAAGCATGAATAGAAGTTGATATGAATGAAATGATCCTTATATGCAAGGTGTGCTCATATGTACACACACACTTATATGAATGTATGATGCTAAGTTGAGTAAAAAGGGGAGTCTTGGGGTGGACACTCTTCGTGAGTTGAGATGAAGTGTCTAGTAGCAACCTCACTCTATCCTAAGAGCTTTATAAGATAGGTTGGAGGATGAATACCCTTCGTGAGTTGAGATGTGGTGTTCACTAGTTATCCTTAACCTATAGTTTATAATATTGAGAATCCGTGGGGAGTTATGCCTAGCACCGAGAGGATATGAGGAAGGGGTGGTTACACTTCGTGAGTTGAGATGTTGTATTCAGATGTACCTCTTGAGATGAGTACTCCTCATTAATAGAGAAAGTGTTATTTAGTAGCAATATCCTTATACCTTAACTATGTGCCCGCATAGGTGTAGCTATTGGGAAAGCCATGTAAAATCTAAAAAGTATGACCTTACTCTAGGCAAGTGAGGATCCCTCATCCGATAGGGGTTAATATTGGGATTCCATGTCTTGATCTCATGGTATTTGTCGGTTAAGCTAACCCCCAAAAAATTAATTAAAGTACTAAGTCTTCTAAAAGCATGTGCTACTTATGTGAATTGAATGAACTAAGTCTTCTAAAAGAAAGTGCTACTTAGGGTAGGTGGTATGAGACGCTATCTATCCATTGCACTAAGTAGGACCTTCCAAAAGGTAAGACTTGGTGCCAAACCTTCTAAAAGAGTGTACTACTTAGGGTAGGTGGTGGTATGGGATGCCATCTACTAATTGCACTAAGTAGACATTCCGAAAGGGAAGTCTTTGGTGTTTTTGTGGGTGTTCTTCTAATGTCTTGTGTTTGAGTGGTGACTTGTTCTCCCGAGGTGAGTAAGCTCATGGTGGGTTGCTTTAAGGAACTCCTAGGTGTGTATTGAAGTAGGTGTTTAGACGTTTTCTTCATGTCATACCTTGTAGAGTCTTAGGATAGCCTCGGTTAGGAAACTCCTACGAAAATGAGTTCACTTCCTCATTGGAAATACCATGGAAGTTCACCATTGTTGGAGTCTTTTAGTTCACTCTAATGGTCTTAGTAGTTCACTGTAATGTCAAAAATAAGTTACTGTAAGGAATTGGAATGTTTACTGTAAAGTGTTCTTTTGGTTTAAAATACTGAAAACTCTTATCTAATTGTTAAATGATGTTTCTTATGTTGTTTTTCTTCTAAATTCATGAATGTTATACTTATTTGGCATGAAAGGTTATTTTAGTAAAATGTCCCTTTTACATGTTTTTGCATATGTCATACTTAGTACATTGTTTTGTACTAACCCCATACTTTTCTATACTCTATAAGTATAGGTTGGAAGCTTTTGAAGGTTTGAAGGTGAAGCTTGGGAAAGTTCCTCTCAAGACAAAGTATGTCCTCATATATTCGAGGGCATAGTTCTTTTCTTAGTTTCTAAATTAAAGACTTATTATGTATTTCTCTTTTAATGTAAAGGGGCCGTGTCCGTAAGATATTATGTCGTGTCTTTAAGTTGGGTTATGACGATGAGATTCTCTAAGTATTTATGAAAGACTCCTTTATTAAATTATTCGTGAAAAGTTTTAAATTCCGCACTACTTTTCATGTCTTATGTAATGAACCATAGTTAAAGGTCTTGTATGAGACCCCAAAGGGTCAAGTACGCCCGGTAACGATCCGAGGGTTACCCCTAGCTTCTAGGTGGTGCTTTCAGCTCGTGACAGACTTGGTATCAGAGCATAAGATTTTGGGAAATAGTTTAAGGTCTAAAATTCTCACAAGCCACATCTAGTAGTATCTTGGGCATTGATGTGAGTCGCGACACATCCATGGACAAGAGGCTATAGGATGATAGAAGTTTCACTTTCTTTTCTATTCTAATGTTGTGCCTTAGAGTTGAGTTCTATAAGGTGTTTTCTCTTAACCTCTTATATTTGTGTTTATAGGACATGAATACGAGGAGATCGACCGCTAGAAGGGAGGAGGGAGGTGTGGCTAATGAGAGGATCCCTCCCCGTGTTAACCAAGTTCCTAATGAGGGGCCTGCATGGAGAGAATGAGAAGGTTCCCCTTCAAGAACCTCAAGTGACTCCGGAACCCCAAGGGCCTCAAGTGCCTCCTATGCCTCAAGATCCTTTTGTTGAGGGAGATATAACTAATGCGTAGTTGAGGGCTGCCCTAATGAATTTGACCCAACTCATTATGGCTCAAGCTCATGTCATCAATAATTAATTTGTTGGCCAAGCTAATCAAGGAGATAGGCTCTACCTAATGCTAGTACTCCCGCTTCTAGAATTCGGTATTTCATGAGGATGAACCCTCTACTTTTCATGGCACTAAGATGTATGAAGATCCAAAAGGTTTCATAGATGAGGATTTCAAAGTGGTAGATGCTATGGGTGTGTGACCCCTAGTAAGAAAGCGGAGTTAGCCGCTTACCAACTTAAGGAGGTGGCTCAAGTGTGGTATGAGCAATGGAGGGTGAGAGACCCTTAGAAAGAGGTCCGGTTGATTAGGAGGAATTCAAATAGTCTTTCCTAGATAGGTTCTTTCCTTTAGAGTGGAGGGAGAAGAAGATGGTTGAATTCATGAACCTTCGTCAAGGGGGAATGAGTGTGCATGAGTACTCTCTCAAATTCACCCAACTCTCTAAGTATTCCCCAACCATGGTAGCCAACCCTAGGGCTAGGATGAACAAATTTGTGATGGGAGTCTCTAGCTTGGTGGAGATAGAGTGTCGTACGACAATGCTTCTTAATGACATGGATATTTCTAGGCTCATGGTTTATGCCCAACAAATTGAGGAGTCAAAAATTAGGGAGATAAGGAAAGAGGGTAAGAGGCCTAGGTCGGATGATTCTAGTCACCAAAAACCCTAAGAAGAGGTTCTATCACAAAGATTCTTCCATGGGAAAGAAGGATAGAGCTCCATACCAACATTCACAAGGTGGTGGCCACACTTTTGAGAGGGCTAGGTATCCTACTTGTGGAAAGCAACATTCGGGTAAATATCTTCCCGGGAACGGATGGTTGTTTTAGTTGTGGTAGCAAAGGCCACAAGATGAGCGACTGCCCTAGCATCAAATCAAGAGGGAAACATGTCAATCAAGCTTCCCTATATCCTAATGCTCCAAAGAAGAACCCTCCCTATGGGATGGGAGCTAGGAAGGATAATTAATTCGGATTTGATGGTCCCGGTAAGTCTTAACTGTTTTTGATTGTTGATTTTATGTTATGAAATGAGTTTATGTGGTTTTATAGTTCATATGATCATGTCATCTTGATGAATTGCTCAAGGAAAGAATTTTTGAAAAATTTAATCATGCATATGAATGGTACAGTGATATTCACTGTATGTTTTGTGAATTTTGAGAAAAATTGTTTGTCTTGAATTGAAGTTTCAATGTGTGCAAAAGTTTTGTATATGAGCATGTTTAATGTTGGAGAAGGTAGATCCTCCATAAACGAAGGTTAAGGTCAAGTTTTGAAATTTTGAAGTTTTGAAAAAAGTTGCTTATGTTGCTAGTGTTTGAAAGTCTGAATTGATGCTCCTTGCAATTTGATGCTTTGATTTTGACTGTTTTGATCATTATTGTAATGTTTTATGTGAGGCTAAGTGAGTCATTGTTGTTCTTGACGTTTAAGTGTCATTCGAGGGCGAATGTTATTCCAAGTGGGGAAGAATGTAACGCCCTAAAATGAACTAAGGTGAAATAGAGATTCGTGATGGTTTCATGAGTTAATTTGAAGTTAAGTTGAGTTACATTAGTGTTCTTAGGAAGTTTGTGAAGTTTTGTTCACTTTGGAGGTCAAACGACCAAGAACGTCCATGACGTTCGGAAGGTGTGCCTTAGAAAGTACTTGTGTGTCTTGATGTCTTTGAGTGAGTTTTACGTGTTCGTTTTGGTCAAAACTGATGTTGGATGTTCCTAAGACATATATGACTTAGTTTAGGAGTTTAACGTTTGGGCACGACCCCACATAGGACCCACAAGGGGCCCTAGAGGAGGGCCCAAGACTTTGGTCCAAACTGTCCATCAACGGGACCAGTCGACGGCCAGTTGACTAATCGACGGTCCATCGACTTGGTAAGTCGATTGTACCTGAAGGTCTGCAGGGTTTGGGAGCTTCAGACCCAACCAACGAAACCCCATCGACGGGGCGTTGGTTGTCACACGGTCCGTCGACTAGGGAGTCGTAAGTGCTGCCTGTAAAAGTTGTCTTTTCCGGTGAAGTGTTGGGGTGTTTGGTAAATTCACCCCAAGTCTTTTACGGACCTAGGGAGTTATTTTTAGGGTTATTTATATATATTAAAGTGTTTCAAACCTTAAGACCTAATTTTTGACCTCAGTTCCTAAAACTCCCAAACCCCAAAAACCCTCTCCCTTAGAATTCTCTCTCAAGTCTCTTTGGAAGCTTGAAATCAAGAAGAGCTAGGAGGGCTGGTTTTGGCGTGTTCTTCAAAAAAAAAATAGTGGTTTTGACTTTCATTTTGTAAGACTCCCAAAATGAGTTAGGGTGTCTACAGTCTAAAATGGTTGTATTAAGGTTCTAAGGTCCAAAAATTACTTATAATATGGTTTAGAGACAGCGTATAAAGTTTGAGGTGATTTGAAAGTCAAACGTCAAGGGTCGACCAAAACGTTCGCCGACTAGTCACCTATGTGCCTTATATGTCTATGCTTGCTTAAAATTGTATGAAATGATCTTATAAAGTCTTAAAATGAGTTATTATAATGTCTAATGGTATTATATATACTTTCGTGAAGGTTGGAGGCCAAACGTCCAAGAACGTCCAAGACGCTGGAAAGATAGCCTAGAGACATGGATGTGTGTGTTTTGATGGGGCCTACACTGTTTGGACGAGTTGCAGGTGTTTGTTTTGGGTGAAACTTATGTGAAATATCTACAACTTGTGAAGGGTTGCATTTAAGTTTGAAACATCCGGGTACGACTTCAAAAGGGCCCCGTAAAAGGCCCCACAAGAAGGACCCAAGGCTGGTCGAGACACTACCTTGGCAGTGTCAATCGACGGACCAAACGACAGCCAGTTTGTCAACCAACGGCCCGTCGGTGAGTTATCATCGATGGAAACTTAGTTTGGGCAGGTCTCAACCCAAAATTGGACAAGTACCAATCGACGAAAGCCAAAGGACTGCAAGTCGGTTGACCAACGGCCAATCGATTTGTCCGTCGATGGTGGCCTGTAAACTACTGCCTTGCGTCTGTTTTATTAAAGGGGTGAATGGGAAATGAAACCCACGTCCTAACCTGAATCTAATAGGATTATGTAGATACTTTTGGGTGTATATAAGTCATATAAAATGTGACCAACCCATTCCCAATCCCCTCTCACGAAATTGAACCTTCCCTCCAAAATATTCTCCCTAGAACGCATCATTGTTGGTGAAACTCAAAAACAACTTAGAGCTTGGTTTCCATGGATGAATCGCCAAGTTTTAGAGGTTTTCAACTAGACAAAGGTATGTTCATCCTTCATCTCTAAGTAACCTTTCACTTGGAGAGTTAATCGCAATGTTTTCAAAGAAGGTTTCATGATCAAATCTCTTCTTCTTCAATCTAGCCATGGATTCTTTCTAAAAATGTTTTAAATGGTTAAATAATGATGAATGATGAATTTATGTTAATGTATTGTTTTGAACGTTATTTTAATCCAATTGCATGATGAACTCATGTGCCTTTCTTAAATCGATTTAGTCCTTGCTTGGGCTTTGTGATCATGGCTTGTTATTGATTGAATTGTGACTCTATTACGTTGAAGTGGTTATATCTACTGTTATTTAAGTGAATTCATGTTGAATTTATGATGAAGAATCAATGTGAATCAATGTATGAAGATTTGAACATGCTTAGCCTAGTTTTCCATGATTCACTGTACCGTTGGTCTTTTAATGATTTAATGTGGAATTCGATTGTGTAGGGCTGGTTGTATCTTCTGTATTAATTGAATATTATTGATGAATTGTAAATAAGTGATTCATGTTGATCAATGTTTATTAGCCTATGATTCTTCTACTTTCCATTGATGTCTAAAATAGCATGTTCATTGTGATCTAGAGGTGATAGCAATTGTAGTAGGATTTCGTGTAGATTATAGTGTCCCTAAGTAATGCCTTGTACTGATGATATTAATGAATTGTGGGTATGAATTATTGACGATCAAAGAAAAGGAGTCTTGGCATGAATTGATCTAGGTTCTTCTAGCCTACAATTTGAATGTTGTAATGAACATTATGTGATCTTAATTCTAGGGTAGATGAAGCATGATTTAGAGTTGATTTATATCTATTTGGATACTTCCCAAGATGTATATTATTGTTACATGATGATTGATGAGCAAAACTAGGGAAGTTACTCGATGATCTATAACTCTCTACTTCATACCATATATGTGATATAGTGCACTAGTTGAATCATGCTCTTATGACGACTTGTACATAGTTTCGTTTATGATTTAAGAACTTATATCTACTTCTCTATAATGTATAAATGATTAGAAAGGATTATTGATCAACGAGGAACAAAGATTGATGAATTGGTAAGAATGGCTCATCCCTCTACTTCTCTATATTAATGTAGTTGATAAAGCTTTGTATGGTATTGTGTGGTATGGTCCACTTATGGTGGCGGTGTTTACTTTATTTTCATTACATATGTGTTGACCATGGCCTTGAAGGCAAATTGATGAACATATGAACATGTGGTTATGATGATACTATGAGAAGTTTATGCCTATTTTCCTATTCTAGCTGTGATGTCGGTTGTATGGCTATTGTATAAACATGTGTATATCCATGTTAGGGTAAAGTGTAGGTACTTCCATTAATGAATTAAAATGGTTAATAATCCCTACCCATGTACACCTATGTGAATGTGTAAATAGCTAAAGTTATGGTATTGATCATAAGGTGAAGATTGTCTTGTCTCCTATGTTATTGTGTGTTGTGTGGTCTATGCTTGAATGTGTATTGGGGTCCTAAGAGGGTGGCTTCCTCAATATGTTGTTGATAGCCATTATGTGATCATATTGACCAATGTACACACTCTCACTCTACATGCATGCTTAGAAGTAGTATAGGTCATGGTGTCTAAATGAAACGTAGTTATCAGATTCACTAATGTCTACTATTATGCATGCTAAGATTGAGTCCATGAAAGTGTATTATAAACAAGTCTTATATGGTATAATGTGAAGTATGTGGTATGACGAAGTATGATTATACCTAGTGACTAATTGTGTTTATATGAAAGCATGGGGCATATAGTTACACTTGTACACTTATGCATGAATGAAATGATGTATGTACATGTGTTGTAATTATGTGTTATGTGGAAGGTTTTCTCACATATAAGTATTCACACACACATGTATGAATATCTAGTCAAGAGAGGGGCCTTGAAAGATGGATTCATGTGTACCCTAAACTAGATGGTGCTGTACATATGTTATGTTCATGTGAAGGGATTCCTCACATGATTTAGGTTGATGAACTTTAATCAATGACCTATGAGCTAAGAATATGAGGGATGACTCTCCTAAACCTAAGTTTTATAAATAAATGATAATGAAGACTTTTTCAATAAAGGGAACTTAGTTTAGCACCGAGTGAATTTGTATATGAGTGTCTGTCCCTTTCCAATTTGGGAAGGAAGGTCTACCATAAATCTCATGAGGTGGATAACCACAATGCCTCAATAGGTATAAAGAGGGTTTCCAATAGTGAATAACTATAATGCCCCATTAGGCATAAAGAGGGTTTTCAAATGTACCTCCAAGTTCCATAACTATGTTGCCACCATAGGATACTAGCTAGTGAATCCACCTAGAAAGCTATGTCACATTTGGTTCTACTTTGGCCGGTAGACCACCTTCTTTCAGTGTGGGGTTTTATGACATCGGGTTCCATGTTTAGCATCACATAGTCTATGTCGGTTAAGGCTATAGTTTTCCTACAGTAAAATGGACAAAGAAAGTAAATGACTAGGACCCTAACTACAATGAGTTAAGGGAGGTTACTTAGTATAGGTGGAAGTAATGAACCCATCTAGAAATTGCACAAGTAGCTCCTTAGGAAGTTATAGGAAGGTGTTCTAATGCATGTCACTATGTATATGTTCTTTATGCATGACATTGTAGTGTTTGTCTAGTTGTTATGAAGATGTGAATGGTATGAGTCTATACGATGTGATCTTATCCTTATATGCACTATGTTGGTCTAAATGACTATATGATGAAGGTCTTGTATTGACATTAATGAATTTATATTCACTTACTTGTTGATGTATAAGTTGGATGGTAATACATTTACTAATTATGTGTGAGGTTATGGGGATTCACATATACATTGCACTAGTAGACTTAGAGTAAGATTATGAGTAAGGTCTTCTAATGCATTGATGTGAAGTGGAGTTGGTATATGTGCAAGTTAAAGGTAGTTTACTGTAATGTCCTATGGTTTTGACTTAAATGTGTTTTTGATGTATTATGCTTATATGAGGATATGTGTTGGTTTATGTAGGTTGTATGTTTGTTTTCTTTGTGATCTTAAGGTGATACATTGAACCAAGTATCACTAGAGGGCTACTTGGGAAGTTAATGAATAAAAGGAAATAAAGCTCACTGTTAAGGGGTAAAGAGCTCACTGTAATGTGACTCAAAAATGTCATAAATTCTATATGTGATCTGATGTAATGTTTAGCATTTAAATATGTTTATATGAAGTATGTGAATGATAATAAATGCTATTGTGTAAATGTTTTATAAAGATTTACTCAAAATGGCATGAAGTAAGATTTCAAGAAAACGTCCCTTTTTAATACTTGTTTTTGCATGGTTGTCATACTTAGTGCATTCTTGTACTAATCCCATTCTTCTTTAATTTTTACACAAAGTGTAGGTTATGGATGTTTAAAGGATGTCTTTGATTGAAGAGCTTGATATGTGATTCCCAAGCTCAAGGAAAGGGGTCATTAAGTTCCTACTATTCCCTACTCATGTCTTAATGTAAAATGTTTAAAGATTGTATAGCTATGTCTTATGTTTTAAGGTCCGTTTCCCTAACGTATTCTAATGTTGATTGAGTCTAAGATGGCAAAGAGACTTAAGGTCTAAGTATGTGATATGATATTTGTATATATATGAAATAAAGTTTCTAGCATATGATTTGCTATGAAAACTTTTAAATTTTCCGCTAAATTTACTCTGTTAATGCGATGAATGATAATTATGGGCTTGTATGAGACCTCTGAGAGGTCAAGTACGCCCTGTTACTTCTAGGGGGTGCTCCCTGGTTGTGACAAATGTGGTATCAGAGCATGAGGCTTATGAAGTGGTTTTATATTCTAAATGTCTCGTATTGCCACGTCTAGTAGAGTCTCATAGCATTGGTGGTGAGTCGCGACACATCAAATGGTACGGGAGGATATAGGACGATAGAGTTTCCCTTCTTCATCATTCTCATATCGTGCCATAGAACTTAACTCTATAATATATCTCTCTTATGTTTTCTTGTCCGGTGGTCTTTAGATGTGATTGCTTGGATGAGATGGTATCCTATATTCTTGAGGGAGAAAACGTGAGTTAATGTTTAACTTTGTTTTATGGTGTAATGAGTATGTGTGAAGGTGAATTTTTGCATGTTTTAGTGATATGATACCATTTATGGCTATGTATGAGATTTATGTGAAATAACATGTTATGTTGAAGAATGTGTGTCATAATATGGTTAAAGCATGCTAGAAGTTGTTATGGTCGACATGAGTTCTTTTGGAATGATGAGTTACTATATTGTTTTAACTGTAGGTAGCTTAATTCTATGATTTGAACTTGAAATACTTAGTGGCTACCTATGGAAGCATGCTACCCTAAGAATATGTGCCTACAAGTGTTTAATGTTTCCCTTTGTATCTATGTGGTCTATTATAAGTTGCTTAGTATGGATTGAAGTTCTTTGTATAAATTTGATTCTAGGTGTGATGATATCACTCATGCTTATGTAGTATGAGTTGGTAAAGTTTTGTATCTCATATTCTCATGCTTTTCTCATCAATTGACTAAATATTGCATTTTTGGAATTTGAAAACAGGCTCACTATAATGATAGGCAGTTTACTGTGACATTTTTAGGAAACCAACTAAATTGTCCTTTGATTGGAAGTTGTTGAAATGTGTATAGAATTGATGCATATAAACATGATAATGAAGGTAGAAAGGAGATTTGCTATTTGTAATGAAGAATGAGAGTCTTATGGCATAATGAGTCGTGGTTTCGTTTCTAACTTCTTATTATGTTGTGAGTCCCTTGATGTTGTGGAATTGGTGTCTCCCTAGAATTGAAGTAGTACTCTTATCTTTGTAGGGTGATGATGTGGGTTTGATTGACCTAGAAGTTACCTTACATTAATGTTGAGAAAAGAAAGAGTCCTTAAGACTAAGTCTCCTATATTGTTTTCCCTAATAATGTATGAATTTGGTCTTTATGGTATTGTATACAAACCTTATGTGGTTGAATGAGATGACCTAACTTGATAATTGGGGGTAAATTGCCTAGGTGATAAAGCTTAGAATACCTTGGTGTTCCTATGTTAACTTACTGTAAATCCTCCTAAAGTTGTAATCACTTTTTAGTGATGAAAATGAAGGTTGTTTAGTTAAGATTCTCTTAAGTTTGGGTTAAGTTACTCTTAATTGGGTTTACCCTAAGTGGGGGATGGTGATGGAGTAGGAAGGTTGTAGATATTTTCTACCTTGTCCATCTATTCTTACTTGAGCTTGAAAATATAAATTCATAGTAAGCTTGTTCATGGATAGAGTTTGCATTAAAATATGAATTGCATGACCTTTATATGTTTGGTATGTATTGATTGACATTACCTTAAAGATATTGTGAAAATTCCCAGTGCATGAAACAAAATTTTGATAAAAATCCATGTTTTCTCATGTTGATTTGCATCTTGATATGCTAGTTGTGCATTTGACTTCATGAGGTAAGATAAGAAACATGGTAATAGTAACTTGTGAGGTGTAATATTTAGCCTTAAAATGAAAAGTGTAGAGTCTCTTGAAAATTATGTGACTTTTATGGTTTGGGAAGCATGATTGTACACTCCTTTTTTGAAAAGTGAAAGCATGTTTAGCTAAGTGTTCATGGGTGTGCCTATAATTTGTATTGTTTTTCCCAAATAATGCTTACTGTAAAGGAAAGTGCTATGTTAGAATTTGAAATCTTTTGAAATAGATTTCTATTTATTGTGATGTGCTTGGTGTGACTTACCATTTGAACTTCACTAGGAAGGAAACATAAGCATGCCTTTGTTTAAAACTTGAGAATTTCTCATTTTAAGAGGAAATTGACCTTGTACTTTGCTTAGATGTGAACTCATGATACATGTAAGTGTGTTGAGGAGAGGAAATTCCTCCATGGACACCACTAAGCATGGTATGGTTGAGTATGACCTTCATGGCACTAGGTCTAACTAATAAAGATCTTTGTTGATTCAATTAAATCAAGTCTATGTGCATTGAAGTATGAGTGCTTAAATGGCTTTTTGAGTTTGTTGTAATCTGCCTATGTGTGGCTTTACATGATGAGCTCTTTATAAAAGGAATTGTAATTACATGTTGTGATTTGGAGAAGTATGTTTCTCCTATAAGCATGGTAAGAACCTTTGTATTTGATGCATTAAAGAGTGAGTGAATGAAGGTTTTTGCTTGCTATTGTGCATTGAGTGGTAAATGATATGGAGTTGTGTTCCTTGTATGTTCGGTGCATTAACTTCTATTTGATGATGTTAAGATTGATATGAACTGTTCTATCATTTATTGAAGTCCTTGTTCTGATTAAGTGTTCTAAGTGTCATTCGAGGAAGAATGTTCCCCAGTGGGGGATATTCTAAGACCCCCAAAATGAGTTAGGGTGACTAGCGTCTAACATGGTTGTATTAAGGGTATATGTCCTAAAAGGAATTATAATATGGTTTAGAGGCAGCGTATAAAGTTTGAGGTGACTTGGAAGTCAAACATCAAGGGTCAATCAAAACGTTCGATGACTAGTCACCTATGTGCCTCATGTGTCTATGCATGCTTAAAATTGTATGAAATGAACCTATGAAGTATTAAATTGATTCATTATGATTTTTAATGTTAGTATATGATGTTTCGTAAAGTTGGAGGCCAAACGTCCAAGACGTTTGAAAGATAGCCTAGAGACATGCATGTGTGTGCCTTGATGGGGCCTAGCCTGTTTGGACGAGTTGCAGGTGTTTGTTTTGGGTGAAACTTATGTGGAAGGTCTAAAAAATTTTAAGGGTTGTATTTACGTTGGAAACGTCTGGGTAAGACATCAAAAGGCCCCTTCAAAAGTCCCCACAAGAAGGACACAAGGCTGGTCGAGAGATCGAGACACCTGCCTTGGCAGTGTCAATCGACGGACCAAATGACGGCCAGTTGGTCAACCACGGCCAGTTGCTGAGGTATCGTCGATGGACACTTAGTTTGGTAAGGTCTCAACCCAAAAATTGGCCAAGGACCAATCAACGAAAGCCAAAGGACGGCCAGTCGATTGACCAACGTCCAGTCGATTGGTCCGTCGATGGTGGCCTGTAAACTGCTGCCTTGCGTCTGTTTTATTAAACGGGTGAATGGTAAATTCACCCCACGTCCTGACCTGAGTTTAATAGGGTTACTTAGATACTTTTGGGTGTATATAAGTCATCTAAAACGTGACCAACCCATTCCCAATCCCCTCTCACGAAATTGAACCTTCCGGCCTCCAAAATATTCTCCCTAGAAACCATCATTGTTGGAGAAACTCAAGAACAGCTTGGAGCTTGGATTTCCATGGATGAATCACCATGTTTTAGAGGTTTTAAACTATACAAAGGTATGGTTATCCTTCATATCTAAGTAACCTTTCACTTGGAGAGTTAATCTCAATGTTTTCAAAGAAGGTTTCATGATCAATCTCTTCTTCTTCAATCTAGCCATGGGTTCTTTCTAAAAACGTTTTAAATTGTTAAATCATGATGAATGATGAATTTATGTTAATGTATTGGTTTGAACGTGATTTTACTTCAATTGCATGATGAACCCATGTCCCTTCCTTAAATCGATTTAGTCCTTGCATGGGCTTTGTGATCATGACTTGTTATCAATTGAATTGTGATTCTATTACATTGAAGTGGTTATATCTACTGTTATTTATGTGTATTGATGTTGAATTGGTGATGAATAATCCATGTGAATCA
The DNA here is from genome assembly GCA_022817965.1 of Solanum lycopersicoides. Lineage (NCBI taxonomy): Eukaryota > Viridiplantae > Streptophyta > Magnoliopsida > Solanales > Solanaceae > Solanum > Solanum lycopersicoides. The sequence goes on along the minus strand of CM040622.1, from coordinate 69,726,724 downwards.
ATGTATGTAGTTTTAAACATGCGTAGCCTAGTTTTCCAAGATTCACTGTAACGTCGGTCTTTTAATGATTTAATGTGGAATTCGATTGTGTATGGCTGGTTGTATCTACTGCCTAATTGGATATTATTGATGAATTGTAAATAAGTGATTTATGTTGATCAATGTCGATTAGCCTATGATTCTTCTACTTTCCATTGATGTCTAAAATAGCATGTTCATTGTGATCTAGAGGTTATAGCAATTGTCGTAGGATTTCGTGTAGATTATATTGTCCTTAACTACTGCCTTATATTGATTATATTAATGAATTGTGGGTATGAATTATTAACGATCAAAGAAAAGGAGTCTTGGCATGCATTGATCTCGGATCTTCTAGCCTACAATTTGAATGTTGTAATGAACATTATGTGATCTTAATTTTAGGGTAGATGAAGCATTATTTAGAGTTGATTTATATCTGTTTGGATACTGCCCTAGATGTATATTATTGATACATAATGATTGATGAGAAAAACTAGGGAAGTTACTCGATGATCTATAACTCTCTACTTCCAACCATATATGTGATATAGTGCACTAGTCAAATCATGCTCTTGTGACGTCTTGTACATGGTTTCGTTTAAGATTTAAGAACTTATAGCTACTGCTCTATAATGTATAAATGAGGAGAAAGGAGTATTGATCAATGATGAACAAATATTGATGAATTGGTAAGAATGGATCATCCCTCTACTTTTCTATATTAATGTAGTTGATAAAGCCTTGTATGATATTGTGTGGTATGGTCCACTTATGGTGGCAGTGTTTACTTTATTTTCATTACATATTTGTTGACCATGGTCTTGAAGTTAAATTGATGAACATATGAACATGGTCTTATGAGGATACTATGAGAAGTTTATGCCTACTTTCCTTTTCTAGTTGTGATCTAGGTTGTATGGATATTGTATAAGAATGTGTATATCCATGTTAGGGTAAAGTGTAGGTACTGACATAGATGAATTAAAATGGTTAATAATCCCTACCCATATACCCCTATGTGAATGTGTAAATAGCTAAAGTTAGGGTCTTTATCATAAGGTGAAGATTGTCTTTTCTCCTATGCCATTTTGTGTTGTGTGGTCTATGCTTGAATGTGTATTGGGTTCCTATGTGGATGTCTGCCTAAATATGTTGTTGATTGCCAATATGTGATCATATTGACCAATGCACACACACTCTCACTCTACATGCATGCTTAAAGGTAGTATATGTTATGGTGTCTAAATAAAAGGTAGTTATCATATTCACTAATGTCTACTATTATGCATGCTAAGCTCGAGTCCATGAAAGTTTATTATAAACATGTCTTATAGGGTATAAAGTGAAGTATGTGGTATGATGAAGTATGATTATACCTAGTGTCTAATTGTGTTTATATGAAAGCATGGTTCATATAGTTACACTTGTACACTTATGAATGGATTAAATGATGTATGTCCATTTGTGGTAATTATGTGTTTTGTGGAAGTTTTGCTCACATATAAGTATTCACACACACATGTATGAAGATCTAGTCAAGAGAGGGGCCTTGAAAAACGTATTCATGTGTACCCTAAACTAGATGGTGCTTTACATATGTTATGTTCATGTGAAGGGATTTTTCACATGATTTAGGTTGATGAACTTTCATCAATGACCTATGATCTAAGCATATGAGGGATGACTCTCCTAAAGCTATGTTTTATAAAGAAAAAATAATGAAGACTTTTTTAATAAATCGAACTTAGTTTAGCACCGAGTGAACATGTATATGAGTGTGTGTCCCTTTCCAATGTGGGAAGGAAGGTCTACATCTCATGAGGTGGATAACCACAATGCCTTAATAGGTATAAAGAGGGTTTCCAATAGTGAATAACTATAATGCCCCATTAGGCATCAAGAGGGTTTTCAAATGTACCTCCAACTTCCATAACTATGATGCCACCATAATACTAGCTAGTGGATCCACCTAGAAAGCTATGTCACATTTGGTTCTACTTTGGCCGGTAGACCACCTTCTTTCGGTGTGGGGTTTTATGACACCAGATTCCATGTTTAGCATCACATGGTCTATGTCGGTTAAGGCTATAGTTTCCCTAAAGTAAAATGGACAATGGATGTAAATGACTAGGACCCTAACTAGAATTACTTATTGGAGGTTACTTGGGATAGGTGGAAGTAATGAACCCATCCAAACATTGCACAAGTAGCTCCTTAGGAAGTTCTAGGAAGGTGTTCTAATGCATGTCACTAAGTATATGTTCTTTATGCATAACATTGTAGTGTTTCTCTACTTGTTATGAAGATGTGCATGGTATGAGTCTATATGATGTGATCTTATCCTTATATGCACTATGTTGGTCTAAATGAATATATGATGAAGGTCTTGTATTGACATTAATGATGTGATATTCACTTACTTGTTAATGTATGAGTTGGATGGTAAGGCTTGTGGTCTTATGATAGGTTTACTAAGTATGTGTGAGGTTATGGGGCTTCACATATACATTGCACTAGTAGACTTAGAGTAGGATTATGAGTAAGCTCTTCTAATGCATTGATGTTAAGTGGAGTTGGTATAATAGCAAGTTAAAGGTAATTTACTGTAATGTCCTATGGTTTTGACTTAAATGTGTTTTTGATGTATTATGCTTATATGAGGATATGTGTTGGTTTATGTAGGTTGTATGTATGCTTTTTTTGTGATATTAAGGTTATACATTGCACCAACTATCACTAGAGGGTTACTTGGGAAGTTAATGAATAAAAAGAAATAAAGCTTACTGTTAAGGGGAAAAGAGCTCACTGTAATGTGACTCAAAAATGTCATAAATTCTATATTTGATCTGATGTAATGTTTTGCATTTAAATATGTTTATATGAAGTATGTTAATAATATAAATGCTATTGTCTAAAGGTTTTATAAAGATATACTCAAAATGGGATGAAGTATGATTTCAAGAAAAGGTCATTTATTAATGCATGTTTTTGCATGGTTGTCATACTTAGTGCATTCTTGTAAAAATCTCATTCTTCTTTACTTTTTACACAAAGTGTAGGTTATGGATGCTTAAAGTATGTCTTTGATTGATGATCTTGATATGTGATTCCCAAGATCAAGGAAAGGGATCCTTAAGTTCCAAGGATTCCCTACTCATGTGTTAATGTAAAATGTTTAATGATTGTATAGCTATGTCTTATGTTTTAAGGGCCGTGTCCCTAACGTATTCTAATGTTGATTGAGTATAAGATGGCAAAGTTACTTAAGGTCTAAGTATGTAATATGATATTTTTATATATATGAAGTAAAGTTTCTAGCATATGATGTGCTATGAAAAGTTTTAAATTTTCCGCTAAATTTACTATCTCAATGCGGTGAATGATAACTATGGGCTTGTATAAGACCTCCGAGAGGTCAAGTACGCCATGTTACTTCTAGGTGGTGCTCCCCGGATGTTACACATTTGAGGTATGGTATCCATCCTTGAACCCTCTTCCATTCAAGGAGTCCTTTCTAAAAGATTTTAAAAAGGGTTTTCAAACTCTACTTTCTTCTATCTTTGATTCTAAATATGAGTCTTCTTGTAAAAGTGTTTTAATTATTAAAATGCGTTTATTCTAGCATTAATTGATGATTTTAATGTCAAAAACCTTATGAACACATGATTATGCATATTTCAAACTTTTAGCTTAAGAAATGGGTTATGTGAGCATGGTTGTGTAGAGAATTAGCTTTGGTTTTTTTGTGTTGTTATTTTGGTTTAGTCACTTCCCTAAGGGCCTTATTATGATGAAATATTGAGAAATTGGTTATAGGTGATGATGGCTTGGTTAAATGCTGAGTTGCTTATATTGTATAGTTCTTAATATAAATTGATCTTGAGTGGTATGGTCCATCTTATTGGTGGCGGTATTTACTTGATGAATTTGTTTATGTTTAATATGTATTGTGAATGTGGTTGTGAAGGTCTAATATGTGAAATGAAGATATATTGAAAATGGGTCTTGTATTGTGTTTTGTGAAGCTTGAATTGTATGTTTGACCTAGATTATGTCTAAATGAAGTATATGATTATGTGAAATTTGTAAAGTGTGTGAGTTGATGAATGAAGGTCTAAAGCATGAATAGAAGTTGATATGAATGAAATGATACTTATATGCAAGGTGTGCTCACATGTACAAACACACACACTTATATGAATGTATGATGCTAAGTTGAGTAAAAAGGGGAGTCTTGGAGTGGACACTCTTCGTGAGTTGAGATGAAGTGTCTAGTAGCAACCTCACTACATCCTAAGATCTTTCTAAGAGAGGTCGGAGGATGAATACCCTTCGTGAGTTGAGATGTGGTTTTCACCAGTTATCCTTAACGTATAGTTTATAATATTGAGAAACCGTGGGGAGTTATGCCTAGCACCGAGAGGATATGAAGAAGGGGTGGTTACACTTCGTGAGTTGAGATGTTGTATTCTAATGTACCTCTTGAGATGAGTACTCCTCGTTAGTAGAGAATGAGTTACTTAGTAGCAATCTCCTTATCCCTTAACTATGTGCCCGCATAGGTGTAGCTATTGAGAAAGCCATGTAAAAGTTAAAAAGTATGACCTTTCTCTAGGCAAGTGAGGATCCCTCATCCGATAGGGGTTAATATCAGGATTCCATGTCTAGCTCTCATGGTCTTTGTCGGTTAAGCTAACCCCCACAAAAGTAATGAAAGTACTAAGCCTTCTAAAATCATGTGTTACTTATGTGAATTGAATGAACTAAGTCTTCTAAAATAACGTGCTACTTAGGGTAGGTGGTGGTATGGGACGCTATCTACCCATTGCAATAAGTAGGACCTTCCGAAAGGGAAGACTTGGTGCCAAACCTTCTAAAAGAGTGTAATACTTAGGGGTAGGTGGTGGTATGCGACGTCTTCTACTCATTGCACTAAGTAGGCATTCCGAAAGGGAAGTCTTTGGTGTTTTGTTGGGTGTTCTTCTGATGTCTTGTGATTGAGTTGTGACTTGTTCTCCCGAGGTGAGTAAGCTCATGGTGGGTTGTTTTAAGGAACTCCTTGGTGTGTATTGAAGGAGGTGTTTAGACGTTTTCTTCATGTCATACCTTGGAGAGTCTTAGGATAGCCTCGGTTAGGAAACTCCTACGGAAATGGTTCATTTCCTCATTGGCAATACCTTGGAAGTTCACCATTGTTGGAGTCTTTTAGTTTAACTGTACTGGTCCTAGTAGTTCACTGTAATGTCAAAAATAAGTTACTCTAAGGAATTGGAAAGTTTAGTGTAAACTGTTCTTTTGGTTTAAAATTATGGAAACTCTTATATAATTGTTAAATGATGTTTCTTATGTTGTTTTGCTTCTAAATTCATGATTGTTATACTTATTTGGAATGAAAGGTTATTTTACTAAAATGTCCCTTTTTACATGTTTTTGCATATGCCATACTTAGTACATTGTTTTGTACTAACCCCATACTTTTCTATACTCTATAAGTATAGGTTGGAAGCTTTTGAAGGTTTGAAGGTTAATATTGGGAAAGTTCCTCTCAAGACAAAATATGTCCTCATATATTCGAGGGCATAGTCCTTTTCTTAGTTTCTAAATTAAAGACTTATATGTATTTCTCTTTTAATGTAAAGGGGCCGTGTCCCTAAGATATTATGTTGTGTCTTTAAGTTGGCTTGTGACGATGAGATTCTCTATGTATTTATGAAAGACTTCCTTTATTAAATTATTCGTAAAATGTTTTAAATTCCGCACTACTTTTAATGTCTTATGTAATGAACGATAGTTAAAGGGCTTGTATGAGACCCCAAAGGGTGAAGTACACCCGATCACGATCCGAGGATTATCCCTAGCTTCTAGGGGGTGCTTTCGGGTCATGACAGTATGAAAGGATGTTCTAATGCAATTCCTATTTAGCTAATGGCTATGACTATATAAGGAGTAGTCTCCTATTACCTAAACTAAGTTATGATTATAAAAGAAAGACATTTAAAACTAGACTCGAGCTTAGCACCGAGTGAACTAGTAGTGAGAATTGTCCCTTCCCAAGTAGGGAAGGTAGGTTCACTATTGTAATCATGATATGCATAAATAGGGTCACATGTATATCTCCTAGTTCTTTAACTATGTTGCACCCATAGAAATACTAGCTAGTGGATCCACCTAGAGGCTCTGTTCATGTATTGGTACTACCTTGGTAAGTAGTCCACCTTCTTTCGGTGTAGGGTTTCATGACACCGGATTCCTCATTATCTCATGTGGTCTATGTCGGTTAAGTAAGATGTTCACAAAAGTAAGATAATGTAATAAAATGAACTCTAACTAGGAGGACTTAAAGGGGTTTGACTAAGTCTAGGTAGGGGTGTGGGACTTTACCCATATATTGCACTAGTTGGCCTTGAGGGAAGTCTTAGGAGGAGGTTTGTATGTTCTTATGAAATGAATGACATGGTCGTGTTGATTATTCATGTTAATTGTGTATATTGCTTAATATGATGATGAATACTCATGATTCTGTGTTAGCTGAAGTTAGAAATTATTCATGATCCTTTGGTTGGTTTTCTTTGTTGATTGGAGTGATGGGGCTTCACTTGACCATTGCACTAGTAGGCTTAGTAAAGGGTTATGAGTAAGGGTTTTTCTTATTTATAATGTTATGGACTTATGAACATGCTTTGTTGTTATGACATGATGTTAGAGTTGCTTTGGCTATGACTTCAATATGATATACACATGTTAACTTGACTATACTTGATGATGTTGGTCTTGTGTTAAAAATGCTATCGCCTTAAGGAATATATAATTATATTCTTAGATGTGTTCTGGGTTGTGCATAAACCTTTACAAAGTAACTTGGCATGGTTTTTAACGAATTTCCTTTTTAGTATGATTTTGAAGTTATGTGTGCATATGTTTCCAAACATAGTACAATTGATGTACGAACCCCTATTTCTCCATTTTTCCCAAACATTTTAGGTTTCAGTCGTTGAAGGGTTCGTGGTAAATTTGCAAGAAGGCTTGGCTCATTTCTCCAGGTGTGGGTATGTCCTTAAGATCCAAGGATGGTGCTTTTTCTCATTCTACCTATGTGACTTTCTATAGTCTAATGACATTAGTTTCACTATTATTGTTCAAGATGTTGTTATAAGACTTAAGTTGCAATTATACATTTGTGTAAGGGCTATGACTGAATTGTTTCATTTCGACTTAGATGGTTTTATATGAGACATGTCTATTAGACTCTATATTGTGTATGTTGTATATGTGACATAATAGTATAAGCCTATGAAAGATTCTTATTGTGAGGAGTCTATGTCAACTTTATATGTATATATTATGTATAAGGGAGAGGTCTATGTAAACTTCCTGAAGTAGATGTAGATGAAAAGTTTTTTATTTTCTGCACTTCTTAACCTATGATATGTAATGATAAATGCTAAGAGGCTATTCTTAGTCCTCTCTGATGACGACGACGCCGGTTACATTGAAGGGTGCTCCCCGGATGTGCAGTTTTATCCTAGATTCTTCTTCTATTCATGGAGCCAATTTCCAAAGGATTTTTAAAAGTTCTTAAAAAAACCATAAAGTTCTATTTTCAATCCTATGCACGTCTTGTATGAAAGGATTTAAATCAACTTTTTATGAAGTAATTGATGTTAATTTCATGTTTTAAGATTCAAAATCTCTATTGTAAGACCCCAAAATGAGATAGGGTGTCTAGAGACTAAAATTTTTCTCTTAAGGTTATAAGGTCCTAAAATTACTTATAATATGGTTTATAGGCAGTGTATAAAGTTTGAGGTGATTTGGAAGTTAAACGCCAAGGGTCGACCGAAACGTTCGACGACTAAGTCACCTAAATGCCTCGTATGTGGTTCTATGTAATTATGTGTAATTCATGAGCTTATGAAGAATTAAAATGGTTTATAATGATGTAAAATGATAGTATATTAATTTTCGAGAAGTTTTGAGGTCAAACAACCAAGAACGTCCAAGGCGTTTGAAAGATAGACTTTGAGACGTTCAACGCGTGTCTTGATGAGGCTTGGCCTGTTTGGACAAGTTACAGGTGGTTTTTTTGGGTGAAACTTTAGTGAAATGTCCACAACTTGTTAAGGGTTGTATTTACATTGGAAACGTCCGGGTACTACCTCTAAAGGGCCCCGCAAAGAGCCCCACAAGAAGGACCCAAGGCTGGTCGATACACTGCCTGGGCAGTGTCAATTGACGGACCAAACGATGGCCAGTTGGTCAACCAATGGCCAATTAGTCAACCAACGGCCCGTTGGTCACGTCTAGTCTATTGGCACATACCTTGGGCAGGTCTGAAGCCAAATATTGGCTAAGTACCAATCGACGGAAGCTAGGCACGCTCTGTTGACTGACCTACGGCCAATAAGTCCCTCCGTCGATGGTGTCTGTCAACAACTGTCTGCGACTGTTTTAATTAAGGGGTGAATGGGAAATTCACCCCACGTCCTAACCTGATTTTAATGGGTTAATTTAGCTAATTTTGGGTGTATATAAGCCATCTAAAACATGAACTACCCATTCCCAAATCCCTTCACACGTAAGAAACCATCCTTCCAAAACTATTCTCTCTAAAACCACCATTGTTGGTGAAGCTAAAGAACTTCTTGGAGCTCAGATTTCTATGGGTGATTCATCAAGTTGTAGAGGTCTTCATGTAGATATAGGTATGGTGATCTTCATCTCTAGTTATCTTTTCATCTAGAGAGCCATTCTCAAAGATTTCAAAGAAGTAAAATTATGATCAAACCATGTCTTCTTCAATCTGCCATGGGTTCTTTTTAAAAAGGTTTTGAAAAATAAATCATGATTAATTGAAGTTAATATAGTGGTTTTAACGTGAATTTTACTCCAATTACATGATGAACCAATGCTCGTAAACCAAAACGATTTAGCCTTGCATGGGCAATGTGATTACGGTTTATTATCAATTGGATTGTGAGGTTCTTACGTTGAAGTGATGGTATATACTGTTATTTACATGAATTTATAATGAATTGATGTTGAAAGATCCATGAGAATCGAAGTATGAAGATTTGAGAATGTTTAGCCTAGTTTCCATAGTTCACTATAACATTGGCTTCTAAATGATTTAATGTGGATTTCGATTATGTTAGGTTGATCGTATCTACTATTTTAGGTTAGTATCATGATTTAATTATGAATATGAATCTTGTATGATTGAAGTATATATGTCTTATGTGAATTGACCTAGTCTTCTAGTCTATCGATTGATAACACTATGTATATGATGATATCTTGAATTGTGGATAGATGAATCATGATTTCCTTTGATGTAGTGATATATATAGTTGATTCCTAGCATGTACATTATTGTTAAATATGATTGATGATCAAGGCCTTAGAGAATTAATAGTGTTGGTTAACTCCTCTCTATACTCTAGCGAAATTGACAAGTCTAATGCCTATGTTGTAGCTTAATCTTGGAGTGCTTTAAGCATGATTTCTTTATGATCAAATGTATGATTATTTACTGCCTTAGAGTGATATTATTGGTGAAATATTATCTATAATCCATATAATAAAATTGGCTAATGGTCTATGTTCTTCTACCTTCTAGTATGCTAAGGTGTTGTGCTAGTTTGTAGTATGGACTTGTAGTATCTTATGCATGAATTCGTATATGATTATTATGTTTTAGATAATGATCTATACTTGAATTATTGATGAAAGAGTAGTAAAGGTCAAGGATGACCAAAGACTAAAGAATTGGTAAGAAATGTTCTACTCTTTTACTTCTTTATCCTTCTATAATAATATTGATGAAGCCTTGTATGGCATTGGCTAGTATGGTCCACTTATAGTGGCGGTGTTTACTTTATTGTCATTATAAATGTGTTGACCATGGCCTTGAAGGCAAATTGATGATAACATGAATATGTTCTTGAGATGGTACTATGAGAAGTTTATACCTACTATTATATTCTAGTTGTGATCTAGGTTGTATGGCTATTGTATAAGCATGCGTATATTCATGTTAGGGTAAAGTATAGGTGCTACCATTGATAAGTTAAAACTGTGAATAATCCCTTACCTATGTACCCCTATGTGAATGCATGAGTAGCACAAGTTAGGAGTCTTAAGTGTATTATAAAGTTGGCTTATCTCCTATGTTATTGTGTGTTGTGTGGTCTATGCTTGATGAAGTATTATGATCTAGGAGGGTGGCTGCCTCAATGTGTTTTAATAGCCATTATGTGATCATGTTGACCAATGTACACACACACTCACTTTACATTCAAGTTACAAGAAGTATAGGTCATGGTGTCTAATGAAAAGTAGTTCTCATATTCAATAGTGTTTACTACTATGCATGTTAAGATGACGTTTATGAAAGTTTGATATGTGTTTCCTTAACTAGGATGACTTGATAGGTGTATTAGTATGGGCAAGGGTATGGGACTTTGCCTATGCATTGCACATGTGTACCTTGATAGGATAGTTCCTAGGTTTGGTTTCTATATGCATGAATATGAATGTATGGTCATGTGTGGTGTTAATGTGTCATGTGAAAGGTTTGCTCACATATATAAATACACACAGATACATGTATAAAGATCTAGTCAAGAGAGGGGCCTTGAAAGATGTATTCATGTGTACTCTATAACTAGATAGGTGCTTGAATATGCTATAAGCATATGAGGAATGCATATCTGAAGCCTATGTTTTTATGAAAAAGGTAATTAAAGGCTTTTCAATAAAGGGAATTTAGCTTAGCACCAAGTGAAGTTGACAATGGAAGGTGATGACTTGTCCATAAAAGGAAAGGTTCACTCTAAAGTTGCCCGTGTGATGTTAACCTCCCTTGCTTTTGGGATATGTCATCCGAGGGATTGCCATGAGAAGAGGCCCAATTACCACATGGTACGAAAAGGGACACCTATATCTTAGTTCCATAAACTATGCTTGCCACATAGGATTAAGCAATGTGAATTCACTTAGGATGCTGGGATGTATGTTAATGTTCTACCTTGGCTAGGTAGAAACACCTTCCATTGGTGTAAGGCTCTACAACACCAAATTCCATGTTTAGCACCCATGGTCTTAGAGTCGGTTGAGGCTATAGTTTCCCTAAAGTAAAATGGACAATGGAAATAATGGAATAGGATCCTAAATAGGATGACTTAAGGAAGCCTACTTAGTATAGGTGGAAGTAATGAACCCATCTAGACATTGCACAAGTGACTCCTTAGGAAGTCTTAGGAAGTTGACCTGATGTGTATGATTATGTTTATGTCCATATGCATGACTTTGTAGTATTGGTCTACTTGTTATTAATATGTGCATGGTATGAGTCTTGTAACAACCCTAAAAATGAGTAGGATCAAGACTTAGGTGTTTCAAGAATGCTTGCGATTAGACCAAGGTCCACACATATTGATACGCGTAGAACCAGACCTCAGAACCCTTACTACGATCAAGCCAACTAACTTGGGGAGTTAATTGAGCTTGGAAAGGTTGGAACCAACCATGTGAGGCTCACGAAAATGAAGATTTAATCGAAAGAGTTTTTACCGGACTCAAAAGAAGAAATTTTAAGTTTTGAGGGTCCAAGGGTAAAATGGTCTTTTTCAGGCCAAGGGTAATATTGTAATTACCCTGAGTAATTAATTATTTAATTAATTAAGTTAAAAAAATAAAGAAATTCGAGTGGGGCAACCCGAAGTGACCCATTTTCGCAAAATGGGGTCACCCGAGTTCGAACCCCACTAGAAGCAAGATTAAACTTGCTTTTATTTTAATGTGTTAACTTAATTTTTAATAAATAATTAATATTAGCTGATTTAGGAAAAATAAATCAGATTTTTATTAATTTTGATTAATTATTGAGTTGACTAATTCAAACCCACAAAGTCCTACTTCTACTAGACTTCTATCTCCCATTTCCCCCACTCTCTCTTGCACGATTCTCTCTCTCTTTCACTCTCTTTTCTTGTCTGAAAACGTGAGAAAACAATCAGCAAAAGAAAAATAAAGTCAAGGCAAAAGTTCATCAAGAACTTGAAAGATAGAAACTCAAAGAGAAAACAATCCGGTAACGTTAAGCAGAACTACTACGCTAGTCGGGTGAGGTGTGAGTGTGAGTGTGGGTGTTTGGACTGATTTTTGGAGAGGTTCTTGGGCAGCACTCTGGACATTTAACATGAAAACAAGGTATGGGTCTTCTTACTCTTGGTCCCTTTCCCAAGAGACCCCTAGGACTCAGTATATTCGGCTCAAAAACTAAGGTTGATTCCCCTATTTTATGCTCCCTGTCATTAGCTCCCAACGAATGTAGGTTGGTATGAATGCTGGTAGACTTAGGATTATGTGATGTTTGTGTTAAATGTTAATGTGTTGGATGTACGTTAGTTTATGAAAAGACAAACCATGTATGTGTGTTCGAAATTAAGAAAGATGTATGCCATATTTGGAGTCTCGGCGTTGAGTCTTAAAATTGCTAATGTTGTGTTTGTTAATTTACGTACCCAAACTCATGAAGATTGTGATTTTCATAATTAAGAAATGTGGCTGACTTGAATAAGAATTTGATAGCCAATAAATTCTCTAAAGGATGCACTTCAAAATACGTTGAAGTGGAATTATGAAAGAATGTATGAACTAAGTAAAACATTGATGTTATGAGTTAATAGTAACTAAAAATTTCCAGCATTGTACAAGTTAATATAGACTAAATAAAAATGCATATGAATCTGGAATATTTACTAAAGAAATAAAAGAATGAGGCCACTAGGAATTGAACCCGTGACCTCATCCTTGGGCGAAACAGACACGGCAAAGGGTGAGGGCTGGGGGGTTCGATCCTGGGTCTGAGCAAGGGCTAGAAAAAGAGAAAAATTAATGAGGGGAGTGGGATTCGAACCCACCACCCCTCGGTCAGAATTCATGAAGAGTAGAAGGAAAAATAAAATTAGAAAAAGATGTTGGGGCTAAGGGGATTCGAACCCCTTAGCTACTGCCGCGAAATTAAATGATAAAACAAGTGAGGCCATGGGGGTTCGATCCCATGACCTCACTGTACATGCCCTTAACTTAGAGAAAATATAAAAATATAATTATGGGGCTGTGGGGGTTCGAACCCACCACCTCACAGCCCTTAGCAAAAATTTATTAAAAGAAAGGAGGCTGTGGGGGTTCGAACCCACAACCTCCTTACTTGAACGAAATTAAGAGAAAAATAAAAGAGGTTGTGGGGGTTTGATCCCACAACCTCTTGGTTTAAGAAAGAATAGGAGAATAACATGTTAATAATAAAAGAAAAAGGTGGGGTTGTGGGGACTCGAACCCACAACCCATCGGCCAATGTAAGAGAAATTTAAAATAGAATAGTAAGCCTTCAATGTAAATATTGTGATTTGACTTAGAGTTAAAAATGTTATGAATATTAGAATGAAATCAATTAATAATGTAAATGACATTCAATTGATTCAAGACTTGGGTTCCTTTCCCAAACTTCCGTTTGATACATAAGTCATACGTGAACAAATCATCCAAGAATAATGCCACCTACTTACATCAAATTCAAGATCTTGGCATAACTAGAAGATACATAAGTCTTGTACTACATAATCTTAGGAATGTAAGAATTACTTAACGAACTATGAATGAAGCCTCATGGCTTGTGTGTATAGACTCATAAGTCTAACATACGTTCAAAAGTAAGTGAACCTAAGATGTATGAAATGAAATGATGAACCCTAGAAGGGTTAATTATGAGTGTAAATACACTAAATGGCCAAGTGCATTGGCATATGATGAGATGAACAATGAAATAATGAAATCCTAGAAGGATTAAGTAAGGGTGTGAAACACACCAAATGGCGCATTGGCATATGATGAAATGAACATTCACGTAATAAGAGGTGAATAACTATGAAAAGAAAAGATGTTAATGATGATGAATGTGGTGACAACATGATAAGAGGCTAACGTAAATGATGAGAGCAATCTCAAATGAGCCTAAGTAAATGTTACCAATACGTACTCACCTATGAGAGTGTAAGTTAATGAAGAGTCCAGTCTCTATGAACACTCTAATGAGAGTATTGAGCTTAACACACTCAATACGAATGATGAGATGAGAAATCATCTAATGAGCTATGATGTCCTCATACTAGAAGTCAGCTTCCATGACGTATGAGATGAATGAAATGGAACTTTATACTGAGCACCGATAGACTAGCTATGAGCGGTGATGCCTTCTTTCGGGAAGGGTGGAGGTTCACGTAACTCTCATGAGATGAGACTGTCCGGCTTGCCGGGTATGGGTCTCCTTATATCTCCTAGTCTTCGAACCTATACTGCCAATATAGGGATCTGGCGGGGTTAAATTCCCATGTACTCTAGCATGTTATTGGGTCACTTTGGCCGGTGATTCCACCTCTTTTCGGTGTGGGGGAGACACTGGATTTCATGATGCTCACATGATCTATGTCGGTAAAAGTTAAAGTTCCCAATGAATGAATGAGGCCAGCCTCAAATGATGCACATAATGAAATGAATGATACCAAAGGTGTTAGGATAGGATAATCAAAAGGTGAGTTAGATTCAAGTAATGACATTAGGTCATTCTTGGTCATTGCACAACGAACCTAATGAAAGTCTTAAACTACATCCTAGGTATAACCGGTGGTTACACTGGAATATGAACGAAATGAAATGAAGTATGTATCAATGAATGAAGCAGACTCTGTGTTTGCTAACGAAGACTCCCAGTTGAGGTCCCATATGTTGAGCCTTCATTTCTGGGATGTCTTAATGTCAAGTCCATGATTCCAAGGTCTCATGGCATATGAATGAATGATATGAACGAAGTTATGTGCTATGTGTAAATGTTATGTGCTGTGTGCAAATGTGAGAAGTATGATTATGTATGTTATTCTCATGGCATAACTTTCCTATTCCAAATTTGGAAAGCTCACTGACTTTCCTAATCCAAATTTGGAAAGATCACTTACTTTCCTAATCCAAATTAGGAAACTTTCCTAATCTCAATTTGGCAAGTCCACTGACTTGACTTCCAAAAATCATGTTGTTAGGAAAGAGCTATTCTTTATCATGCATGTCCTTGGTGTGTGCTTACATATACCCATACTTAGTACAAGTGTGTACTAACCCTATACAAACTCTACTATTTTAGGTGCAGGCACAGGTGGACGGTAGAGCTACAGGATCATCGCTGCAGTTATCCGGACGTCCAGCATTCATCCAGTTTTGGTAGGTCCTCATGCTTTCGAGGATGCTACTGTTTATGTTCTAGCTTAGTTTAGGAGTTGAGCTAGTGGAGCATGTTCCACTAGCGTTTCTTTCTTATTTTATTCAGACTATGTATGGGTGCCATTTTGGCAATTATACGATTATGTTATTGAACTATTCCTTTCATTTGATTATCTCCTAATGTTTAGATGTTTGATGTTGAACGAATTACGAATGTATTAGAAGTGTTTAGTAAGTAATGTTTAGAAACAAAAAGTTTCAAATTTTCCGCTAAAATTAACCTATGTAAAGTAAGAATGACGTAAGTAGGCTTGTCTGCGACCTCTGAGAGGTCAACGACGCCGGTATCGTCTGGGGTCTAGATTCCGGTTGTGACAAAGTTGGTATCAGAGCACTAGGTTAAATTATGAAAATAATAAGTTCACATCAACCACATTGAGTAGTTTCTAAGTCATGGTAGTGAAGTGCACCACTATCCTTGATTAGAGACTGCATGATGCGTAGGAAAGTTTCCCTTCTTCTGATCTTATCGTGCTTTTCTGAATGTCTGAATTCTTGGTGTTATGAGCGTGTCTAACATCAATACTTTGTATTTTTCCAGAAAATGAACACTAGGAAAGGATTTGGTCAGAGGAGAGGAGGAGCAGCTGCTAGGGGTAATCATGATCTACCCCAGGCTCCAGCTGAAGGAGTGGCCATGCCAGTTAACCCAGCTGGGTTGACTGATGCTGAGGTGCTGGCATCTTGGGCCCAAATGGCATAGGCCATCACTATGCAGGCCCAGGCTATGACTGCCCAGGTCAACAGAAAGGATGTTCAGAGGGAGAACCCACCAGTTCGTAGCATGGCTGACTGGCCGAGGGATTTCACGAGGATGAATCCTCCCATTTTCACAGGGGTTAAGACATCGGAGAATCCTCAAGAGTTTGTAGATGAGGTGCATAAGATCCTGGTGGCTATGGGGGCCACTGACATTGAGAAGGCTGAGCTGGCTTCCTATCAGCTCAAGGATGTTGCACAGACTTGGTGCAAGATGTGGCAAGATAGCCGTGTCTTAGGTGGAGTACCAGTCACATGGGAGCTGTTTAAGACAGCATTAAGAAGCAAGCTTCCATAATGTTGATCAACTCTAAAAAGATAAGAAGAAAAAGAAAGTGAGCAAAGCATCGATAGACGAGCTATGAGCTTGTGCTTGCACGTGTAAGTCTCATGAGATGAGGGCTACCACTGAGCTGGATAGTAGTTCTCCATAGTCTCCTAGTCTTGACTATGTCTAGCCAACATGGGAACTAGCCTTTGGGCATTCCACCTCAGAGAGCTAGGTAAGTTCGATCTCACCTTGGCCAGTGAGATCACCACTTTTCGGCAATGTTGGGGTAATTGGATTTCATGTTTAGCTCACATGATCTATGTGTCGGTTAATGCCTCAAAGAAATGTTCATCGGTCACTAGCTGTGAGCCACCTTTTAGGTGTGGGTAAAACACTTTGACATGGATTCACCTTAGCCGGGAATCACCCCTTTTTGGTGTGGGGCAGAACACTGGATATTTCATTTCTGCACATGATCTAGATTCATTTGATCGTTGATCACCTCTTTTCGGTGTGGGGTAGACTCTGGGATTCATTGTTAGCTCTGGGCATGATCTTAATTCTAAAGATGTCCCTAAGAAAGCACGAAAGAACGAAGATGGAACGTATGTTCAAAGTGAGCTATGAAAGTAAGAATTATGATATCAATCGTCAATGTCACATACGAATCTAGACCCCAGACGAGACCGGCGTCGTTGACCTCTCAGAGGTCGCAGACAAGCCTACTTCGTCATTTTACTTTACATAGGTTAATTTTAGCGGAAAATTTTTGAACTTTTTGTTTCTAAACATTACTTACTAAACACTTCTAATACATTCGTAATTTGTTCAACCATCACATCTAAACATTAGAGAGTAATCAAATGAAAGAATTAGTTCAATAACATAATCGTATAATGCCAAAATGGCACCCATACATAGTCTGAATAAAATAAGAAAGAACGCTAGTGGAACATGCTCCACTAGCTCAATCCTAAACTAAGCTTAGAACATAAACAGTAGCATCCTCGAAAGCATGAGGACCTACCAAAAACTGGTATGAATGCTGGACGTCCGGATAACTGCAGCGATGATCCTGTAGCTCTACCGTCCACTGTGCCCTGCACCTAAAATAGTAGAGTTTGTATAGGGTTAGTACACACTTGTACTAAGTATGGTATATGTAAGCACACACAAGACATGCATGAGAAAGAATAGCTCTTTTCCTAACAACATGTTTTTGGAAGTCAAGTCAGTGACTTGCCAAATTGAGATTAGGAAGTTTCCTAATTTGGATTAGGGAAAGTAATATCTTTCCAAATTTGGATTAGGAAAGTCATGTGAGCTTTCAATTTGGAATAGGAAATGTTATGCCATGAGAATAACATACATAATCATACTTCTTCACTTTGCCACACAGCACATATAACATTTTACAACACATAGCAACATAACTTCGTTCATATCATTCATCATATTCCATGAAGACCTTGGAATCATTGGACTTGACATTAAGACATCCCAGAAATGAGGCTCAACATATGGGACCTCAACTGGGGAGTCTTCGTTAGCAAACACAGAGTCTGCTTCATTCATATCATACTTTCATTTCATTTCGTTCATTAGTCCAGTGTAACCACCGGGTTATACCTGGATGTAGTTTAAGACTTTCATTAGGTTCGTTGTGCAATGACCAGAAGGCCTAATGTATTTACCTTGAATTTTTTCTAACTCACCTTTTATTATCCTATCCTAACACCTTTGGTATCATTCATTTCATTATGTGCCATCATTTGAGGCTGGCCTCATTCATTCATTGGAACTTTAACTTTACACACATAGATCATGTGAGCATCATGAAAATCAGTGTCTCCCCCACACCGAAAAGAGGTGGAATCACCGGCCAAAGTGACCAATAACATGCTAGCGTACATGGAATTTAACCCCGCCAGATCCCTATATTGGAGTATAGGTTCGAAGACTAGGAGATATAAGGAGACCCATACCCGGCAAGCCGGACAGTCTCATCTCATGAGAGTTACGTGAACCTCCACCCTTCCCGAAAGAAGCATCACCGCTCATAGATAGTCTATCGGCTGCTCAGTATAAAGTTCCATTCATTCATCTCATACGTCATGGAAGCTGCTTCTAGTATGAGGACATCATATGCTTATTAATTGATTTCTCATCTCATCTATTCGTATGGGTGTGTTTAAGTCAATACTCTCATATGAGTGTTCATAGAGACTGGCTCTCTTTCATTACTTACATGTCATAGGTGAGTACGTATTGGTTAACATTTACTTAGGCTCATTTGAGATTGCTCTCATCATTTACGTTAGCCTCTTATCATGTTGTCACCACATTCATCATCATTAACATGTTTTCTTTTCATAGTTATTCACCTCTTATTACGGAATGTTCATTTCATCATATGCCAATGCGCCATTTGGTGTGTTTAACCCTTACTTAACTCCTTCTTAGGTCATTATTTCATTTATCATTCATTGTTCATATCATCTATGCCAATGCATTGGCCATTTAGTGTATTTCACTCATATTTAACCCTTCTAGGTTCATCATTTCATTTCATACATCTTAGGTTCACTTACTTTTGAACGTATGTTAGACTTATGAGTCTATACATACAAGCCATGAGGCTTCATTTAAATTCGTTATAATACTTACATTCCTAAGATTTTATAGTACAAGACTTATGTATCTTCTAGTTATACCAAGATCTTATTTTGATTTAAGTAGGTGGCATTATTCTTGGATGATTTGTTCACGTATGACTTTAGTACTCAATACGGAGTTTGGAAGGAACCCAAGCTGAATCAATTGGATATCATTTGATATTATTATTGATTTCATTCTAATATTCATAACATTTTTAACCTAAGTCAAATCACAATATTAACATTGAAGGCTTACTATTCTATTTTTAAATCTTCTTACAATTGGCCGTATGGTTGTGGGTTCGAGCCCCACAACCCACCTTTTTCTTTTATTAACATGATTCTCTATTCTTTCTTAAACCAAGAGGTTGTGGATCAAACCCCCACAACCTCTTTTATTTTTCTCTTAATTTCGTCACAAGTAGGAGGTTGTGGGTTCTAACCCCCACAGCCTCCTTCTTTTAATTAATTTTGCTTAAGGCTGTGAGGTGGTGGGTCGAACCCCCACAGCCCCAATAAATATTTTATATTTTCTCTAAGTTAAGAGCGTAAGCAGTGAGGTCATGGATCGAACCCCCATGGCCTCACTTATTTTATCATTTAATTCGCTTTCGTGGGCTAGTAGCTAAGGGGTTCGAAATCCCCTTAGCCCCAACATCTTTTCTTATTTTATTTTTCCTTTCTACTCTTCATGAATTCTGACCGAGGGGTGGTGGGTTCGAATCCACTCCCCTCATTAATTTTTCTCTTATCTCAGCCCTTGCTCAGACAGGATCGAACCCCCCAGCCCTCACCCTTTGCCGTGTCTGTTTCGCCAAGGATGAGTCACGGGTCAATTCCTAGTGGCCTCATTCTTTTATTTCTTTAGTAAATTTCAGATTCATATGCATTTTATTTAGTCTATATTAACTTGTACAATGCTAGGATTTTATTACTATTAACTCATAACATCAATGTTTTACTTAGTTCAACATTCTTTATATTTCACTTCAACGTTATGTTAAGTGCATCCTTTAGAGAATTTATTGGTATCAAATTCTTATTCAAATCAGCCACAGTTCTTAATTATGAAAATCACAATCTTCATGGAGTTTGGTACGTAAATTAACAAACAAACATTAGCAATTTTAAGCTCAACGCCGAGACTCAACATATGGCATACACATTTTTCTTCTTAATTTCGAACACACACATCAGTTGTTTTTCATTGAACTAACGTACATCCAACACATTAACATTTACACAAATATCACATAATCCTAAGTCTACCAGCATTTCATACCAACCACATTCGTTTGGGAGCTTATGACAGGAGCATAAAAAGGGGGAATCAACCTTAGTTTTGAGCCGTAAATTTCTGAGTCCTAAGGGTCTTCTTGGAAAGGGACAAGAGTAGAAGACCCATACCTTGTTTTCATGTAAATGTCCAGAGTGCTGCCCAAGAAATCCTCCACAAATCAGCCCACCACCCACAAATCACACCTCACCCGACTAGCGTAGTAGTTCTGCTTAACGTTACCGGATTGTTTTCTCTTTTGTTTCTATCTTCAAGTTCTTGATGAACTTTTTTGCCCTTACTTATTTTTCTTTTGCTGATGTTTCTCACGTTTTCAGACACAGAAAGAGAGTGAAAGAGAGAGAATCGTGCAAAGAGAGAGTGGGGAAATGGGAGATAGAAGTCTAGTAAAGTAGGACTTTGTGGGTTTGAATTAGTCAACTCAATAATTAATCAAAAATTAATAAAAAATCTGATTTATTTTTCCTAATCGAGCTAATATTAATTATTTATTAAAAATAAGTTAACACATTAAATAAAGCAAGTTTAATCTTGCTTCTAGTGGTTCGAACTCGGGTGACCCCATTTTGCGAAAATGGGTCACTTCGGTGCCCACTCGAATTTCTTTATTTTTAACTTAATTAATTTTAAATAATAATACTCAGGGTAATTACAATATTACCCTTGGCTGGAAAAGACCATTTACCCTTGACCCTCAAAACTTAAAATTTCTTCTTTTGAGTCCGGATAAAAACTCTTTCGATTAAATCATCTTTTCGTGAGCCTCACATGGTTGGTTCCAACCTTTCCAAGCTCAATTAACTCCCCAAGTTAGTTGCTTGGTCGTAGTAATGGGTTTCTGAGGTCTGGTTCTACGCGTATCAATATTGTGGACCTTGGTCTAATCGAAAGCATTTTTGAAAACCTAAGTCTTGATCCTACTTCATGTTTTTAGGGTTGTACATTATCCCCCTTAGGAACATTCGTCCCGAATGGACACTACTCTTATAACAATAAGTATGCTTCATCTATAGAACCCTCGCATACATAGTACCTCATTACTTTCACTGGTGAATATCTTATTCACATATTACATGATGGAAACACCTCCTTTGAACCTACTAGTAGATTTACATTAATAGACTAAAGAATTCTTCCCTACTAGTCTCATCAAAGCGATACAACACAAAGTCAACATAAAAATCATATACATCAGCAACCAATATGATGACTTCAACCTATTAACCTCATACTAGGCATAAACACCATATACAGTCAAATATATTAAAGGCTAATTAAGGTACGCACCGGAGGCTGCATCAGAGTGCCTTCCCCTGCACCCCTGTGGACTTGAAGTGCGAAGGAATCGTTGCCTCTTTGGAGCCTCTTCATTCAGGCCATATAGTCTGAACTCTCTCCTCCCTTGTTCTTGATCCTCCTATTCTGAAAAAATCTTTACCATGTGGCCCTGTTTTTCCACGTTTGTACCAGCATTAGAGGCCATCTACACTCTCCTCCATGCCAGTTTGCCACACTGTTCCTGCAAGTGGCCTCTCCTGTAGGTGTATCTCTCCTTGTTTCTCTTAACTCTGCGACTTCAGAATCCCTATCATAGCGATCTTGGATGAACTTGACTCCCCTTGCTGGGAGAGCCCCTTCTTAAACCTGGCTGCTCACGGACGCCAAAGTTGTTCCTGTGGCCTCATGACTGAGGTCCTGCCTGATCTTGAGGCCTAGGCCTCCTAGCATCCACGAAACCTCTCTTATCTGCGGCTTCCTCTAACCTGCTGACATGCACCCATCAACCTTGGGAAAGATCCATATTAATCATGGAGCCATAGCAGATCGACACTCCTCCTCCAGGCTCCATTGAATTCTTGTTGAGGAATCTGCTCATCTCATCCCTGCTGTTAGAAAACCAGGGAATAGCATACCTTGGATAGCTTAACAAACTTCGGGATAACTCCTGACTGTCATGGATCCTTGTTTGAGGTTGATTTGAATTCCTCAACCTTGCCTCCTCATCTCCCTGGAAAGAATCTCTCCAGA